>VZRM01003956.1:1380461-1727310 GCA_013397955.1 Grantiella picta
GAAGGGAAGGGAAGGGAAGGGAAGGGAAGGGAAGGGAAAACTTGAAAAAAGTAGTTTTCTATGGTGGACTAACAAGAGAACAAATCAGAGAGCCAAAGATATTAACAGGGAAAGGTGAGTTGCTTTAGAAAAATGATGCCAAGAAGTTCTATTCCTTGTGTGGCTACTGATGCTCTTTTGGGGCTTCTATATTTTTAGTGCATCTGCTTCTGATTCATTTATATTCTATGTACTTGATGATCTGGACACAGATTATTGCATCTAAGACTACATTATCACACCTACTTTTTACTTTTTTACTTTTTATTATTTAAGCCTTTCTTTGGATTTCTTACTTCAATCTTATATCTAGGGACCAAGAAAGCTGATGTGCCCTCAGTAATTTAACATGAAAACTGCTGAACTCTGCTTCTGGATCCATAAAATTGAAGTGTATTGGTCTACAGTCTAATTTAAATAGATGTTATGGAATAGACAGATGTTTTTAAGGCAATAATAATTAATAAGACAGAGATAATCAGTTGCTTTTGCCATCATGTTAGCTACCTTACAGTTTCAATAATGAATGGTGAAGGTAAGGTATTTCTCTTGCTACAAGACCTAATAAAATTCCCTGAAGAATTAATCCTATAAAACAGTCATTCCCTGTTATTCAACTCAGAAAATCAGATTATCAGTATAAAGGCATCACTATATTCCATGATAGGATTTCTAAAACCACAAATTACTTAGAAACATAGACTTCTTGAAGAAAGCCACTCACTTAAAAGTTAAGCATCATTATAGGAGACTGAACTAGGAATTAACTACAGCAGCTCCACTGCTCCTTATGTCCAGAATTGTGCCTAAGATTATGATGCATCTGTTTTCCAATAAAATCTTGGTTTCATACTAGAGCTTTGTTGAGAAAGATAAATCCATTTTTTGGAGGAAGTTGGTATTTCACAATCTGATTTTGTCCCCATAGTTCAGACCTACTGTCAGCATAACTGTCAGGGAATCTATAAAGGGAAGTGTTAAAAAAACCTCGGGACTATATGAAGTCATGAAACAGCAAAGAATTTTAAAAAATTACTTCAGAGAGAACCAGAAAAACAAGTCAATGGTGAACAAAGCAGACAAAAATAAACCCATGAGACTAATAAATGAGAATAAAGAAATCATTGAAATGTCAGTGCTAAACAAATCTGAAATATCAAAAGGCATTTTAAAAATTATTAAGAACAAAAAAGTCTTTTTTGGCTATGTGTCAGTTAGCTCCTTGGAGTAAATAGTACCAGTTTCAATAATTAAGGAACAACCATAGTGTGTTCATTAGCTAGGTTTTTTTTGGTTCTCGGAACAAAATAGAAGTCTGTATCCAGCTCGTGTGCTGTCAGGGACAGGACAAACAGATTAGTATCTGTAACTACTTGGTAGGAAGCATTTTAAACATATTTCACTGAAAGAATGAAAAACACAACAGTGTTGGATAATATCTCATCAATTTATATAATGGTTGTAGCTAGGAGCTTTGCATACCACTAATATTTCTTTTAAGTTATCTTGGAAAATGGGGACAGCTCCAGAGAATTGCAGGAGCACTACTCTTAAAAGATGTAACAGTATTAGGAAGCAATTAATATCAGTTAGTGTTGCCTCATAGAAATAAATCCAATCAAACATTGATGGCTTGTGTTAAGGACTACTGAACAAAGAATTACTGATTCATGGTTAGAATCACAGAATCATAGAATGGTTTAGGTTGGAAGAGACATTAAAGATCAAGTTGTTCCAACCCCCCTGTCATGTGCAGGGACACTTTCATTAAACCATGTTACACAGAGCTCCATCCAACCTGGCCTGAAACAACTCCAGGAATGGGGAGTTCACAACCTCTGGCAAACCCCTTACACTGCCTCACCACCCTCACAGCAAAGAACTTCACCCTAATATCTAATCTAAACCTACTCTCAGTTTGAAGCCATTCCCCCTTATTCTATCACTGTATGTCCTTGTGAAAAGTCTCTCTACATCTTTCTTCTAAGCTCCCTTTAGATACTGGAAGGGATTTGATTGCTCATATCCTTTTTGGTACTAGCAGATTTCTACAAGCCATTTGATTTAATGTCACATGAATCTTGATTTTAAAACCCTACATGGAATTAACAGAATATCTATTAAAATGGTATGAATACCAACTCCCTGACAGATTTTAGAAGCTTTTAATGGGAAGATATTGATTAAAAAAACCACATTTCAAGCATAACTTCAGAGGCTATAACTATACTGTGTGAGTGCCTGTGTTTCTACTGAACTGTGCATATCACAAAGTGCACAAAGTTTGTCCATCGTGATTCCTTAGTACCTTTTTCTTTGCAGAAGCACACTCCAGCACAACACCTATCTCCCCCCTGTGACTTTGTCTTGTGCAATCATCAGTCAGACATGGTCTCATGGGCTTTTCTGACAGAAAATAATAATTAAATAAGGAAGGAATATGTGAAAGGAAAAAAATTACAATTGGGAACAAGAGTACTTATTAATAGAAATATTAAAAACCTGACAGAAAATTTTTAAACCCGGGTCTAAAGTGACCCAGACATATTTAAGATATATCTACTGATTTTTATGTAAGTCAGTAAATTTTCGTTGTCCTTTTATTGATTTATTATCAGATACATATTTCTAAATATTAAAATGGTTTTTAAGGGTTTTTGTTGCAATAGTTGAAGATAAAAGCATGGTAAAAGATTAATTTTTCCAACCTGTGTTTTACGCATGTTGAAACAAGCACTCACCTTGTACTTATCAGTATCTACAGTCCAAAGGGTCAAACCTTGTAAAGGCTATGATTTATCATCATAAAAACAGTAGGCATCTCAAACAAGTATAGAAAAGTTTTAGAGAGCTTATACTGATAAGAGAAACAGATCCTGACTGAACTTCCTTTTCTTCTTTTCTTTATGCATAGCAAGCACCCCAAACTTTATATGTCAAGCTGACTGAAATGACAAGGTAGATTGTACAGGCAGAAAAATTATTTTTCTTTTTTTTCTGAAGTAAATCATAAGGAAAAGAGAAGCACAGATTACTACATTTCCTGCCTAATATCATCCTGCAGGTACAAAAGCCATTATTATTGTGATGCCCATAAATTGTACTTCCTAGCACAGAAGGTCCTTCCCTTATGAAGGAGCACTTGATGAAGGAAGCCAAACCCCAATAGCCAGAAAGGCCACTCCACAGTAATAATTTTGCCCATCAAACACAAGGCTCTGTCAGCTGCACTGAGGATCACCTGCAGCCTGTTTGATTTCAGCCAGCATTCCCTTCTTTTAATTTTCTGGCATTTTGGCTGCCTTAACCCTATAGATTAGTGGGGTTTTCTGCTGCCCAATTCACCCTGCTTGTGAGATACCAACACAGATCAAAAGATATTTGTGAAACCTATTAGAACTTTGGTGGCTTACTCTCAATCTCTCCTTACATTAAAATTGTTTATTTTGATTTGATGAAAGTTCACAGAACCTGGGATGGCAACTGTTGCAAAAATCCCCTTAATGTTCTCCTTGTAATAATATTTTAGCACAGTAATAATATATTACTGCATTAATATAATGGTTAGCATTTCCACAGTGACTGACTGATGACAAATTGAATATCCCTCTAAATTTGATATGCCATAAAGGAAATTCCCAATCCATTGCGAAAGTATCTCTTGCTGAGTATCAACATATACTGTGTCTGTGCTCATACTGATCATCAGCATTTCTGTTTTAACACTTACTCTCAGAGAAAGCCTAATAACCTCCATGTTTACACACAGAAAGTAATTGATACCTGTTAGAAAAGGGTAAGTCACAGATAGCTGTGGTCAGCTTTTGAGACTATTCTGGAATGTATACGTATACGTATATGTATATTTACACACAGGCATGTTGCCAGTAATTAAATGAGGCAAAAATACTTTTAGAATACTTTTTTGTTCCTCCAACATATACAGATGCAATTTGTGTTCCTCGCTTCCATGCTTCAACATGGAAATAAAGCATGATTTAAAAAATTGAAAAGCTGGACCAATGTCCCTAAAGGAAAAAATTGACCAATAGTAGGCACAGAGGCAACACTGTGGGCACTATGTGATTATGTTTCAGAATAATTGTCAATTCTAAAGATCTGTAGCACAAGAATTTCTCAAAGTAGAGCTGACATTCTTGTCCTAAGCAGACCTTAATAGCTTTTTCTTCCTCAAATCTGCCCAATCACTTTTAGATGTATGTCACATTATAGCACCCACAGCCATTGCTGGCAAATAATTACCTCTCTATGTAGCAGAAATTGCATACTAGCTTATTCCTTTTTTTGTCGCTTTTTTGTCCTTTTTTTTAACCTTACCAGCCGCTAGTTTCAATGGATAATAATAGGGGTTTGTATTGAAAGAGACAGAGAACAATCATTCCCAATTGCTCCAGATTTTATAAGCCTTCCAATCCCCTCAATAGTTTCTTTCTTAGCCTGAGGCACACTAGTTTATTTAATTAATCCTCAAACAGAAATCATTTAACCTCTCTGATCATTCTTATTTCCTTTCTCCATAACTTTCTTATTTCTTTTTTCTTCAAATAGGGAAATGAGTACTATAAACGTTTCTGAAAACACCAGAAGACTGAAGAGTGATACATTTTTTTTCTTTAGTCTTTTCCCAAAAAGTCCTAAAATTTGAGATAACATTTTTAGACTAAAATTATTTACAATGTAAAATCTGCTATTTTATTCCCAACATTTTTCATCAGTTAAACAATCCCCCGAATGTAACCCTCTAAGAAAAAAGAATGATAAACTCCAAAAGCCTTCTCAAGGTAAAAACCCTATATTTAGCATCATAGCTCTGAAAAAAGTCTGAAGTGAAGTCACAGGCCCTGTAAAGCCAAAGGCAAGACTTAAAATTATTTGTTTGATAGCAGTCCTTCACTTACATCTTCAGTGAACTACCACTTGAATGCAAATGCAACATTCCTCTGCGTGTGTTACCTTTCATTTGCAATTCCGGGTGCAAGGGACTTTTTTAAACCTTTCACAAGCAAGCATCCATTTGTTTTCCTACATGTACACTGACAAGCTGGATTGGGCCTCACAGTAAGTTTGCAATGTTCCAGGCGTTACTCTGACATCAATAAAAAATTATTGCTAGACAGGAGCTTCAACCCTGGTATTTTATATCAGGATCCAAACTCTCCTCAGCCCTCGGGACCCATGAGGGCTGATCAAGGATCACAGCCCTAGGAAGTCATGGATCTTGCACCCAGCTCAACACCCTCATCACTGGGAGGATCACTTCTCAGTCAAAGCCAAGCAACACTTCATCACAGCCCAAGGACCATCAGTCAGCTGGATCCTTTCACATCTAATGACTTTCCAATAACATTTTCAAAGTAGATATTTATATAAAATAGCACAATCTCCATGTTTGTATTAACACCAGTCTGGACAAGTGTTAGCTGTTTTTACTTCAGTGCAATTTATGATTACTGGCCCTATAAAACTGCTATATATCTCTCTATAAATTTGCTTATCATTTATCTCAATTAACTGTGAGGTTTTGCAGATAAAATCTTGAGACAGTAAAGAGTGAACACAGGCATGTGAGAAAAATATGGTCCTATAAAAAAACTGCTTACAATTTCAGGCACACAGTTTGGTTGAAATTTTATTTTTATAGCAAGCGTCCTTAAATTAATGAAAATTTATTTAGCCTTCAGGTACATTTGTAGTTTGGGTTTTGTTTTGTTTTTTTTTAATACAATGTATTATTTTTATTTGTCTCAGGGTTAATCTCAAGAATGTTACACACAATTATTTGACTCCTTCTAGTCAAAATTTTATCACCATACTAGCATTAGTCTCACAGTTAATTAATGTTGGTTTTCCAAGAAAAAAAGCTTCTATTAATCCCTTTTATTTACTACTGACAGAGCCAACATTTCAGAGCCATTGTCAGGCCTAAATTGGAGGAAATATCAGGCCTAAAGGAGTATTTACAATCTCTTTATCCTTCTACTTTTCTACAAACATGTTTAACAATAGCGCAAAATGCAGCGGTGATTTTGTAAACACAAAGCTGCCCATTAGATACCAAACTGAGATCAGCCTGTAACCCTGGCCCTGAAATGGGAGCAGTACTCAATATCGTATTGTCTCAGACTGAGCTAAAAAGAAGTGGAACGTAGCAAAAACCAGTAGCACATATATTTCCAGTTCACCAAAAGAACCAGTCTTTCCTGCCCTCCACTGCACACTTATTTTCTAACATTTCTGACTTTTAATTGTATCTGCTGTAGAAAACTGTGTCCCATGAACAGACTATAGTTACTCTTTATATAAGGTTTAGGCTTCATTTTAAAAGGGAAAATTACATTTCAAAGCTTTTATGCCATAATTCCCTTCCTGATTTTTCAAAGGGGAATGTACTTACAAAGCTTCTATTATAATTTAAATAAATTTATTTCCCACTTGTAAAAAACATTTCATTGGGAATTGGAATAATTTAGGAGCTAATTACAGACAACACAGATAATGTATTTTTCAGGCCAGTAATTTTCAGGTGCTCAACAAAAGTGCAAAATAAGAGTTTCAATAAAACCCAGCAAGGCAAGAAACTGCAAATAACATGGGTGAAAAAGGCTTGAAATGTCAATATGTTTTGTTATGAGTTATCCAATTCAGCTCTTCTGTAGTAAGTGAATTATAATGGGAATCAAGAAGATGCCAAGTCTTTGAGAAGCTTGTTGAAAATGTGAGTTATTTTTTAAGCTTGTTCCACCTTTTATAAGTACTCACTGGGGAAAGTGCTCTGCACAGTCACCTAAGCATCTCTCTAAATCCTGCATATGCCTATACACACTCATATTTATAAATATGGTAGTCAATCCTTTCCAAAGCAAAGTTTGTGTATTAATATCTAACCAGTACTCTGTGTTCCTCTGGGATCAATTCATGCAGGGGAGAAGCAGTGCATGTCTGTTCTCGCTGTTTGAACAGTGACAGCAGCAGCAGGGGGCTGGCTGTAGGCCAGCTGGTGTGAGCTGGCTCATGTCCCACTCCCCAGGACTCTTGTGCTCTGAAGTAGAGCAACTGCAAAACACTTGATCCAATTCTCCTCTGGGCCTTTGAAAGAATTACTTTTTTGGTCATTTTCCACTTCAAAGTGCCCAAAATAATGAAACAGTACTTCAAAACTGACAGAGGAATGTTTTAGTAAGGTGGTGGTTTTTTCAATAATAATTTGACATTAAGGGTGCTTGTTTTGTGCCCCAGAGCAAGGCACGTAATGCACACATTTATTCAGCTTATTAGCCCTTCTTTGCAAAGTTAATTAGGTTGTACTTGTTTAAAGCTAGCTCAGATATAGCTTTTCAGTCATGAGATATGCTACGTCCATAGAAATTAAAACAAGAAAAGAAGATACTTCCCTTCCTGTCCTGTAGTACATATTTTGCACTGCAGAGCCTCCTAGCTGCTCCTACAGGCCAGAAGATAAAGCCTGGAGCTATGACCTTCTAGTCCTGTACAACACTCCTTTCAGAGAATGGTTGTTGCCAAAAGTGGCCTTGGGGAAAGGTTTCTGTAGCATCCATCTGTATCTTGGGCTTCCTTTCACTGGGACTCCTCTTCCTCATTTGTAGAAACAAGGTTATGGTCATCATTTGCACATTCTCCTAAGTGCAGTCTCTGTGCACCATCAAAGAAAGAAACAAGCCAAAAACCTCCAAGCCTCTTCTCAGAACACTTCCAGGCAAAAAAGGGAGATGAAAGAAACAGCCAACCCCAAATAAAACCAAGGGAATTACTGCATGAAGGATTTTGGGTGACCAGGAAAGTGGACCAGCCAATCAGCCTGCACAGCCTGTGTGGATGTGAAAGGAGCAGCACTGCCAGGAAAAAGACAAAATAGGAAAGCCTGCAATATGAATGTATGAGTATGGCCTTCCTCCTCTGTCCAGCCATCTTCTGATGTAAAAAGGTTGGAGATTCATGGTGAAAAGATCTCTATCCCTTCAAGAAATGTAACTGAACTAGATCAGTGGAACTCAACAAGCTTAGAGATCCTTCTCACAGTACTGTAGTAGGTTCTTTAGGGTGTAGAAACGCAACCCAAAAGACTGAAGTGATTATTGTCTTTGACACTCCCTGAAGGTACAACTCTGTCATTTTCCCCACTGCCCATAAATATCCTTTTTCTCCCTTTGAACTATTTATTATTTGAGACTTAGTTTGTTTACTTTCTGCCGCAACCAATATTTTAGTCTTCAGCATTGTCATTGTCTACTCAGAGAATTAAGTACAGGTAATATTCCCAGAGCTGATACAGATGGATATGGCACCCTTTATCTGTGAGAGCAGGGGACGATCCCAGGTAACCCTCTAATAGCAAAAGCCCTGGAAAACTAGAATTTTAAACCTGTATTTAGGGAATGGGGAAACTCATCTGTTTTAATGTGCTTAGAGATGTACAAATGAGATGGCATACTTGAAATCCAGATACTATTAGAATATTAAATAGATCTCAATTAAACTGGCATGATTTGGAAGTAAATGCACTAAAATTAATACCACTATACCAGAGAAACTGAAAACTGAAGCATGTTTTCAATAATTACTGCCAAAAATTGCCTTCTCTGCATCTCATTTTGCACAGATTAGCCAAGCATTGAAATACAGGAATCAAATATATCCCTTAACTGGCATTCAGAAATTAGCGTAATTGATCAAGTGAGACATTACCATCCCTAAGCAATTTTTAAGCTCTACTAAGCTTATATGGTTTCCATTTGGTCATGATTATAATGCAACCCTGTTGAGCCAGAGAGGTAAAGGATGGCATCCCCAGATGAAGCCAAAAGCAAAACAGTATTATTCCATATGAGAAAAAAATCATCACCTAAGTCAACACAAAGAAAGAAAAAGTGAAGATCTAAACAGTCAGGTGGTGGCAATTATCTTATGAAGTGCTCAAAGCGTGGTAAGACAGGAGTCACTTCCATTCATTTATTTAGGAGATTCTCTGTGTCACTCACTGTGGAAACTGTATTTAAAATCTCCCGGAAAAGAGCATTGAGTACACAACAGCAAAGATTTATGACGCTTGATACCACAAATAAAGAAAAAAAATCAGTTTTAACTAAATAATGCAAAGCTAAAAAGCTTCTAACTCACCTTATGATACCCAAGAGGTACCAGGGTGCACAACACTGTAATCATTTAGTTTTTAATATACTCAGTTGAATTATTCTGTGGCACATCACTGCATATCAGTAGGCAGAGAGAAGGTAAATTGGTGACATGCCAAGGGTTTTTGCAAATAGCACTCTGTTTTTCTGTCAAAATTCAATGGTATTTGTTTGACATTTATTTAAAACTCAGGGCCATTAAACTCAAAGGCCTAACAATGTCATCACACTTAATTTTTTAGGAAATACACTTCTAGTGGCTCTTAAGTTCAGCAGTTTAGGAGAAGGATGGAAGATAAAAGGTCAACAGGGGGATTTTTCAAGACGTCTCTAACTTGTTGCCTTATCAATAAAAATAGCCATTCAGCTTTCTAAAATGGAATGCATGAAAAGCCATGGGCATGAAAATGCAATTACTCTCCTGTAAATTGGTAGCACATTAGTATGCTGGAAGGGAGAAGGAAAGCATAGCTTGGGCTTGGAGAGCCATGAGATTGATAACCACAAGGAAAATGGTTTCTTTAATTAATTTTCTTCTGAAAATTATACAGACCATTAAAACTTCTTTAATACTGCATGGAGTGAGAGTTGGCTCAAACTTATGAAGAGCTGATGAAACACACAAGACAACACAGCAAGAAATTCTGAAGGGAAACTAATTAAAACAGTTTTTTAATAACTTTCTTACTAACAAATAACCATTTTCTTAATTTTTTTTTTGTCCCCTTGAGAATTTAGAAGCATAATTACAGGCAAATACTCATTATTTCCCTTTTTTGAGGGAGCATTTTAGTGTGTTCTATCGCTGTTCAATAAATGAGCAAGGCATCAGAAATATTTAAATATTGATGCACTATCCTAGAAAAGTGACGATTTTAGGGCTGATACCAGTATTTATTATAGGGCACATGGAGAACTCAAGCACTCCAGAAAATGTAGGCAGAATACCTGTTCACTGAATCCCAGTCAGGGGTCAGTAGGATCCAGGAGCTGACAACTCTGAGTATGCCCAGCAGCACAGCATTAGGCATCTAGGAAAATTTTGTACGAATGAGGGAAATTTATCTCTCCCCTGTATCAACTGAGTGGGGGGCTCCAAAAGGCAGATTTTAAACTTAGCAGGGACAGGTTCTTAGTCCAGGCTTAGAGTAACTCTAGTATATATTTTTTCTTAACAACAAACCACAAAATAGAAATATTTTCAAAAATATCATTTACTAGGTTCAAGTTATATTTTAAGATCACTCACATATACCTTATTTTCACTTCAAAATTGTCAATATGTCTAGTTTTAATCTTGAAGGAGAAAAGAAAATGACACACCAGAAGGGAAGCAGTCAAAAAAACACAAAAAAATTGATAACTTGATCTTGTAAATTAATATGAAAATGATGATCCAGCACCTTCTCTAGTCTGTTCCCTATAACGTGCTTTCTGTTTCTGAAACACATCTTTCGTATTACTCATATGGGAAACTGCACAGACTGGGGTCTGGACTATACTTTCTATAATATTATGAGATACTTTCTTAAGGCCTATGGGTACTATTAGCTAGCAGATAAATACAACCATATAAATAGAGCCCAGTAGTTCCAGGGATCTCTGGTTTTGGTAACACACAGGGCCTGGAAACATCAACCGTAAAACAAATTGACCGAAAAAAAGAAATGCATATACTTTCCAGGGTTGGAGGCAGCATCCAAGATCTAGAGCAAGGCATTAGTGCTGCTGCATTTGGGCAGGGGCAGCCACCGTGCTCTTAAAGGAAATTAGAACTACCACTTCCATATGTAAGAGGCACAGTGATGCCATGTTGTGGATGACCTCTTTTCAAAAAATACCACTACAAAGGATTCTCCTGTTTGCTAGTTTCAAACACAGCAGTTTGCCTAGTTCAAAGTCAACACAAGAAGGAAATCTCTTTCTCTTACAAAATCAAGTTAGACATTTACCTTGCTTTGCGCACTGTGCCACCAAACATGCCTTTTTTCTACAGCAGAGCACAGAGAAGAAGGGGGAAAATGCAAAAGGGGAAGAGCTTTGAGGCTGGGTAAAATCCAGCAACATCTGTCTTTTGTTCTCCACTGCAGTAGGAGGCTTCAGGTCTGATAAAAAGTGCATAAGTATAGTTTGAGAAAGCATAAAGCAAGCTGCCTGGATCGGCTTGGCACTCCTGAGGAGTGTCCCTGGTTTGCTGCGTTACAAAGATAAAGATTTGGGGAAGTGGGCCAGATCCCTGTCAGATATAAATCAGAAGGTGCCTGTTTTGACCTGATGGAAAATTTTGGGGTAAGGGGCAAATTATGTGAAGGGACTGGGAAGGTCAGATTTAAAATATAAAATTACTTTTAAAAAATTAAAATTATTAATTCTATTTACACCCACAAAAGGATTTTCAGTAAAGTCAAATTTTATTTCTTTAACAAATATGTAGCATAACAATGAAGTGATGTGCTGTGTATTTTCTAAGAATAAACATATAAAAACACTTGATGTACTAATGGGAGAGGAAACATGCTCTTAGTGCTTCAGATAAAGAACCAGGCATCCAAACAATAACTTTCTGAAAAATTTATTTGTGGCAATAGAAAAGGCACTAAAATCATAATTTTCCAGAAGTAGTTATTCTTAGTGTGTCAGTCTGTGGGCAGAGCTGAAAGTGTTCAAAACAAAGAGGGGTTCCACGCACAATAGCAGAGCAAAAAATTGTCTCCCAGACAGCCTGCTCTTGAGTGGCAGTGAACATTGTGTCAGGTTAGGAGAAACAGACATTCACTGGCTTTATGATCTAAACCAGGATTTTACAAAATTCCTCACATTTAATAGGAGCTTAAAAGATAAAGCAACCCAGCTCTTGTACTAGACACTCACAAGCATTTTTAACATTAAAGCTGACATCATGATATGTGGGCACTGTTGGCAAAACAGAGAGGTATATCTAATTCTCTCAGTTTTAAGCCCCTTTTTTCAGTTGTTTACAGCTTCTCAAAATTGTTTGGGCTCAGTATTTCCCATTATTTCTCTTTACTATGGGCTATTTTTCTTTAATTTGAGAATTTAAGTTAACATGCTTCAGGTGCTATAGAATTTTATTAGGAAAAGAGTATTGCTTTGGAGAATTCCTTCTGGAATGTAGATTAGGCAGTCCTAGGGTGTATGAGCATTAGCTTTTTGGCTCAAATCCATAGTTATCTTTTTGAAATTAACCCCCTATAGTTAGTGCCTTTATTTACATAATGAGGTGGGCTTGACATTAAAATGACATACACTTGTGTGAGATGAAAGTAAACCCAAAAACCAGTTTTCTGCAGCATACCTAATGCACTCCAACTGCTAAAGGTGTTTCACGCTACTGCACAGACAGGAATAACAAAACACAAAACCACTGAAACACATCATGGAGACACCAAGTCTGCAGCACTCTCTCTTTGACTCTCCCTATCCTCTTTGTCATTCCGTGTCCTGCCAGAAGCCTACTTCGGCACTGCAAGAGCAAAAAGGATGTGTAGGTGTTCCAAGTTCACTGTGGATGGCAGCAGATAAATTATAGGCAGACTATTAAGAGCAATATGGATATGAAAAGATGGATGAGGGAGCACACTAACCTTGAACCTGCTCTCTGACCAGGCAATTTAAGTTAAACAGAGTGAATCTGTTAGACACTGAAGGTTCAAGTGCAAGTGGTGATGCACAGCTCCAGGTATTCACCAACACAGATTCAACAACCCATGCAGCTACCAGTGCCTTGATGGAATGAATGAATGAATGAACCGATGAAACCAAGCAAGAAAGAGACAACCTTAGTGAGCAGAAGAAAGCCTGTGGGAGGGCATTTACAGCTCAGTCTCCTTTGTTTAAAACCATATGTCTATGATCAGTCACTTTAAATCCCTGCTAACCCTCTCCTGCTTCAAATTCTGGTAGTAATAGCTTTCATCACTTCAGTCCTGTACTCATAGAAAAAGACAGGTTGGTCAGCTTTTGTTTATGACTTCACCCCCTTCTGGTTGGAAAACCACAATATATCACAGGCTATGTTAAACTATCCATATCTACAAAGCAGGTTATGTGGAAATCCCAAACATAATAGGGATCTGAAACCCGTCCCTAGCATCACAGATGGCAATAAGACCTGTAGGCCATTCCTTCACTCTAAACCAGCAAAAATACGATAACAAACATGCAGTAAGTAACATACTAAATATTATCAGATAATATGCCTGATAAAAGAAACCAAATTCTATTCAAGATATCACCAATGCAGAAATGTAAATTATTCTAACCTAGAACTGTCTAAATCTAAATTATGCTACTGAATCCATCTTTCAAGCAGCTGTGATACCAAGAGGACTATGATGTATTGATCTCTTTAACATCATCCCTAGAATTTAATTACAAAAATGGTTTCTGTATTATCCCTGGAAGACATAATATATTTAAAATAAAGTTTGCAATATGGATAAAACTTCATTTTGGTGCACCTCACTCCACACTTTCAATTTAAAGCATGGTTGATATTCTAGTGATCATTTCTTTTGCCTTTCCTGCTAATAAGCTTTCTGCAAGAGTGGGTATCATGAGCACAGAACTAATACAGAGTGCATGACAGATCTCATTTGCACAACAGATCTGCAGTGCAAACAAAAGCCAAAAATCCCTCTCTATTCATCCCGTAAAGGAAAAAAGATTCAGTAGGTGAATAAATACTGGAGAGGTTTAGCATTAACAAACACTGGATTTATTTATCCATGTATTTTCTCATTCTACTGCCAAACACTTGCAGAATTCCTTATCTCATTGTAGTGATACTGTTTAAAAAGGGACCAATGCAAATCTTTTCATCTGCATACTACCAAGAATGTGAGCCTAGTTTCCAGGAGACAGTAAGGACTATTTTGAGAAACATTTTCATGTGCCTGAAAGAAAAGAAACCTAATAGGGAGAAGGAAAAATATTCTACACAGAGATTAATCAAACAGGTATTTCATTAGACACAAAACAAGATATTATTTTTATTTGAATATATCTGACTGAAGTTCCATTATACACAAGTAGCCAGCATAAAGGAAAACACATAGATCATTTGGAGGCAATACTTATGCCCTAATATTTAAGTGAAGCAAATAAAAATAATTTTTAAAAAATAGGGGATCATGTAATCATATAAAGGCTTGGGTGGAAGGGACCTTAAAGATCATCAGTTCTAATTCCCCTGCCACGGGCAGAGATGCCACCCACCAGATGAGGTTTCTCAAAGCCCATCCCACCTGGCCTTGAACGCTTTAATCCACATGGGGCATCCACAACCTCTCTGGGCAGCCTGTACTGGTGCCTCACTACCATCACACTGAAAAATTTCCTCCTGGTATCTAATCTAAATGACTCCTCTTTTAGTTTAAAACCTTATACCCTTGCTCTATCACTATATGCCCACATGAAAAGTTGCTCCCCCTCTTTTCTGTAAACTCTGTTAAATACTAGAAGGCAGCTCTGAAGTCCGGAGCCTTCAGCCTTCTCTTCTCCAGGCTAAACAACCTGAGCTCTCTCAGCCTGAGCTCCTTCGAGGGCACATCTTCATGGCCCTCCGCTGGACCTCTTCCAAGAGATACATGTGTTTCCTGTTCTCAGAGGATCTCAGAGCTGGATGCAGAATTTATGGGAGCAGAGTAAGGGGCAGGTTAACCCCCCTCAACCCACCAGCCGTGCTTCTTTTGAAGCAGCCCAGCACAGGGCTGGCTTTCTGGGCTGTGAACATGAATTGCCAGGTCATCTTCAGCTATTCATTCAACAGAACACCCAAGTCTTTCTCTGCAGGGCTGCTCTCAATGAGTTTTTCTCCCAGTCTGTGCTCATGCGTGGGATTGCCTTGACTCACGTGTGGCACCCTGCATTTGTACTTGTTGAGCCTCATTAGATTCCTATGAGATGCAGAAAACAAGATTCTTGTGCCTCTTGCAAGCAGGAGGAAACTGCTCATGAAAACAGTGTAGTAAGTAGCTTTGTTCATACCAAAAAGGAAATAGAAATCTTGAAGTATCTTCACAGATGAGGCTAAATGTAAATATTCTCTAGTTTAACCTCCACTCAAACACTGACCAGAGTTAATTTCTCTTTGAATTAAAATATTACTTTTTAAAAAGAATTTTTAAAAATTATAGAAATCTATTGTTTTAGTAGGTATCTAACTTACCTACCTACTACATTATTTCCCAAATGACTTTGTACAAGTTCTAGCTCTGATACTTCTGTTTTACACCTTTATAATTTGGTATTGATTTTCTCTTTATTAAATCTGTCACAGTTTCATCTTCTTCTTGGTGACAGCCATAACCCAGAGTAAATGAATGGGTGAGAGAAGAAGCCACTGATTAAACACTATCAAAAATTGTATACCTTTCAAGACACTGAATGCTGCAGAAGCACAGTAAGTAAGGGTTGTCTAAAGTGATGTAAGATAGAGCTTGTGGGTAATTTACCTTCCTTCCCTCCTCTAAACCAAGTACCATGATATCTAAACTCAGCAGCAGTCAGTAATGTGCAGTAGAAATTAATCTCATATATGAGACTATGATTTCATATTTTTCATCCTGGCCCAAAATAAACCACTATGCCTCTCAGTGACTACAAGTAAGTTTAAGGTTTGAGCTCTAGTGATACAGAAGTCATCGCCTCATTCTGATTTATCACCCCAGCAGGAGAGAGATCATATACAAGCTACATGGATATTTAAACAGTAGCAAGCAGTCAGAGGTCTGGTAGAAATAAGACTAAAACTCCCTTTTGGAGGAATTAACAAATAAGATGGGACAGCAGGGGATGAGAGAGGGAGAGCTGGAGAGATGGAGAAAGAAATACGGAAGAAAACCACTTTCCATGTGAAATATTTCTAAGAGCAAAAGCAGAAACTGCTGAATCCAGTTTTCAGTGAATCCAGCATGCAGAAATAAAATTGCGCAAGACCTACACAAACCATTTTGCTATAATGTCCTTAAGGCTTCTGAGCTTAGCCAAATCTGGGTTGAGGTATGATTTCAATTTGTTTTTCCACTTTTACTCACCTGTTTCCATAAACTTTGTACAAACTTTCTTGCCACCTAGTTGCAATATCCAGGACAGTCTTGTGTTAAGAATAATTTATAATATTGGCAAAAAGCAAATGCAATTTCTTTAAGGTTTTGTAACATTTTCCAGGATCTAAAAACCAAGCATTCTTCCTTCTGATTTTGACAGGTCAATATGATATGATATGCTTGGTTTAACAGATTATGTTGAAGAAATTTTATCTAAAGAGGAGTCTTCAATGGTTGATACTTGACAGGAAGAGTTCCAAACCGGCAGCACAGTAATTTCAAATATTATTCCAGATGTTTTAATATCATCATAATGCACTGCCAGTAACATGCTAGGGAGGAAAAAAATAAAAATGCTCAAAATTGTTTGTAGAGAGTACGAAGGATAAAAATCATAGCAGCAATGATACTGATACACAGAACTATTCTCTTACCAACAGATCTTGCCTTTTAATTTGGAGCATGAATAGGGTCAGCACAATTACTATAAACTCTCAGCTTTCTGGGAGTTTATAGTATATCATAAAGCCAGATGGAGAAGATAAATACTTAATCTCCCTTTGAGATAAAGGCAAATATCATTATTCTTAGTAAAGATCTCAGCAAAAACAGTACTATAATTACACATGATGAATAGAAAAAGAAATCACATTTGCACATTTTTCTACAGCAGATGTAAAGGCTACTGTGATGCAATTTTGGAGTTCAAATAAAATGTGATAGATGAGGAGAAAGGTGAATTTTACAGCTCGGTATGAGATGTGCTAAACAATATATGAAGGAATGATGTTGTAACACTAATGGGAGATTTAAATGGGTTATGTACAATGTCTAGAGAACTGCTGAGAGCTCACTCAGTATCTGCAATAGTGCATGAAAAGATGAAAAAGTATCAAGTGGCTGGAAAAAAGGACTTAATTGTCAAACTGCCAGAGAGAGTAGTTCTGCCAGGTTGTAATAAGGAAGTTATTGGGACCTGCTGATTTAAGGATTTCTAGTTTAGTAGCTGTTACTTAATCTCCTTAATTATTGCAGGAAAGCAAAGCATATTACATCATCAAGTTCCTTCCCCCTCTAAACCAAATATTTATTCAATGTATTTCAATGTTCAATATTTATTGAACATCTCTGTCACTCCTGCATTCACATGATCAGTTCCACTATTGCCATCCAAAAGCATACTGATAAAATTGTCAGGATTTATCTTGTTCTTCATATATTTAATCCTCTTATTTTTCTTATTTCTGCTGACTATAAATGTCACCTTCTGTCCTTCCCTTATCAGTCCTGTGCAATTTCCAGTTTTTGATTTACATTATTAAAGTCCTCTTTCATCTATTTTTTACATACACTTATTATTCACAATAGCATTTGCATCCCCACAGAGTCACTTTCTAATCAGTGTGACTCACACTCTGCTGTGGATTTGTGGACACTTAATAAACATTTATCAATTGCCATTGCTATTTTCAGTCATAACTCTTTTCTATTTTGCTCCAACTGTTTCTTCCAGGGCATGAAGACATAGGCCTTTAACATCCAGCCCAAAGCAGATGACATCCATTTGCACCAAAATTACCAAGTTCTAAGACCATGATCAATTCTATGATACACCAAAAAGAAAGTCTCAAACTTTGCCTAAGACTGAGTTAAGAAACAGCTACATTTATTCTGTTACATCCAGATGCAAAAATGATTTGGGCAAATCATCATCTGCAATTTCATAAATTCAAAGATTTCAGGGTTGGCAGAATGGTTCATCTGCACAAATTCAGATGGAAGTCAATCACCTTAATTCAAGTGAGACATTTCACACTACATTGGGACACACAGAAGAGAAAAGCACTATAAAGAAAGTAAGCAAGCTACCAAGCTTTTATTTCTGTCCACATTTTTCTGGCCCCTAGACAGCCTCAAGCCCAGTGAAGAAGCAGTACTTTAATTTTAAATCCAATCAGACCTGGCCATTTACAGAAACCAAAATTTTAGGAACCTAACAGGGTGGTAGCTTTACTAAGCTGCTATGTAAAACTACACATAGGTACACTACAGCACTGTCCTCTGGGCCAGTGTTTAGCACTGCCTTCTTCTTGCAGAATTATTGTTCTAATAGATCCCAGTTATGAACAAGTTCTGAGACATGACTGCCTCTGACAGCTACTATAGGTATAATTTAGCCACATCTTTTTTTCCTTACTCATACACTTCCCCCAGTAAATTTGATCCTTGCTACCCTAAATCAGATTTTGTTACTGTAATCAGTGTCTTTTGCCGACCTACCTCACACAGCATAACTTCATGTCACGTTTAGAAAACAAAGGAAAATCCTGGCCACCTAAAAGTCTCAAAATGTAACAAACTAAACAAAATAAATATAAGGAAGTCAGGAAAATACAAATAGAATCTTTTTTCCCATGTTGATTTTCTGAACATTGCAACAGCAGGACATATATCTGTATCATAGGCGGCAGAAGAGAAGCCAGACCAACAAAACCTATTCTAGGATGATAAACTCATTTAATCAGAAGGCACTATGAAACCTGGGTTTGCAGACAAACATAATAAATTTTTCTTCATCTAGGTACATAAAAAAGTTGTCAAGAAACAGTAACATTTCACTTTCTTGCTATTACTTTTTAGTAAAATTATTTAAATGTGTGGGTTTGACAGTAGAGTTGATAGGTTGATTTGGTTCGACTTTTTATTTTAGCAGATGCTGTCTAAAATTAGTTTAACATGTAAAAGATTTCACCGCCCAATTTAAAAGAAGTTTCTACACTGAATCATATCAATCAAGAACTTCAGCTTCTGCTCCTAACAAGTTTCCTACCAATCTACAATACTCTCATCAATCAGAGGACTGAAATACTTGGTTTTACTTTTTGAGTAACCATAGAAAAAAGAACTTAAAAAGCAGCAAAGAACAAAAGAATTCAAAACTTCTACCTAGTTGTTCAGCACAGTGCACTACGGAAAGATCAGCTTTACTGGAAGTCCAGATCTCTGTGCTCTTTGAGCCACTCATTAGATTCACCATCATGTAGAGTTCCATGTTTTGTATAACTTCTTGAGCTAACTCAGCTACTTGTAGCAGTCAAATTATAGGAGCATGGAGTTCACAGTTCACCATCCATTAAATTATCCTTCCTCCTACAGCTGAATTAGCTCATTTAAATGTAGCTTGGATAACCTCGGGATCAGGATGAACTGAAACATCTCTTTAGCTGGTGAAGAAGCAGAGTAAATTAACCAGAGAAGCCTGGGATTTCAGTGATTTAGGGGGCTGCATGGTTTTCTTAGTGAACAGTGCAAAACGTTCCTACAATGACCTCTGCTTCTTAAAAGTTTCTAAAAACGTATAGAAAAACTCACCAAAATGATCAATACCTGTGACTTACTCCACAGTGCCAGATGCAAAGTATGAATCTGTAGAACTGCACCACAAATTGGTTTTAGAAAAGTATCACACAAAGGGCTGGATTGTGTCTCTCCTCTACCACACTTAAACTTTAGAAAGTATGGATACTTAAGTATAAAGATACTTCATTTATTACAGGCAGGGTAACAGCTGATGTTAGAAAATCTCACCTTCTTAAAAATCCAGTCAGGAGTGAGATTCCAGAGCTGGCTGATGCTGCATGTGTTGCCTGTAAAGGCTGGCAGTGGCTCAGGGCAGGAGTTCCAGAGCATGGGCTCATCCATGGCAACTGCCATGCCCAGGACTGTGCTCAAACACACACCACAGACCCTCCTAACTTAGCCCACAGCCCTTTACTTGTACTTCTGGCAAATGTGCCCTGCCCATTTCTTCAGATAGCATGGACTACAAATACAGGATACACTGGCTTCCCACATGAGAACAGTAAGGTTAGCCAGTGTGAATCTGCACATTAGTTTCAAAAAATGCTCTAAAAGATGGCATCATTCCTTATAAACATTTACTCTTTCTGTTTAGGACATGTTCCAAAACTTGAAGAATTTTAGCACTTAAGCTATGGGTGCACCGCTTCTCAAACCAATATCCACTTACAACAGCCAATTTATCTCATTTAAAAGCAAAATGTTCCTCTTTCCCATCACATTCAGCCAAAGCTTATGTCTGTCTTTTTTTGTCCAAATATCTAGATTATCTAGAGTGTGGTAGGCTATGCCTGCAAGTTACAGTAGCTAAAGGGGGGCAGGGACAGCCTATGCTGCCTGAGTTACGGTGACGAGAAGAACAGACAGTGAGCCCCTGCGGCAGATTATGCACCAGCAAGGAAGACCATTGGCCCGGAGCTCTCCCCCGCCTTTTCTCCCTTATATGGACTTGGTTCTAGAGACTTCTCCTTTGTTCCCCCTTGAGTTGTGTATCATTGGTTCATTTGAACTTTGTACCCTCCCCTACTATGTTATCATTGGTCTGTATCCCTGTCCCTCTTCCCTCTGACTGTCCTGGTTGGTCTGCGCACCAAAGCACTCCCCTTTTCCTTCCCCCTATAACCCTCTGTCACTGTTTTTTTGGGGCTTGCAGCCTCCGGATCTCCAGACCCTTTGCCCGTCCCTGTCTCTCCGTCCCATCTCTCCGTCCCACCTCTCCGTCCCCAGACCCTCACCCCATGGACCTAATAAATCACTGGATGACCGCAGATTCTACCGGGCACATTCTTTCGCTGCCCGTGCTCCTCTGCCTCTCATCCCCTTCTACCGGGCCGGGCTGCGTCCACAAGTCGTCAACGACACTAGAGTTTTTAAGACATGCTAACATTATTTTCACTGTCACACTAAGTTATGAAATAACTTCTTCAGAGAGTAAATATTAATAAAATGTTCCTGGACCTACATCTTCCATCAACATATATTAAAGAAGTCAATTAAAATAAATATGGAATACTGAAATAAGTCACAGAATTCATAATGAATGGCATGACATTAATCCAGTAGAACTCCTAGTGTATCCAGCACAGCATTGGGACTGCACTTTCAACTAAACTTCATGCTTTAGGTCACCTGTAGACATAAAGAGCCCATCCATACATGGCTGCCCTTGCACAGATAAAGAAGGTGCAGCCTAGGAGTGTTGGGAGACTGGTCTTCTCATGTCCATAGTTTTGTCAAAAAGGATGTTGTCCAAACTGGTGATGACACACTAATATACTAGCAAACTGTCTCTCCGATGTGTTACCAAGAAGGAAGTCACCGCTTTGTTCCAGAAGTCTGTGTGGTTTGCCTTACTCACATGGTCAAGGCTGTAAAGTTTTCACATGTCCTATTTATGGAATACCTTTTCTCCTCTAGACAATGTGTACCCCACCACAGCTAGAGAAGGAGGGGGGAAAACTACCTTCCTTTTCAACAGAGTAACTGCCAGATTTACCTAGAAATATTTCACTCTATTATTATTCCTGCCATTAAAAGGACTTAAAGATTTTAACATTAAGTTTAATTTCATAGGTGCCAGAGTTCTTAAATTTAAGGTAAGGAGCTCAAAACTTGACAGCCAAAGTCAGACTACATGATTCACTAGTCTCTTTCACATTTTAAAAGGCATGCATATTCATATCTTCACTCAGTGTTTGGGAACTGCTTTTTTCTTTAGAAACTGTAATGCTTCACACAAAGAAGCTACATCTCTGTATTTAATTTTAATCAGAGTAGGAAGTACAACCATATGCTCTTTGGTAGTACCCAAGGTAGCTACCCCTGTGACCTACTCAGTGTCCTGGAAAAGATTAACATTACAGTTTCCATCTCCCAGTTGGAGTTGTTTGCTGTTATTTTTTTCCTTCCCATTCCAGACTCTCTAGCTGTGCCTGCTCCTTTTTTGATTACATCCCTTCTCAGAAAGGTCTTCTAGTGTGCTCACCTCTTAGAGCAGTGCCACTGATTTCCCCATACCATCAATCTCCAACAACTGAGACTACTCACAGGAATCTCATCCTACCAACCTCTCTAGGCTCCTATGCTAGAATCCTGTTTCAAGGAAAAAAACATGTTATTATTTATTGGTATACCAGTAGGCCCTTTATCAACCTTCTCTAGGTAGCTTTTCTGCAGGCTGCTCTGATATGAAGCATCTATTAAATCTACACCAGGACAACCTCTCCACCACCAATTTATCTACACCTCATAGCTACTGCACCTGGCAGGAATAACGAGACACAATTGGCTTTAGAGCTCAAATAAGGGCAGATTAAGTTCCCCCACTATCCAGGGCTCTGTATGTTTGCTTTACATGGGTTTTTGTTCTGCTTCTCATACTTAACTATTGCACTGCTTTTTGAAAACGTGTAAGATTCCCTGATTACCTGGAAGCTTGAGTAAGAAATTTATCACAGGCCCACACATGCTGAAAGCATTCTTCTGCTTTTGAACCCATACTGCCTTAAATGTTGCTGCTTTTGTTTCAGACTGGAATAAGAGCTCTTTTTACAGCTGCACCAGTTTGTAAAATAGACATTACTTCTTTCCACAGAGTTTGCCTTTCCTTGAATGAACACTAAGTTTATCTCAACTTCACAAAAATCTCGGTGAGAGCTTTAAATGACTGAATCAAATGCACATTAGGAAATACATTTTAAATGCTAAAAATAAACTAAGATGAAAGTGTCTAACAAAAGGTGAACAAGGGGAGTTTTAGAGCAACATGAGCACAGTGTGAGATTACCCCTTGTACCTGTGAAAACGAGAAAATGCAAAAGGAATCAATCTAACACTCTTTGTCCAAATAGTATCTTCAATAATGCACTGAATTGTGCTTAAATCTTGGAAAGACATATATTGTGAGTTAAATGAACTTCAAGCAAGAGTCACAAAGGTATCTTTTAAGATGTAATAGACAAATCAATAATAAATGCTGCATATTTATTAAACATTCCACAATACACTCTGGGTTCAAGATTACTTCTAGTAGTTAGCAGGTGTAGTCACATCCCAGCACATAACACTTGCACAGTCACACAGCAGGAGCTCAGGAAAGTATCAGGATTCACTGCAGAGTGCACAGTCTCCAGTGAACAAACTCAAAACTCTCATCTGACTCATCTGACATCAGGCAACTGCCTTTCTGCCCCTGCTCCCTCTCTTCATGAATAAATGGGAGTAACAGCAAAATAAATGCTCCTAATGGCCCTTTATTTTATTCTAGAAACCACAGAATTGACATTCCCCTGTATCACCACATCATCTTTTAACAGCTTCTCTGCAGGAAATCCAAGCCCTGACAGAAGAAATACGTGTATATATTACTGCTACTTATATGTTCAATTAAATTTTGATTATATAAAACTTTAGGTTGTAATCAGTTTAGAGGGATATAAATTAAAAATATGAGATGTCATTCTTCTTTCTGAAGTGCTCAGAGTTGTGGATATGTAACATAGTGTTGAAGCATAATTGAAAGAGTCTTTAAAGTCAATATAATGAAAAATAATTGCTTATTTCAAGGAAAAGTTGGATATTGCAGGAGAGTGAAATAACATTTAATATATTCTCCTGCCCAGGAATAAGGTTTGATCTGCGAAAAGCAAAGGAAAAACATATCTGAAAGCAAAATTCTTTCTTTCACCTCTTTATAGAGTAAGGATTAAATGATTTTGAGTGGTTAGCCAAACACAAAGGCATTACCATACACGACTGCAGCAGAAATATGGCAAAAGAAATGTAAAAATTCCTAAAAGGAAATACCAAACCTCCATCAACATTCCTGAGACCTCACTCAAAGCAATTGTTTTAAATGTAATCTGTGCTATATATACATATATCATGTGTGTATGTATCTATACAGCTATTAAACCTAGAAATGGATGAACACAACTTTGGACACTGAATGTCTAGTCAGAAGATCAGGTTCTATTTGTACATAATCCATATTTTGAAAGCTATTACTAGTCCTCTCTGCTATCCTGGGTAATGTTTTCTGCCACCAATTGTTGTCACTTTTCAACCCTGAACAGAATAGGATATGATATGATCTCAGATCTGGCAAATAACCATTGAGGTTAAGCTCTGGCTTCCAAATGGTAACCCTGGTATGGATAGGTGATGTCAGAACCCAAATTATGACATCTATCCAAGAAATACCATGTTTAAATACAACATTCTACATAAAATGGCAAAAGATAAAAAAGCAGAAGCACAATAATTCAAAGGCCACTCTACTATAAATGAAATCTAGTTTCACTAAAAGAGACTTCTCACCTCTTAATTAATATATAGCAAATTGGATGCATCAAGTCAGACGTTAATATGTTTAGAAAGCAACATCATACTATCATAGGTAACTGATATCTGATTAAATTTATATCTTCTTACATTTCACTAAAACATGTTGATAGATACCAAAAATATCTGCACTTTTAGGGGTCTCTAATTTTGAACTAATTACTTAACATCTAGCTTTGCTGTCTGTTCCTACTGTGAACATATGCTTAGTGGTTCTCATAGCAACCAATTTGTATTTAATAATGTAGTAGAATGACTTATTAGACCTAAATTGAAAAGCTATATTTGATACATGCAGTAGCACATAATAATAATAGTTGCTGATTAAATTAGTCAGCTTGGTACAGAAAAGACTTGAATCACAGAACCTCATACATCAGAGAAATAAAAAGACATTTCATCCAGTACATCTACCTACTGATGCATAATTTTACTCAGGATATATTTTGAAATTTTTTTTCTAGCCCCATTTAAAATGTCTCAAATAATCACATTTCGATTGCTTTATTACAAAGCTTAGCATACCTTTTCAAGAGGAAATTTTTTTCAAGTGATGATTAACTGAACTAACCTAAGAAATTGAGTTTCATTTACAATCTTAAGGTTGTAAAAACTTAAGACAGAAACAACCTTATCATATCAATCCCAGGTTTTGTCCTATTTTTCCTATATAAAAAAGAGTAGTTAAAATAAAACAAATATATCAATGACCAGTGATTTTTTCCCTCCAAATTACTGGCAAGGACGTTGAAATTGTCGTCAGGTGAACATCCGTCTTAAAAATAAGCTCTAGTCCTTTAGCTAGACTGTCCACAAAGAGAGCATAATGAAAAGACCTTAACTTGTGATGAAAAAGAACTTACAATAAACACCACTCTTTAAGTAGTATTATTTTAAAGGAAATTAAAAATAACATTAAATGAGGGGGCTGTGAGGAAAAGGGAGAGATCAGAACCATTCTCCCAGGCAACAGACAAAAACTGACTAGTCAAAAACTGTCATTAGAACAGACATATATTTTAAACCTGAAAAGTAACTTTGTCAAATGGTGTTCTCTTAGTCAGATTCTCTTGTGTACAGTCCAAGAGATATCTTTTGATAAAGATCTAAACCCCTGAATGAACATAAGTAGTTGAAATTACCAAGATGTCTAACTCATTAAAATATGCAAGCTTCATAACCCTCACTTAACACCTTAAGTAGCAAAATTCTTAGGAATACAAGCTTTCGATGGAAGGTTTTGGATTCTGCCAGCAGGTTTCCTTCCCCTTTCAGTCTTTATCTCCCATTAAATCCCAAAAATGTCCATATTACCTGAACAACCTGGCTTAGGAACTTCATTAAAATACTGTCTTGGCACACAGTCATGAAAGCAAAATTAAAGCACAGCACCTGAGTATCTTCATGCGAGGAGATTGAGTCTCAACTCTTCCACTCTTACAAAATACACCTCCATGCACAGTGACAGAGGCTCGTGGGACAAAGCATGCTTCAGATCTCTCAGTGAAGGCACAGTGCTTTACAAGGAGTGCATGATTTGCTGGACTAGAAAAACAGCTTAGCAGAAGCCATAATTCCCTTCACAGGGGTCCAGACAATCAAGAGACAGAAGTCCTTGGCCTTCATCATTACACCAAAACCTATTCCAGTGATAACACCAATCACTGCTTAACAGAAATTGCATAAAGCTGTCCAGGGAGCAAGGGTTGGAGTCAACCACTCTTCTCTGTCCAGTGTCTTTCCATAAAAGTCTGTAATAGATTCACAGCCCTTAGACCTTTTAACATGAAAAAGCTTTAACGTGAAAAGCCCATTTACACCCTGCACAGAAATGTCTGATAATGACACTTTTCTGGAGATAAGAAATTATTTTTAACCTTTCAGATGAAGTTTTGAAACTGAATACCTGAATGACTGCTGTAATTGCAATGCTATTGGATTAAAAAAAAAAAGCAGCAATATAGGTGCTTGTGACCATAAGTTACAGACCTTGAGAGTATGTTGAATATACTTCAGATATAAAGAGAGAAAGGCAAAGCAGAATGGAAGTAAAAAACTTCAGCAGTTTTCTGAAAAGTGAACTAGTACAAGATGGGGGTGTGTGTGTGTGTGATTGATGGTCATAGGAAAATTAGATTTTGTAATAATTACTGTGATTTTTTTTTAAGGAATGTCAATAAATTTTGATTATATTTTTTGCCAATCAATTTTATTCTTGTACTTAATTTCTGGAGTAAAAGAATCTATCCCCAAAACAAACAAGAAAAGACTGAAACCTGCCAATATAAAGATTTAGATATAAAGATTATTGCAAGAAATACATGCATTGTCCTCATTCAATGTCAAAGGAACTAATACAGGCACAGCAGGCAATCCTGCTTCCAAAATCCAGAGAGAGGTGACTCTAATTGTGGTCCTACCCAGGAAAGAAAGTCTTGGTCTCCTTTTGAGCTTAAATCCCCATCTCAGATGAAGGCCACGTAGTCTCATCAGAGAGCTAAGCTTGTACTTCACATTTCAAAATACACATCATAGGTGGCTCACCCAAAATTGTAAACTTCAATTAATCCCATCTGAAGGGCCTGACTCAGCCCATAAACTGTAAGTTTAGACATTTGGCTCAAGCTTGTGGATGCCACATGGAGAAACAGCTGAAACTAAAGCACCAAACACCACAAATAAGATTTCTCTGTGCCTTCATTCCAAGGTCTTTACTACAGCTAATGCTGGAATCTCACCCTAGGTAATGGCCAAATGACAAGGAGTTACTCTCTTACTGTACCACGGTAACTGGTAATTACTTTCTCATTTACAGGAATCCTGCCCTCAGATACAACTAATTAAAACATTTGTGGAGAGGAGTTAATAACAGTACAGAGACTCATGACCAGGTTTGGTGCAGATAGATAAAAGGCAGGGCAGAAAGAAAACAAAAATTGCACAACCCAGGTTCAGTTTGCAAAGACGAAAATTATTTTAAAAAATCACTCTCTCCCCAGAAAAACTTTTTGCTTGTAATTGAGAAAATCTGAACTGAAAGACAACAAATCTGAAACAAAATTAGTGTAACCTTATAGTGTGATTTACTATGAGACACTTTTCAAAAGAAACCGGCACTTTAAAAGCCAGGCTGTTCTGTCTGATGGATGGTTTGCACCATGAAAATGTCTGGCTAAGAAATGGCAGATTTACAGGGTAGGCAGCAAATGCTCATTAGGTGAAAGCAAAACTTAATCCAAAATTACTTTCTCAGATTTTTATATAGCCCATTTGAAACAAGTTTTTGGGGCTTCCTATTAAGGTTATTCTTCTCCAAAGAACAGAAACAGCAATCTTACATTATGATGCTTCTCTTACATAAATGCGTCTTTCAGTAGCTTTCTAAAGTTTCTTGAACACAAATGTTATTATTGTAGTAAAAATATTAACAACAGTGTACTGCATTTTATTATTTATTTATTATACAAATAAAAGGAGAAAAAAAATCCATATACTTAAGTGGTCAAATTATTGCAAAAAAACTTAACCAAATTTTAGTAAATACTTCAGAGGGTTAAGATTCTGTTATATTTTTCTTTAGATGTTCTTTTTCTTCAAAGGATAAAAATATCCAAAATATCTGTTATAATTAACAGGTGGCTCTTTATAGCAAAAACACTAAAACAGAAGTAGCACCAGCTGTGAAGGAGGATATCAAAATCAAGAATATTAAGATGAAGCATCATTTGTTTTTATAAAGAGATGTTTATTTTGTGATAATTGCTGCAATTAATACCAGCATATGCTAGAGTGTTCATGGAATCAGTAATTAATGTAGCATTAATTTCAATGGGTTTTTAAATACATTTGCAATGCTACACATATTCAAATCTGCCATCAAACACAAACCAATTTGGTTAATAAATCAACAGCCTCGAATGTATTTTTCTATAACATGAATGTTACAGGTATGTCAGTTCAGGCTTGATTTTAAGAAGCAAGTACTTTGTGCTCCTAATTGAATAGCTCAGGCATTTAAAATATTGATCATAGGGAGTGAGTGGTAATTACTTAAGCTAAGAACAGCTGTGAACAGACATCATTAATGTTCATCTACCATAATTTATGCTTGTAGCAATATGGCTCTTTTCAGCAAAATTTAAATTAAAGAAAGCTAGCTTTAAATCTGAAAGTGAAGATCGTTGCATGAAAAATTATACCATACTGAGCTATAAATGGCATATCCCCACTGCAATTTTGGAGCCTTTAAAGTTTAACTCTAGAGCTCTCAGGTGGTAGAGTGAGGATAATTAAACCTACAGCCATCTAACAACAATTAAGACTTTTTCCTTCTGTTATGCACCTATTAAATGGTCTCAGTGGTCTTTCCAAACAGTGGATTTAATAAAACATACTGTGAGGTACAGTAGGTTACTAATGATTTGTTCCCATCATATGGATGAGAAAACTCAGGCATAAATGCAGTGCAGGGTGGTCTGAAATACAGTAAATTGATAAGTGGCTACAAAGCAGTATAATGTATTTAATGCCTTGACATTTATTAGGTGTGCAAAACATATGTAATCCACACCAGCTTTATATTCTGTGAAAGTCAAAATCAGATCCTGCTACAAACAAAGGTATTTCTCTGGAGACATATTTGCACTCTATCTAGACTAATGTCAGTGAATTATATGGTGCATTGGTTCTATTTCACTTTTGAAAAAAAGACTCCTGTCAGACTTCACCACTCCTCTGGCCTGTCATGTGTCTTTAACTGGAAAGTAAATGATCAAAAGCACTCCTTACTGCAAAACACTCAAGATGCAGACTATGCTCATGGCCTTAAAATCAGTAGCCCAAACAAGAATCTGGGAATCTGTTTTATAGGGTAAGTCTGTCTGTGTTTGTTGAGGATCTCTTCCCTAGAGCCAGTTTCCCCCCTGACTCCCTAAAGTCACAAATCTCCCTCTTTCCCTACCTGTTCACACGGGGTTGCCTGCTAAGAGCAGTGATAAGACTCCTGCCTGCAAACTGAAACTAAAAATAGCTGAAACATGCCCTGAAGAATCAGAAGAAATCCCCACTCTTGACTCCACCCACAAAATTATTAAAGAGGGCAGACTGCTTAGGCTGCCAGCAAGACACCTGTGTGTTTGAGCAGTGTTTGTCAGACTGGGAAGGTAAATCCACGAGCCCAGCTGAGTCCACGCTCTCCAGAAGCAATTAGAGCCAGTGGTTTCATTCTCTTTGATCACTGGATTCACAGTGCTTGTGAAATCAGCATAGGTTTTTCATCAAATCCAGACTAATAGGTAATTTATCCAAAGTGATCTTTCAGAGGAATTACTTCCATTTTGCCCAAGCAGGTATAAATTCAATAGCAGAACCTGCAATGAAACCCATGACTTCTCATTGTCAGGCTTATAACCAGGTTCACAGATCATACTTTTTTCTTCTCTGAGCAGGTCTGTGCTCTGCAGATTTTAATTAGATTCAGAATCTCTCTCAAAAAAAAGAAATTGCCCATTCACAGTTGACACCTTGACAAGGGTCACACCTAGGACATACAGTGCATAAGAAAAACCAGCTGCAGGGAAATTTTCTCTACCAGCAGACATCCTGAGCTCACATTTCCCCTATAGCAAAACCAGGCTAGTATTTAAGCAGAGAACGTTTAATGTCTTCTACAGCCAGGGACCATGATATGTCCTTAACCTGGCACCACAGGTGTGATCCAGCTCTTCAGAGCTGCCTACGCACACAGGCATCAACTCACGGAATTTTGACCATTGTGCAAATTAGATGGAGAAGGAAAGAAGAAGCTTGAGTTGCTCTGTGGCCAGTCTGATAGGGTTGAGGTAGTTCATGAATCCCAAATTTTTTCATTTTAAGAAGAAGAATCTCTTGGCTCAGACTGCAGCTGGGGAACCATTTTCTGGTGTAGAGATGTAATAATTCACACTAAACGCTTTCTTACTCCCAGGGAGGCAACACACACAGAGAATGATGCGTTTTTCCCCAGCAAGACTTTTTTATCATGGAAAACATCTTTTCTTAAGTTTCTTAAAGATGATGAGGGCTTCTGATTCAGTCGCTTCAATGACTCGGGAATTTAAATTGGGAGAAGTTAATAAATTCCTTTCCAGTCTGACACAAACTACATTTTTCTCCTTGTTTTGGGAGTTTTTTTGGTAGTGTTTTTTGGTTTTTTTTTCTTTTGCAAGACTTGAACAATAGCTGTACAATTACAGAGCCATGACCAGAAGCTTCTCACTCAGAAATATTTCAGGCAGGCAGCAGACATATGAATAGTATCCTGAAAGCTCTTTTTGTCCTCATGGAAATATGGCATATTTTAACTTTTAGACACATGGACAGGATTGCATATGTCTAAGATCCTGAGGCAAGAAATGCAACTTGACCTCTAAATTCGGCAATAAACCAGACTGGGTTTTGTTAGCATACAGACAAAGTAAGTTGTTCGTTGCAGTCAACTAAGGAAAGAATCACATGAAAAATGTGAAAGAATTATTTTCAAACTGTATTCTATTATTCAGTTCCTTGTGGTTTTGAGTGTATACTTTTTCAACATCATATAATATGCAATGTTTGAATGAGAACTACATTAGCTGTGGACTTATCTGTATAAATATTTAACATTTCCATGTTCTCTTGGAAACTAAATGCCAATGAAATCATAAAGTTGCTGGAATGGCTCAAATTACATCATGAGATAAGAGAAAATGTCCATTCTTTTATGTTCATGGAGAAAATACAGTTATTGCATATCATCATTACTATGGTTTCATTTTGAGACAAAGTTCACCTGAACAAATATAAATGCTTTAACAAAAACTTCTGAAAGATTTGTCCTCACTTTATTTGCAGGAAGCAGCTAGACTTTTCAAGGATTCTGTTGGAGGTCTTGTGAGAGTGGTTTGAATTGCCTGAGGTAGGCCAGCACTGCATAAAGGAACAATCAACAAGATTTGGCATTTCCTTCAGATCTTTGTTTAGGAACATGAGACGAAGGGCCTGAGCTCCTGAGAGGGGCACATGTGAAAGCAGTGTTCTTGCTGCCTCTGTGCCATCAAGCTTTGTTGGTGTTTGTGGCAAATGGCAGGACAAAGGTGTCTCCAAGGACACCCACGGCTAGGGGTACCCAGACAAATAGACATTGTCTTTCCAATGCAAAATGCGTGTGTGAGCACAGGTAGGGAAAAAAGGGAGAGATGAAGAATTCCCCCTCAGAATATTATCTGAAAATTCCATTGCTCACTTCCACTGACCAATGCCCCGCCTGTCCCACAGCAGTAATTGGATTGAATATTCCTTGGCCGGTTCAGGTCACCATTTTTGTCCCCAGCTTCTCATGCACCTCTTCATCAGCAGACCTTGAGACCCTGAAAAGTCTTTGACTTAAGAAAAGCTCTACTTAGCCACAACCAAAACATCAGTATGTTATCAACATTACTCTCATAGAGGATCCAAAACACAGCTCTGTACCAGCTACTAAGGAGAAAATTAACTCTATCCCAGCTGAAGCTAGGGCAGACATACATTTGGGAGCTGTCGAACCCCGAAGTGCAGGCAGGCATCTATCCTTGTGCAATAACAAAGGCCTTGTGGCTGAGAGTCAGCTTAGAACTGTAGCCTTGCCATTTCATGAATAACATCAAATAGGAGAAATGACCATTGAAAACTGTAAGACATGGACAAACGGATAGACAAATAGGAGTGATCAGCCCGGAGAGGTCCCCAGTTACCAGTGCAGGGAAAAAGGCAGCTGTTGGCTTGAGTCAGGGATAGTATTTTTCAGAAAGAGTCCAGTGTGGAAGCCTTCTCTTCTCTGTTCTAAAGATAATAAATATATACAGAAAGTGGGTGGAGATAATTATTCATAAGGGGTTTCTTCCACAATTTAAGCATAAAGATAAGCTACGATAGAGGATTGGCTTTTGGTGCCTGTATCTCAGCATCTGCCACTTTCTTGTCCCAAAATTGAGTACTTAAGAACCCAAGCACCACAGGCTATTCAAATTCTACACACTGATGTGGTTCCCACATGGCTCTCAATTTTATACATACTGAGAATTTCATTCAATATCTCTTCTAGCATGTGAGGTGAACCATGAATTGTACTTCCCTATGAACAAAGCTTTCTTCATATATATCTAGCTGTCAATCATCCTTCTTTAAATGAAAGCCAGCTTTTTGGTGGATAAAAGTGACTGCAGATAGAACTGCACACATTAAGAATTTAGTCTAGAAGGCCTAGACCCCAATCCATGCAGATGTAATTGAAAGATTAGGGTCATAAAACATGACCACAGTACCTTCCAGAGACTCTTTTTGTATGAAGATGGTTCAATGGCTTCTTTTGTAATTATAGTTCCCTTGACTCTAAACAGTCTCTTGCTGAAAGCTGTAAGTAGTTGAAGGTCTTTATCAAATTTTTTTTTAAAAAAGAGCCATTACCTACTACTGTAACCTATTTATTGCAAATAGACCTTACAAAATTAGAGCTAGCCTTTTATTTAATTTTTTATTTTATTTATTTTATTTATAAAGTAATTTCTAATCAACAATATAAGAACCATAGAGGATTTTTTTTTTATTTTATTGTGATGGCATTTCAATTTAACACATTTGAATCCATCAAAATGGTTCTCATTTTTGGTCTTAAATTTCTTGACTCTTTTATGTTCTGATAATATTTAAAAACAATTGGGCTATCATTTATCTCCAAATAACTGAAGAATTAGAGAGATTAGGGCCTACATAAGCCTGAGAATCCTGCACCATTTAGATACTTGCACCACACTGTGTCACAGAAAATTTGTAGATTTGAAGTATCTATTATAGTCCTACCAGAAATGGCAGCATTAAACCTTTCCCTAAGCATGAATCCTTTTTGCCTTCTCTCATTAAATCCTGAATTTTATGATGAAAAATAATGTTTGTTACAGATTTGTCTTTAGTGTCACCTATTTACCAGTTTTAAGAGGATGCAATTTTGCTGGCAAATAAGTGTTTTGTTTTATATATTTGCTTTTACACAGATGCTAACTTCCAGGTGGAGCACATGCTTTATTCATTTTTTTCAGTTTTAACGATGCTTTCAAATGTGAGGACATTTACTGGTCAGTCAGCTCACCCACAACATGATAAAAAACACATGATAAAAAACACAATGTGATAAAAACCCCTCAATAAAGGTGCCTCAGCAGCTGTAGCACCTGTTCAGTTATTGACAAGAGTCAAACTGGGCTTTTCAGTACTCACTTTTTCAAAAAAAAAAGTTCTTTTTCAGCAATGCTAACACCTAAGGCTTTTTCTCAGTAAACAGCTGGTATTTTATCATGGATTCCTCTCCACATTACAATGCCACACACAATCACTTGCAGCAGTTCTTCTCCATGGAAATGAAGATGTGACACTTTTATTCTAAGCAGGTGACCAAGCACTGGCACAGGTCACTTAGAGATGTTGTTGAGTCTGCCTCCTTGGGGATATTTAAAAGCCACCTGGGCATTCTCCCTGGCAACAGAGTCTAGGTGGCCCTGCTTGAGCAGGAGCAGTTTGTACCAGATGACATCCAGAGGTCCCTCCCAACCTCAACAACTCTGTAATTAGCAATCATTTCCATTATTCTTTTCTAGATTGTTTTCAACAGATGAAAGCACAGTTGTCTTTCATGTGGGCTGCACAGCAGTCAGGAAGATGTGCATTATGAGTGTGGCTCAAGGAAAGCCTCCAAAATCAGCCAAAGCTGAAGATTTCCACAGCTGAAGCAAGAGCACTGAATTGAGCCACAAAGATGTTTAGGCAAATTAGGCAAAATAATTCTTTTACAGCAAAACCTCTTAAAGCCTACATTGGATTTACCTCCCCAGGAGTTTATTTAGAGAGTTAATCTAGAAGCAACAGAAAAACTTAATTTGATTTCAGGGAGCTTTGCCAAAGCTTTCTGGTTGACTCAGCCACAGAGCCTTCAGAAAAGGTGTGCAAGACATAACTGCAAACATGAGTTAGGCAACTCAAAGAGCTTCTGAAAAACCTGGTTAGCTATGTAGGGGATGCGTATTGTCAACATCCACCAGTTTGGTTACGGTAGGGGTATAAGGAGAGATGAGAGGTAAAGGCAAAGGGTGTTTCTCATACATCTTACTCTTTAAGAGTGGCTAATCGTCCTCTTTTTCACAGGGAATATTTTCTTTTGCTTTGTTTTGTTTTGTTTTGTTTGTTATCTCTGAAACACCCACACTAACCCTCTTCTCTTCACAGATCATTATTGCACACAGGTAACTGCTTGCTTTGACTTTCTGATTTCACAGTTGGTTATTAGACATTTCAAAGTTTGCCATGAGCTGCTGCCACTGCTGCTGTGTTGTTTTTTTCTCACTTTAAGCCTCCATGTTTCCCAGTTTGGCAGCCATTACTATGTATTATTTAAGCTGAACTATTCACAAGCAATAATATTCATAAACACTTGACCTTTCCTTCCTCCCTTCTCTTCCAGGCTTTACAACCAAAGCAAGGAAGTAAAACAACTCAGGTGAAGCAAGAATTAATTTAATATACTTTCTGATTTTCAAAAGAGCATCTTTACCTCTGCCTTTCTCCTACACATATTGTCTGAACTCTCCTGCCCGAGGATCCAGTTCTTGGCCTGAAAGCAGTGTCAAACAAAACCATGATGAGCAACAATGCAATTTTTTTGTTAAATAGCACAAAAGGAAAGTAAAGGAAAACCATGTTTCAAAGGTACAGTGTCTTGACAAATCTAGAGAAGTAACAGAGACCCTGAGTGAAAGTTTCTGGTTCAAACAGGTTATTTTAACAAAAAGCATCAGAACCATCAACATGTTTTGCTCATTTTTCTTGAATATTGTCAAATAGCTGAAATGGAGAAAACAAAATTTAAGACAACAAAATATTGGCCTAGAATGTTGAGTATTTTCTATGCTTCAGTTTGAAGCATACTTTTAACATTTCTTTCAACTCAATAATGAAGACCACCCACAAGGAAATCTATACAAGTAAAAAAGTGCTGAAATCCAAATGACAGCTCTCACTGGGGGATGAAGATAATATTTCACTCAACATAAAATAATACTTTTTGTGTCTTCTAAATTATTCAATAAAGAATGCTGTTAACTTGCCCTTGGCTGTTAACTAAAGTGCCAGCAAACAAAACTTTATCGTGATTAAACACGAAGTAACTTTGGAAAAAAAAACATGTCGTGTAATGAGCTGATTATATAAAAGAAAAAGAGTAATTAGTCACTCATCTTACTTGTCAGGTTTTTTCCTGTATCAGCTGTCCAAGAGGAATCTCTGAAATAAGCACAGTGTATTTAAAATAGTGTATTTTCCCCATGAATTTAAACTTAAATTTTGTTAAAATATTTCTTCTTTATAGGTTTTACAGTGCAGCAGAGTAAAAACTCTACACTTGTTGCATCTATATGTAAGTAGAAATGTTTGGTTTTAATTGAATACATAAACTCAAGAATAATAGTCTTTTTGGAGATTTGAACAAAAGACATAATTTTATACTAGTGCCACCTTTAAAAAAATCACCCAAGTGGTCTTCATGCAATATCCATGTTTCTGATTCAGAAGTTTCTTGCTGTCTTGAGTAATGTCTAGTGCTTTTAGAACTTTCTCATTCATTCTAACTCCAGCTGTTCACACGATCTATACGAATTACAGTATCTGTTTAAGCAGTCTGAGCTGACATTTTTCTCCTTTGTCAATCTGTTTCAACCATGTTTCCTAAACAGTTCAGAGACCCTGAGTAGATTTTATCATTCACTGCTCCTTATTATTCTTAAAGAAGAAAGCAACCAACAGATCCAGATCCAAAATCACTGTGAGTTTGTGATTCTGCTGGCAGCAAAACACCTAGCTCTGACAGCAACCAAAGAGATCACTGATGTCAAAAGGAACTGCCACTGGTGTACTTCCACCATCATATTTAATGATGCAGTTCTGAAGCCACAACTAACTTCACTGAGCTAAGCAGCAACATCATCAGTTTTGGAAAAATTCCATAGATTTCCTTTCTGGGTGCATCTTTTGGCATCCAAATATTTTTTAAATTCTGTTCTTTGCACCAAGAAAAAAAGCAAACAACCCAACCCTATTTGATAGGTTTTTGCCTGGCTAAAGTGAGAAAGCATATTAAGACAATCTCCATAGTAATGCTGCACAAGATTTATTTCTCCAAAGATTTTATTTTTGTAAGATGAAAAGCTTAGCTGGTTACTGAGTAATTCACAGCAAAACAGTTCTCTAACAGTTTAGTCTCTGTGGAAGATCATATTTTAATTTTGCTTATTTTTTGTCATCAAAAAAAAAGCAAAGGCTGTTTTTGTCAGAGTTCATTATCCTTAAGTAAGTAAACTCCAGTCTTTTAAGACTTCGTATACCTCACAAAAGGTTGTTTATTTACTGGTACGAAGTAGAGAAATTATTCAATGCAAGCAAATGACTGGCTGTTTTATTTAAGAGTTAAAAGAGATAAAGTATTGTCAAGGTATCAGACAGCTGTATTAATAATTCATGCTTCTTTTTCCTTTGAAAACACAGAGACAATCTCTGCAACACTATGAATCATTCTTTTGTTTCTTACCATGATGCTAGACAAGTTAAATTCAAATACTCTATGGTGCAGGGTAGCAAATTGCAGTTGTTCAAAATCAAAAGGATTTTGACCCTTTTTTTCACAACAGGCCTAATGAGGGAGGGAATTTCTATTACTCTGAAGAAATAAAATATACTCTACTTTTACTAACAACAGCAACTCAAAGATACCAGCTGTGAAGGCAGATACAGCTGAGCTGGTGGTGTGTTCACCTATTTTTCTACTCAACCTAGTGTGACACTGACCTGGAAAGCCTCTTTCAGTCCTGTATTTCTATAAGAAGATATCTCAGCATCACCAGGATGTGAGTGGCTTGCATAGGTTACTCAGACAGATTCAGCAAATAATCTATTTCTGTAAGCATTTAATATACTCTACCATTGCCTGTGTCAGACACCACGCTGTGGGGTGAATGAAATACAATTTCCACACCGGTGACAAAAAACTAATTATCAGAGCCATGCTTTACAACTATTCTGACAGGCTTTTCAGTAGTCAATCAAACTTCCTCTCCTTGTGAAAATAGTCAACAAGTATGCAGAGTGCCCCATCAATACAGTAATAAAATAGTGATGTTCAACAAAATTCCAACCACATTATCAAAAAAATTCACAAGGTTGTACTATCCAACCAAATAATTCTACTGAAATATACCCTGGGAAAACATATTTTGCCACTGAAACAGTTAAGTTTCCATTCTGTGGAATAACTCTAAACAGATTTTAGAAATACTTAAGACAAGACACTGTTTGGGAGAATTGGCTGTCTATTTTTAGTAAATGCAGATGATCCACCCTGTCATATAATTTTTTCACTCCATCTCACAAAAAAAGTTATATTCAGATTATATTCTTAGTGTAAGGCTGAAATCCTTGCCTTCAGTCTTGGTTTTATTCCTCTGGAGAAAAGTGCCATTTTCATAGATTTTCTTTGCTTCAGGAAAAATCATACTAACTCTTAATGGAGCAAAATCATTATGTAACTGCACATATTAAAAGGGGTCTGTGCAGTATTTAGGTAGTTATCAAAATTTTTTCCTTCAGTGTTGTGTTAGAGAAAAGGTGGTCAGAGGAACTGTAAACCTGGAGAAAAATCTTACTTATTCTTGGTTTCTTTACATATTTATTTTACCAATCTTTTTAATCATGTTAATCTTGTTAATATTTTTCTATTTCTTTTTCCCTCAGGTTATGAGGTATGAAGACAAAAACTTATGAGATAATTCGGGAATGTTTGGGGCTTTTTTTTGTTTTGTATTGCTCAGGGGGGTGTTGGGGATTGGTTGGTTTTTTTGTTTGTTTTGGGGGGGGGGTTGGAATTTTTTTGTGAGAACAAAAGCTTGTTTTCTTGGTTAACAATGCTTATACCAATGATCTCTTGCTAAGTTTATTTTAACAGGCAGAACAAGGATTAGTTTTCTACTAGTTTACATTTGACTTTCCTTTTTAACTCATTGTTTCCTTTTAGAGAGAAAGGTTTTATATCTGTACATAAAAAGCAATGTTACACTTTGGATTCTTACTCTTTCCAGACCACCTGCATACTATTGCGAAGACTTAACAGGACTCTTATGCAAAAGAAAAAACTTCCTGGGCAGTGTAAAAGTGGTGCACTGCAGATATCCACAAAAGCATACAATTATTTTCAGAAAGGTACTGTTATTTTTTCAGGCAATAATTTTCAGGAGTGTTTTTAACTGAAAGAGGGAAATACTATAATTCAGCAAGATTGCTGTACTTCATCTGTGTTATGCCCCAAGCTCATTTGGCGAGTTTTTAAAAGAGCTTATGTACTTTGGTTCACTTTGGCAGTGTACAGGAGACGTCAAAATTCTCAGGAGGTTAAATAACAAACTTTTGCTTCCAAACTTTAGAACATTAAGGTAGAATAAGTTACTTGGCAAATTTGAAAATAACATCCAAAGTAAGGCCTTCACAAAATATTGACTTAGCAAACTCTAACCCATCCAACCTTAAGTTATCCGGATTTTGAGAAGACAACTTTAGGAGAGGAAAGTAAAAGGGAGAGAGAGAGAGAAAGGAAAAGGAAAGAGAAAAATAAATAGTCACCATCTTGGATCCAGCAAGACCTGAGGTCTAAGGCAGTAGGGCACACCCTTATGCACATCTGTGCCATTGTTTTTAACTTATTTTAGACTTTCATCATAGTGGTTGCTTTATCCCAAAAATAAGTTATTTGATCTTTTCCTCCAGAGATCATATTTGTTCATTTTTCTATCTCTTGTTGAGCTTATTGCATCACTGAAATACCCAAATTTGTTACTCCAAATTGTTTTTCACTAAGTTCACTCCTTTTGTGGTGGGTTGACCCCAGTGAGTATCCAAGAACCCACCCAGCCACTCACTTAGTCCCCTCCTTACTGTGGGGTAGGGAACCAAATATGAAGAGCAAAAGTGAGAAAGGTTTGTGGACCCAGTTAAAGGCAGTTTAATAAGTGAAGCAAAGAGAAAAAAAACCCACAAGTCCTCCAAAAGCAATCACTCAGCATGTCCTACAAACAGTCTGATGCCCAGCTAGTCTCTGAGCAAAGACTACTTGGTTAAAACCACACCCTCAGATTTATTGCCGAGCATGACATATGGCCTGGAATAGCCCTTTGGCCAGCTGGGGTCACCTGGGGTCATCTGGCCCAGCTGTGCTCCCTCACAATACCTTGCCACTGCCATTCTGCTTGTGGGGCACAGAGAGAGAAACAGACAAGGTGTTGATGCTGTGCAAGCACTGCTCTGTAGCAGGCAAAACATCGTGTTGGTATCAATATAGCTTTAGTCATAAATCTAAAGCACAGCCACATATGGTATCCTACAATGAGAATTAACTCTGTCCCAGGTGAACCCCAATACCCCTTTGAGGGGGGGAAGAAAAGACAGATGGACATTCCCATGTTAATTCAGTTTTAGAACTCAAAACTACTTATATCAAAAAGTTAAGAGCAAGCACTAATTCTGTCTGGGTTATTTTTACTTACAGAGGCTATCGAAATAAAGTTCTAAATCTGGGATAGTTATTGTTTTTACTTGCCCATGACAAAGGAAGGAAAAGATTATATATAACTCCCAGTTTGAGAATGACAACTTGGACAATAACTGATATACTTGCACTATGCAATACTTGCCATTTTATTTCACTTACCAAAATATAAAACAATCATATTTTATTGAATTTCCTTTCTCAAAGAAGAGTTACTATCTACATGCATCTTTGCCTGCTTTATTTACCCTGTTTTTAAATGCCTTCACCATGGAACTTCCATCAATGTCTTTCAGAAAAGGAAAATTCTATTAGTGTTAAGTTTGAAAGGTAGTTCCATGATTCTTTGACTAATTTTACGGTTTTGAATTTCCTTTCTCTGATTACTCATAGTCATCCAGCTCCACATGTCACTGACAGATTTTCTATCTAATTCTATTTGTTCTACTTAAATAAAATAAAAGATGGGCTGGTTTCTCACTGAGTCAGAGGGATGATCAAGAGGCTTAGACAAATGCTGTATTAGTGCTTTCTAAAGACTAGTTGTCCTTCCACTTTAACAGGGTTTCCAGCACTACTGTGCACTATCTACCCATATGTAAAATTTATTTTCATTGCTGATTTCTTCCTTTTTTATCAAGAGGAGGAGATTAAAAGAATGTTATGCATTTTAACTTGGCTGCAGATATACAGTGTTTAAAGCCAGGCTTCTCCAGCATGAAACCTGTGGTGCTTTAAGTCATTCTTGCACAGTCTAAGCTCCTTTGCATAAAATGCTCTGGGGAATAACAATCTCCAACCTTATTTGCTCTGTATCACAAACTGCCAGCTGCCACTCGTGGATGCTACACTTGGCTCCTGCTTTAAAGGTTTATTTTGTGGAGATGCTTCTTCAAATGAGCCGTGGCGTATTACATTCTTGAGGAGCAAAGGAACTCTGCCTGGTTCTTTCTGTGATACAACACTTGAAGTCACAGAAGAAACAGCCGAGGAGCTGTTAATGGATCCAAAGCTGTATTTGTAACTTGGAAAACAACTGTCACTTTATGGTTTTGGATGTCACCCAGGAAATGTAAGCTGAACATTAAAAGCTCTGAAGAGCAAAGTGTTGTCGCAGGTCTTGGCAAGATGGGCTCCAACAATGGCAAAAGTAAATTGTGATCAATTGATACAACCCAAAGTGTGAAAGACGAAGCTGTTCAACTGGAAATTAAATGCCCATATGTCATTCCAATTAAAATAGAAACTTTTTATTTAGTATTTTTAGGAAGAAAATTGTGTCCTATTGAAAAATAAACATAAGCTTTAAACTTTCATTTCCTGAACTGGATATTTTCTTTAGTTCTAAATTTAACTTGTAATAGCTGGTACTAAGAAAAATGTTTTACAGTTGCCCTCCTGCTGGGAAACACAAATGTAAATGCAAAACCAATATTTTAGCAATTACCTGGGTGAACAAGTATATATTAGGAAAATTAATTCTTTCAGCAACATTATCCATAACCAAGAATAAAGGTGATAAAGCAAAACCAAGATATTCTTAGGAAATTCAGTTTTAACAAAAGCACTCACAAATCATTTCACAAACTTTCTATTATGTTTTCTGTTGAAATTAAGTCCCATACATGTGATATTTTTATCCTTCCAATATTTGAAAAGTTTCATAGTACTGAAAATAAAGAACTATACTGCTCAATTTTTTTAGTTACTTGCTACTTTATGGATCAAGAATAGTCCTGGAAATGGAAAGTACAGATCTAAATTGAGTCTTCAAGATAAGCTTTCACTTGAACTGTGGGAATATACACCTACACCTGAAATTATATTAAGGCTTTGATCAGTGACTTTGATTAAATAAAAGGTGACATCTTTCATTTTCTACCTTATTAACTTTAAAAGTTCCTCAGAGTAAATATTCCAAGTAATTTATCAACACTAACAATGTGGGAGTGTGTACGTATTTGGTTCTGTTTTGTAAAAGTACCTAGGACTCTTAGGGAGGCTATTCACATGCAGACACCCATGTGAGGAGGTTGCCTCTTATTCTGTAGTCAATTAAGTGAGACAGGCTCTCTGAGTCATCCTGATATTAAGGATCATTTTCCTGTTGTCATAGACCATTTATGACATGATAAAACTTCATGTTACAGCAGTCTTTCAGATTTACTTTGAGTAAGGTTACACTGGTCTTGTTAAAGAGGCACACACTGTGCTGGTGAAGTAACCACTTACAGTTTTCTCCTCCCAGAGGAGAAAAAAAGGCAGGGTGTTTTTCTCAACTGAATGAATCATGTGAATTTTAGAATCCTGTCTGGGGCTAGAGAAGAGTTGTTATCTTGATTACATAAAAGCAGGTGAAATTTTGCCTTACAGTACTTAGTTTGATTGTACAATCCTATTTGTTAGCAGATTCATTTCAGGAAGTTTTTTACTATCTAGGATCATGATAAATGCTTTAAGTAGCATTATGCCAAAGGCTTATGCTATACCATACACTTATGTGGGAAATAGCCCCCTTCAAAACGATGATTTGATGATTAAATCATTTCCCAGGACTGAAAAACCCTAAAATCTAGTTCCAGCTCACCTGATGATATTTTTTCCCTTATTGTCTTTGATTGCGATTACTAATCTATTAGCTACAATAATTTCTAATAAGTGTATTGCAAAAGATAAATTTTTTAAATGCTACATCTGTAAATATTGCACTGGGTGAAGCCTATTTCTCTGGATGGCCATCACAGTAATACAGAAAAGCATGCAATTCAACAGATAGTGTATTCCTCCAATCTTCCAACAAAGTTGGATAAAACTGAGAGAAAACAATGTCTGTGGCTTTGAAGGCTGAGGAAGGTATTTGCTTGAGTAATTATTTTGGAATGTGCAAGATTCATTTTTCTCTTAGAAATTAGTTTAGTTTTGTCTTCATCAGTGAAACTTAGAACAGTACAAGCATTAAATAAAAACTCAAGTACCACACCTATATTCGCAACTTCTCAAGGCCTAAACATGGGATAACAAAGTTTTTATGCAGATCTAAACAGAAGAAGGAAAAATTACACTTCTAGGCAACTGTCATGAACACAAGAGAATTTTACTAAGGATAAAGGAATTCTTCTTTGTGCAAGTGGGTGGTTGTTTGTTTCTGAGCCAAATCAAGACTTTTCTTTTTGTTAGATTATAAAGTGTTTGTTGAAAGATTTCTTTTGTTTTGTCTTTTAGGGCTGCTGGAAGCATGCATAGTCACTACTAAAACACAGTGCTGCATGGAAAATACATGCTTTTCTACTGCAATTTTCTGAGATTGATTGACTTTTATTTTCTATATAATCATTTGTATCTTTCCTGCAATAAGTGTTTGAAGAAAAGAGAGAGGTCTGTCCAAATCATTTCCAGAAAACTGGGTACAATACGCAAAATTTGCATTGTAATTACTTATGGAAAAATATGCAGTTCGTTTGGTTACTGTAGCTCATTTGGCAGATGTAATTGAAATGATCTCATGTGGCAGGTTAAAATAGCACAGTTTATCCAAGAGAAAACCAAAACTTGTCATAAAATGAAATATTCTGTGAATTGTAGTGGACAAGAAAGCACAGAGAAAACATCTTACTTATCTGTTGCAAATAAGCAAGATACAAGGATACAAATCTTTTCTGACTCAGGAGCTAAGAAAGATGAACTAAATAATGATAATTCTGAAATTATCTGGTCAAAGTAGGTCAATTCTGAATACGCTGAAAATATTTTTAGAATAAATTAATCCATAATGCAACTTCTCTAGAATTCCACCAGCAATGAATATGAATCCACTTTTTTACAAAATTCTGTCAAGAATGTTGTGTAGGACTTCTAATACTACAAGAATTCTTGAAACAAAATACAGATGCTCTTTCTTGAAAAATTTGCAATGGTTCAGCACTGTAAGCCATCACTTATGCCATTAATGCATGTCTTTTAATGGAATAGATCTATTAAAATCATCAGCTCCAGTTATGTGAGAGGTATTTCATGGAGTCATAGAATCATAGAATACTTTGGGTTGAAAGGAACCTCTAAATGTCACCTAGCCCAACACCCCTGCAATGATCAGGTACAGCTTCAACTAGAACAGGTTGCTCAGAGCCCTGAATATTTCCAGGGATGGGTTATCTACCACCTCTCTGGGAAACCTGTGTCAGTATTTCACCACCTTTATTGGAAATTTTTTTTTTATTCTTTATATCTAGTTTGAGTCTAACCCCTTTTAGTTTAAAACGATTACCCCCTTGTCCTACTGCAATAGGCTGTAGTGAAAAGCCTGTCCCCATCTTTCTTATAAAACTCCTCTAAAGTACTGAACAGCCACAATAAGGTCTACTTGGAGCCTTCTCTTGTCCAGATTGAACAAACCCAGCTCTCTCAGCCTGTCTTCATAGGAGAAATGCTTCAGCCCTCAAATCATCTTCATAGCCCTTATCTGGACCCACTCTGACAGGTCCACATCTTTGTTGTACTGAGAGGACCCCAGAGCTGATGCAGCACTGCAGGTGGAGTCTCACCAGAGCAGAGTGGAGGGGCAGAATCCCCTGCCTCGACCAGGTGGTCACTCTTTTTTTCATGCAGCCCAGGATACAGTTGTGCAAGCACACATTGTCATTTCACGTCCAGTTTTTAATCCTTACCACTATCTCCAAGTCCTTCTCCACAGGTCTTCTCTCAGTCCACTCGTCTCTCAGCATGAATTGACACCTGACCCAGGTACAGGATCTTGTACTTGGCATTGTTGAACCTCATGGGACCAATTCTTGTCCAGGTCCCTTTGGATGAGATCCTGTTCCTCAGACATGTCCACTACACCCCTCAGCTTGGTTTTGTCTGCATGTTTTCTCAAGGTGCATTCAATCTCACTGTCTGTGTCACTGAAGTAGATATTAAACAGCACTGCTCCCAATACAGACCCCTGAGGGAGACCACGTGTCACAGATCTCCCTCTGAATATTGAGCTGTTGACCAATAGAGTTTGGATGCAACCATACAAGTCCTCATCCACCAAACAGTCCATCTATCAAATACATATCTCCCCAATTTAAAGAGAGGGATGTTATGAAGGACCATGTCAAAGGTCTCACATAAGTCTAGACATCCAGAGCTCCTCCCTTCTCCACTAATCTCGTAGTCACTGGTCATTTTTATGGTCTTTAGGGAATAAATATTGTGTCTCTCTCATACGGCTCTGAATGAAGCCACTTGGAAAAGAGAAAACAGAAATCCAACAAGACCTTTGCTACCACATTAAAGCAGCATTTCTTATTGTTAGTTCTGTGGAACAGTCAAAATAGCCTGGGAATGATTCTCTTCCAATTCTTTTGAAAATATAATTCTACATATCATTGTTATTAATAAAATATTTCCCATGGCACTTAAATGTACTGGGGAAAATAAATCAAGTAAAAAAGTTACCGAATATTCTGCCTAGGTGATGTCCACTGTTGCCTTGTTTATAACTAAAAAGCAATTCAGTCTGGCTGGTGAACTTACTGAATAGAGAGCAGCACTCCTAGGTAAAGTGGTCTGAGATCCTGACAGAGAGTTCAAGTCCTTGGGAAAAGCAATGGCTCAGAGCAATGTGAAGTCACTCCAGTAAACCTCCAGTGGCCCTTAGGCCAAGTTCTGTGGGCACAATCTTCAAATCAACAACAGAGCAGCCAAAATGTTCCTTCTCACTCTTTCTTTTGTGAGCAAAATGCTGGTTATCACTAATGAGAGCCAAAACATGCTTCACATTATACCAGAAGCCAAATAACTGCTGATAAAAAGAGTTCCAGAGATTGCATGTCTCCTTGACCTTCGCCAATGTTTCTCTGAGCAGACTGCAGTCCAAACCCTCCTTAGTGGAAGTCTGTGCCTGAAATACTCGATATTGAGGTATGTGGTTGTTCTCCATAGGCCCATCTGTTAGACTGGTATCATCACACCCACTTAGGAAAGGCCATGCCAGTAGCATTTGGGTTTAAAGTGCCAGCCAAGGATAGGTTTTATGGGGACAGGTTCCAGAGGATATCTTTTGCCAAAATTTCTTTGCATTTGGAAAGGAAAGAATCCCATTACTTGTAAAAGGGAGAAATTATAAACTGAGACACAATGGATTGCAAAAGACAAGCTTTAGAAATGCCATTTTTGGCTTTCTAGGAAAAGATGTTTTGTGATGCTAGTGAGACAGCGTACCATGACCTTTGGAGTGATCACTTGAAACTATGGTTAGACTCTTAACACATCCCAGAGATTTATAAAATGGCTTGCTGGAATTTTATATGATGTGTTCAGGAAGAATATGTTAGCTTGAAAATCAATGAGACACCAATAGTAAGAAATCTTAGGTATCAATTTGAAACAAAACCCATTTATGTGCAACCTCAGTATTACAAGCTGTTAATAATGTGCCAAAAAAACATACACATGAGGACAGTAATCCATAAGAAAGAGACTGAGGAGAAAAAGGAAAGAAGGCCTTGTGGGCAGACAGGGATTTTTCATCTTTCCTCAGAAATTATTTGTTCAGAAGCTGCCTGCTCCCCAGCAGCCTTTCATGACACTCACAGCAGGTGTTTCATCTTAACAACTGTGCTAGCCTTTTTATTTTCTTCCCTTTCTGTACTCACTTTCTGCTTTGTCATCAGTTCAATGTCATTCATTACCAAGAATATTCTCTCAACCAGCACATTAGTGCCTGTAAAAGAAAAGCCAATGCAAATTTGGAGAACACTCACAGAGTGTGAAAACTAAAAAGGGATTTCTTTTATTAGGTGAAAATCTCCCCATCCCTCCAGTAAAAATGTCTTCTACTCTCCTGCAAGCCGTTCTCATAACTTCATTTTTACCCTTTATTAGAGGATTTAAACTTTTACGTGTCATTTATAGCGTTTCCCCTAGCAATTAAAATCATTAAGATTTTTCTCACCTTCCCACTGTGGAATGCAAAAAGAAAAGTACCATCCTTCAGAAACATCCTTGGACAGACTGTAGTAACAAATAGTTCATAGTCCTGGAGATTCTTGCTCTCTATGGATTCTGGGATTTATTCCTAACATTGGCATTAACCCTAAAACACAGTAATGCTCCTAAAGTGTCCAGGTACTGAAAAGAGATAATTTCCTGGATGTAACTCCCTTATTACCCTGACATTTATAACAGAATCCTGGCAGGGTTTTTACTCTTGCTGATGCATTGAAGCAAAGCCATGCTACTACATGGATCTCCAGTTGCTGTAGTACAGCATGAGGCAAAGCCTCAGTCTGTGTGTCAGGATCATACTGGCTAAACAGCTGAAGGTGACTTAAGGCAAGGCAAAAAGAATTTGCATTGTTAAAAATTCTGGTATCCATCCCCATTTCCTGTCTTCTCAGTTAGGCTTGATAATTCACTGACAGGAACTTGACAGCACTTAACTGTGAGCTTTGTATGCCAGCAAATGTGTGAAAAACCTGTCGTTTTGATAGACTACTAAAAAAGGAATAAAGGTATCCTCCCTTTTTTCTTCATGATAATCCAGGTCAAAAGGATTCTATGTTGAACTTGAACTAAGCCATTTGCCTTGAATCTCCTCAAGTATCTCTGCAATAAACAGGAAAATAAGTAGCAAATTCCACTTGCATGCATAAATGACACAGGTAAGTGATTAAATGGGCAGACATTAACTGATATTTGTGGAGAATGCAGCAGAAAAGCAGAAACTCAGGTTTTGTGAGAAAATATTGAAAAAAACAGTTGTTTTCTATTATTTCTTTCTAGAACATTTACTTACTAAAGGAACAGCTGGCCAGCAGGACAATAGTCTATTTTGAACATAAAAGGCAGAAATCTAAGTAAAACTATTCAACAAAGATGCTACTAAAGAAGGCATCATCTTGGCAAGAAAAATACATCAGTTTGATTCCTAATGAAGACAGGAATTTGTTTTCATTTATCTAAAACAAGAGTGGGGAAGAAAGTTTATGGCATGCGTGCTGTCAGGAGTTTTCTGTTCTGCTCAGGCTCATATCTGTATATTTTTATTTACAGAATTTATAGTAATTACAGATGAACAATGCAAACAGTTATAGTTGCGACTTCTTGTCATTCTTGGGGTGTTCCTGTGCAAGGCCTGGAGTTGGATGGTCTCTGTGGTTTCCTTCCAGCTCATGAAACTCTATGATAGATGTTCTGACAAGTAGCTGAGTTTGTTAGAATTAGTTGGGTTTGGGATGAAGCTGTTAAAGTGTTCCAAGTTACATAAATAAACATTATTTTTTAAATATCTACTGCTAACTACAGAAGGAAAATTCTGTTTTCTGATCTTAATATAGATTATATAGTTAAACCAATTCATATTAATTTAATGACTTATGTTCTATTTCAAATAGGCTGTTGGGAAAAGCAATACTTTGTGATAACTCAGTTTCCTCACTTGTAAAATAAGAATAACAGCAACCAACCTCTTTTATAAACCTGGAAACTTGTGGTTAAAAAGTTATATTAATCCTAATTATTTATTGTTTCTTTGGTTATTTCCTCCTAATGGTTAGTTTATTTCCTCCTTTGGTTAATTCTGTTGACAATGTCTTTTTTGCCTAAATTAAAAGTTACCTGAACTATATGGATGCCTTAGAGGTCTTAATATGTAATTTGTTTGACAAAGCAAATCTGCTCTACACTCTTTTGAAAGTCTTTCAAGTCCACTCTATTTTGTTCAGGAATGGCCATGCTGGAGAACACTTGGTGACAAGGCACACTGCCTTTTCCACTCAGCAGTCTTTCCCTAGCCTGGGATCTTGACAAAACAGTTGACAGATCATTTGTTTTCTTTCCTGACTCTGGCAAGGCTCTGTATGACTATAACATTTTAACAAAATATCACAACACAACTTTCATGTTTTCTCCTCAGTTCGTTTCAGCTCCCTCTACTAGTCATCCCCAGCATCAAATTAAATCTGGACAACTGCCATTCTTGGACTGTGCATGCTGCCAGCCATCTGAACCACAAACATCAAATAAACACACAAAAGAGCTGCTTTTCTCCAATGTTGGATGAGACAAATTTGTGCCCTGACATAAAAGCACTGAGAAGTCTCTCACACAATACAGATCAGTGAGGACCATCTGGTTGGTTTCATTTACAGCCAGACACAAAAATGAGGAAAGTTGTCACACTACAAGAAAGGATTTTCCTGTTTTGGAATTTCTGCAACATGCTGGATTGTGTACTTTGTCAATGGCTTATTTAATATCTAGCTGTAAGAAAACAAAGAGAACACACTGGGTTATAAAACTAGTAACAGGATCCAAAACTAAACAGACTGAACTCCTCAGTGGAAAGGGTTCTGCAGCAGCACCTACAGAAATCACAAAGATCATCCAAAGGCTGCAGTACCTTTCCTGTGAAGACATGATGAGAGGGTTGAACTTGCTCATTCTGGAGAAGACAAGGCTCCAGGGAGACCTTAGAGCACCTTCCAGTACCTAAAGGGAGTCTATAAGTAAGATGATGATAAATTTTTTTAGCAGGGCCTGTTGCAGCAGGACAAGGGTTGTGGTTTTATACTAAAAGAGTGTAGATTAAAACCAGATATAGGGAAGGAAATTTTTACAATGAGGATGTTAATACACTGGCACAGGTTGCCCAGAGAGATGGCAGATGCTTCATCCCTGGGAACACGCAAGGACAGGTTTGGACGGAGCACTGAGCAACCTGTTTTAGCTGAACTTGCTGCTGCTTGTTGCCAGGGGTTGTAGTAGATGTCCTTTGGGGGTTCCTTCCAAGCCAAGCCACTCTAAGATTCTAAACACAAACTTATGAAGCCCACAAAGTTTGGCACGTAGACCTAGAATGGTATCCTCTCTCCTTTAAGTTGCCAATAGCAATTTGTCTTCATTTATTTTTGGCAAGTATTCTGAAGAATATGGACATGCAACACCCACATGAATATTATTATTTATGAGTGCCTTCAGACTCAAATCTTAGTCTTGTTAGAGCCAGTAGGACCATGTAATTTTTTTTCACTCCTCTGTCATATATACACTGCAATAAAGTTGCTGAATCCGGGGCACAACACAAACCAATTATTTTTCATAAGATGAGTCCATGCTGCTGCTCTCACTCACCTGATAGACATCTTTGGTTGCTCTTGTAAGAACAACTGCAGAATCGAGTCTTGATTTTTTAAAAATATTATATAATGCACAATTGAGAATACATTTCAGTAATCTTATCCATTTAGTGTAATCTTACTGGATTAGATTCATCCCTAGTGTAGCTATACTGACATTAGCATTCTAGCTCTGTTGGAATGACACCAGAAATGAATTGAGCATATTAACTGCAACAAGGCTACACAGAACATAAATCAGTGCAGAATATATCTTGTTACTTAATATTGTATTTTGTTTATAGTAACACTAGATGAAAATTTAAAGCTTCCAGTCAGCAGTTGGCATTTTAAAATGTCTAAATTGTACTGATATTTTCTCTAAATCTCACAAAATATGAAATATTGTGTTTTAGAATCTGATGACACACAGTGTATTTCACTGACTACCTCATATTAGAGGTAGCATGGTTATAACTTCTCCCACATTAAAATATTATTAAAGCAGCACAAGTAAATGTGCTTCATTTTGTACATGTATATTCAATGACTAAACACATGCACATGAACATATGTGATAATGTCTCCATTTATAGCATTATTTGTGTGCTCACTGAACATACTGAGATTTTTAAAGTCTAGTGAAATTTTTTTCCCCACAAAACTTCTCTTTATCAGCAGATCTGCTCTTTTTAATGAATGTGCATCACTTATTACCTTCTCTTGTCCTCTCCACATGCATCTGGTATCAATTTACTTGTGTGTCTTGAGAAGTTCCCTGAGAAGGGACACCAGTTTTCACATAGCTCTGCACAGAATGATGACCAGAAGACCTCTATATGTGCTGTCGAGTTACAAATAAATTAAACCAATAGTACAGCTTTGCCACTTGAAGTAATATAGGTCATATATTCAGAGCCACCCAAAGAAGTTTATAATTGTCATCTTGCTTCTAATATGAATATTAGGTAGTTGTTTGTGTTCTAGGGAATTCACTTTCAATTTTTTATTTTCAAATGAAGTAAAAAAAAATACTTTTAAAAAAACTGAGAAATATATCCAGCTACAGTAGTAGATATTTTTGTTTGTTTATTCTGTCTTTCCTCCTTTAAATCACAGAACTTCAACAGTTTGTTTTCTGCCTAGGTCCTTTGAATTGGGTGGAATCTGCAGCAGATTTTCTCTGCAATTTTTTCTTCAGAAATTAAGTCAAAACAAAGGATATATATGCAGTCTACACACAGAGAAACTCTTTTCAGTTTATTTAATTTAATCTTATCCCTAGTCTTCCATTGTATATATATATATATATATATATATTCTATATATATGGGTGCAGGATTAGGAATAGAGTTGACTTTGAAAAGCCAACATTTTTCAAGATTTTTTCCCTAAAATCAAAGGCTTGTTTTTTTTAAAAAATGGTGGTTTAACACCAGTGAGAGTTCTGGTGTATTTCAAAGTACAGAACTTTGAAGTTTTGCTTTGATTTCTATGACAGTTTTAACAACACAGACTTAAGCATCATTTTCAAAAAGTCACCATTGCTCATTTTTATTGGTAATAATAACTTAGCATGAGGTCTCCTAAAGGCTGCAACAATGAGCAGTTATATCCACGTTACACAAAGTTTATTCAAAACAATTTTGTGCCATATACTTACTAACTGCATGAATATAACACCTAGGAAACAGACTCAGTTGTGTGAGATGCTATAAAAACACAGGGGAAAACACTTTCACAGTAGTTTCATTAGTGTTATGCATCCTATTAAATGGATTACTTATCTATTAGTCATTGCAATAAAAATCAGTGCAATGGGCTGATTTTGAGAAACGACTTCATATTTTGCCATTGACTATGCATTCAAGTGACACAATTTACATATTTTAACTTCGAATACAGTACTTGGATGATTCATTTAAATACATACACATGTAGGACATGCTGCAAGGAAGCAGAAAGAGTTTTATATATTATGTTGTTGAGACCTTGGAGGATAATTGATAGGACACTGAAATCTTTATTATCGAACATAATCATTGACCCTAATGGATTGACTCTTAATTCAAGTTGCTTGAATATTACCACTTCTCTAGGTGGTTATTCTTATCTGGAATGACAGATAAGAATAAAAACTTAGAGCAGTTACATCTTCTGCAGCTGTAATTAAAAAACTAGACAAATGTCCATCCATATATATATATATGCACACTGTCCCTGCAGATGCTTTCCTCCTGAAATCATGCCCACATTTTAGTAAGGCAACCCACTGGCACAAATGAACACAAACACAAACGTCAACATGACCCCCAAATTTCTTTCCTTCGAACAGGAATAACTAGACTCCCCACTTAATCATAAAGTACAAGAGGTTTGGTGCACATATACAGGTAATGTCCAGATGAAATGAAGTGGAAGGAGTTTCAAAATTCCACTGGCAATTACAAAACAAGCAAACAAACAAACAAAAAAACCACAACAACTATGAATATTTCATTACTCTCTAGAGACAAAATTTAATCAACAGAGCAGGTTACAATCATGTTTGCAAAAGAGATCTTGCAAGAAAAGCTATGCTTTCTGTAAAACAAAGTTCATATGAAAAATTTCAGTCAAGCACAAAATGCAGCAGCAGATCAGCTGTGGTGAATTGCAGAGATCAGTGACAAGGACAGGATTCACGGATCACATCTGGGAACCAATGTCAGTCCTACCGAAGTGACTGGTAAACTTTCCAATTTTGGTGCCAGAGAACAGATCCCTTTACAATCCAATTGTGATTGCTTCTTTGACAGTGGTTTCAGGTTTTTCCTTAAACTTTCCTCATCTGCTGAAGTTTTGGTTTTTTTATAGAGATGCATGAAGGACATGTCTAAAAAAATGTTTTTCCTGGCTGAACTGGAATTCTCAAATCTTTCCACAGATTCTTCCAGTGTTTTAACAAAGACATAGCTTCATGGGCATCTCTCTTCCCAAGCACAATTGCTCAGTTCTTGTCCTTTCTCCAGTTGTTCATTGAACTGTATCAAAGAAAGAACAGCAGTGCTTAATCAGGAAAAGAATTTTAGGAATGTGTTATCACACCACACCTATAACTTTTTAATATGAGAAAAGAATAAAACATTAGCACTGAACTTCAACACATAGGAGAGAGAGAGTGAACAGCAGGCTAATATCATTTTACATCTGATGGTTGTATGTTTAGTCAGTCCTGTCAGGAACAAAAATTAATCTAATGAGACAGTAAGTGCCTGGGTGTGAAAGTGGCTTTCTGTGTCTGAAATTGGTCTGAAGCATGTCCCCAGGCACCCCAGTCTTTATCAGAATTCCATATATAAGACAGTATAAAATGACAATATAAAACACACACTTCATAAGCTCATGTAAATATATTCTCTCTTTTTAAGTTTTTGACCTGGTGCTTTTCTTATGCTAAGTCCTCAGCCTATGTCTAGCTTTGCTTCTACTGAAGTGGACTGGAATTGATGTACCTTTCAGCAAATGTTTTACATCATTGAACTGAGTCTTATTAAGATGTCCAGAAGAGCTCTTAAACCCTTCACTGAGCTAAAAGAATGGCATGGTATGCACTAAAGTTAGTCAAGTATTCTCCTGAAAAGTGACTGCTCTTTGCAGAACCGCAAGGCTAGTTTACGCACTGGGGAAAATAGCTCCCTTCTCTGAGTGGCATGTCAAGGTTCCCATGGTTCCCCCTCTTAGAAGCTGTGCTTGTTTAGAACTGAAAATTGTCTTGTCTGTTTCTATTACTTCTGCCAAGACTAAAAACAGAGGTCCCTCTTTAACACTCCTGCAAGGTGTGCAGCACTTTCAGAAAAAGTGTTGGAATTGTTACAATAAAACTTCTGTGCTCTGAACATGTTTGAGGTCCCTCAAACTTCCTATTATTTTTTATATCAGTGCAAATGAAAACACAGATTTCCCCTCCACCAATGATGCTGACGGAAACTTTGCCATTAGCTTTACTAGAAAGGGTATTAGGCTGCAGAAAAGAGATAGCAGAGTATCACATGAGGTTGTGAGTTCTGTTAGGGAGTAATTCACAATTTTGAGAAGCAGTTTGCAACAGTCTTTGGATAGGTCTAAATAAAATATCAGCATGGAATGCCTCTTTCAATTTTCATATCCTTTCATGCTGCTTACTGGTAACAAAACACTAGCACACAGTTACCAGCAAAACATAAGCCAGCAATGTTCTCAGATAGGAGAGCAGAGAAAAGCCCTCGTGAATTACGATTTAACAATGTCTCAAAGTCAAACAGAACTCTTATTCAGGCAGACTTCTCTGCCTGTGAGTACAAAACAGTGGTGATAAGAGATCGTTTTTCTATCAGCATATTATTCTCTCCTTGTTACCAACACCTGCAATGCCAACTGGATGTTGTACTCCAGTGAAACCTGAGGAGTTACAATAAATTCCCCAACAGAAGGATCAATTTTTAAAGACGTTGAAAACTTCCCAGCCAAGAGTCTTGTCATCCAGGGCGTCCTCTGGCACCTCTCTCCTGCAGTCCACTCTCTTCCTTCTAGATTTTAATATTTACTTGCTAAGGATGAAATGCACTCTTAATTCAGACTACAATTATACTAAAGATCTTGGATTCAAATATGGTAGACATTACTGGAGTTAGAAGAGAAAAGATTTCCTGGCATTTTTTCACAGGCTTAGTAAACTTAAAAATACATTAATGCTTTAAAAATTCTTCATCATGCAGTTCTGACACTCTGATGGAGCAATTAATATAATCTGGATGTAGTACTTAAATCAAATATCTTTTCACAAACAACCATCTCTCAGATTATCAACTGCAGACATTTTTTAGACATTGCAAACCATACAGAGCAGTAATGACAATAAAACAGAGACTCAACCCAACAGCGTTTCAGATTTCATGTAGCATCAGTTATGAAACCAAGCAACCACATCATAGACAATGAAAGCAGCTTGATAAAAATGGTTACAGTTATTTTGAACTGCACTTCATTTGAAAGGAGTGTTCAGCACAATTATTCTCACCCAACCCCTGAAATATGTTATGCCCATTCTGCACCTGGGTCAACAAAGGTACATATAGCTAACACAACAAAATCGCACACTAAATACACAGAGCTGAACAGAGAAGCAAATGGTCCTGGTCCCCAGATCCATTCTCCTACCCAGCTAAATCATGTTCCAAAGCACTTAATAAAATTTTTCAGTCAAGAGCTACACTAAAGCCAGAGAGTTAATACATATAAAAGTAATAGTTCTAAGAGTTCCAGAGATAGTAAATAAACAGCCTAATCTGAAGAGGATTTCAGTTTCTTTTTCAATATGTAGTGATCATACTCTTTAAATAAGTGGAAGTGGAAGAATTCTACAAGAAAGTGTTAACCTCTCAAATGTATACGCTGAGAATCTGAATCATTCCACCCTGGACAGGGAGTTTTGATGGAACCCCAAGTTTCTATTACAAAGGGGTTTATACGGATAGTTTTCTACTACTTGGCTCTTATCTCTCTTTTGCTGTTTTACACAAGGCAACATGCATAAGCAGAGCTCAGCCTTCCTTTTCCACCTCAACCCCTAATTTTCCCAAATTGTATTGTGTATATCACTTCCTTGGTAACCTAGAGAAGCTGATTGGGTCAGAAACTGTATTTATGATCTTCTTGAAGAAGCAGCACTCTGTATATGAATAATAAATCAACAGGCAAGTTTTGTCAATTTTTCTGAAAACGGGAAATTTGTGAGCCTTTTAATGTGATCTTAATAGACCATGTCTTGCTTTCTGTTCAAAATATGCACTGTGACTTTTCCCAAAAAGCTGGGCCTTGAGCTGCATTTTCCCTGTTCATAGAAAGTTATGTTCTCCAAAGCTACATGGCATGAGATGGCAATATTCCTTACATTACTTAATGTTGCTGTATATTTAAAAGAAGCTTTGTGCCATGCAATGAAAGAAACCAGACAACCATGTGCTGCATGCCATAATGACATTTTGCATGCCAGTTAATTAATGAATTTGTTGCTGTAAAGGTTTTGCCATACTCAAATGGCAGTGAGCAGTGGGCTGCTGGCACTGCGTCACCAAGAAGACACCTAATTACTGCACCCTAGTCAGACCTGACAAACCCCCACAGCCCTTACCTATGCAATACCAGCATAATTGACTGTGAGTCTGAAATATTTTCGTAGCACAGTTCTTCTACCAAAAGCATTTTCTTTTTTTTCTATTATTTTGGGGGTTTCTGTCTTGTTCTTGTTGTTGTTTGTTTGGGGTTTTTCTTTTTGTTTTGTGGTTTGGTTTTTTTTGCTGAACACTTTCATTTCCTTGAGCTTTTTTAATTTTGTTTAAAAATGTCAGAACAATAAAGATATCCTGATAGATATTCTGATTCTGATACATGCATCAGAAAGAGATGAAGGTTCCCCTAATATCCATTGACACATATTAGATTTTAGCGCTGGCTTTTTGGGGAGCTAGATTAAACAAGTCCTTGGAAGTCCTTCTCATCTCTTTGCCTTCTATAGAAATACAAACCAAGGGCTCAGCTGATGAGTAGATCTAATGTAGGACTAAATTAAAAGTATCTGATGTTTATCCAGACTAAATCCAAGGTATTTATTATATAGAAGATATGGGGGGTTGGTGAGGGGGAAGGAAAAATAAAGGAGAGCTTTTCATGTGTATGATGTGAACTTGCATGTGTACATAGGTTAAATACAGGCTAACACATACCTGATAATTTGCTGCAGAATTATATGGTATATTCAAAAGATGATTTGTGCCCATTCACTGCTCAGTTGTTATTTGATTATGAATGAACTACAGAAATCAAATCCAAGCTCATATGTGGTCTTCCTTTAGTTCAATCACTTTAACATTTTTCATAGTGTGAAACTGATCTATTTCTATTGCATTTTTCTTAGTAAGAAATCCTCTAAGTCAATGCTTCCCAAACTCCTTGCACTGTAGTTACCATTCCTGGCTTTACTCTTTTCCAGGCGCTGACCCAGCTACGTCTGGAGTTGGAAACACACACTACTGGTACACTGCTCCTGTCGTTATTAGCCCTATTAACAAGTGGAAGTTTCAGCACAGTGCCTTTCCAGATATAACACAGCCACACACTAATTTACACGATGTCAACATAATCGCTCAGTGAAAGCTACCTAAGGGATTTCCAGTACAACATTTCACTTTGATTTAGAAGTACATATCTTGGACCTAACCTGCTATCTCATACTCATTCCTCAGACAAGACACAGAACAACTTCGAAAATCCTTCCTTTATCAGCCTGTGGGTCTGAATCAGCCAGCCTTCCCTTATAAGGTCTCTTGCAGATGGGCACTGCAGCATCCTCTGCTGATGCTGCTGTCTGTGACAGCTTTTTAGAGCTCTCCATCTGAGTACTGCGGCATTTTCCCAGCATGTGCAAGTATTACACAGTTCTGCACAACTAGAAATATGCTTCAAAGCAGAGGGCTGTGTTCAGTGGGATCCAGAGTCCAAGAAAATTGATAGCAAAAAAATTATATATCAGTTTCAACACTGGACTCGGACATGGCTCTTGTGTATTGCCAAGGGGTTCTGAAAAAACAGTTTGCCAAAAACTAAAGAAATTAAAGTATCCCTGCATCTAGAAACATATGGAAAGGCTGAGAACTGTGACAGACAACATGGCTCCTTGGTTGGTACATAATTTGAGAGCTATATTTGACAAAAGACAGAAAACATACTAAGAAAGTGCACAGAGACCTGGACTATTGATCAGTAAGAGCATAGGGTAGCTGCAACATTCACGTTAAAAGAAGGATGGTAGACTGGCCTTCATGAGAAGAAGACGTGAGTCTCCACTTTTCACTAGCATAGGTATTTGAGCAGGATGTAGAAGATGAGCTCAATCCTTACAACTGAAATTTGAAAAAGGTCTGTCAAAACCCACTGTATACACTTAGTTTCAAAGAAATTTGGTGGATTCTTTGTCAGCTGCTAATGAGATCTCTACAGTCCAGAGAAGAAGAATATATTAGACACAAATGGTTTTGCTTATTCCACAACAAAACACAAACCCCATGTGTCCCTTAGATTTTTTAATCTTCCAGTAGTTTCCCTTGCGATGAAATCCAAATGCTTCTAATCAGCCTTTTAAAGGCATTTCTGCTTCAGCCCAAGGAAAGTGAATCAGCTTTAATCAACACTATTAGTCACTAACTACACTTATTGAAGGCTCGGTAAACACTTTGTCTCATCAAATTTCCGTTACCAAGTTATTTGGGTCTCAGCATGGGGTGTTTTTAAATGATCATACAAAGCCAACAAGGGCAGTGTGGAAAGACTTCCCATATTTAGGGACTCAAAAAGGTTGCAGAGCACTTTAATTATATTTATGATTCATGGAATGTTTCTGTTTCCACAGCTCCTATTCTCCTAAGTTAAAGGAAGTGCTTTTGTATCCTAATAATGGTCATAAGGTTTTCAAAGCAAATAAGTAATTGGTAGCCTACTGTTACTTTAGGAACAGTGAGACTGTCACTTAGCTTGACTTCCAACATCTGCTACACTCTTTGCTCCTGTTTCTCTCTCTCTCACTGCACTTCCAGCATGAACTCAATTTTAAAATTAATTCCATTTAAATCAGCCATTAAGAAGTCACTGACACTTTCACTTCTCCAGCAGATGCATGATGCATAGATGACTTTTGAAAACTTAGCAATTTAGGAGGTGTATTGTGCTCAAACATATGTAAGCCCAGATTCCTGCCAGTAGATTTATTTCCAGCTGTAAACACATGAAAATTCCCAGAGACTATGAAGTAGATTCTAAATGGATGTTGCTGAAATCTTTGTCTTTGCAAGAGTTGCTTTCCACCTGGATGTCCCTCAGCACAGATGGTTCTTCTTCCATTCTCCTTTTTGGAGCACTAAAACAACTATGCAGTATTCCTCGCAGGACATGAAGTTAATTTGCAGCCAGATTTTGCAGGATGCACATACATATTCATTAAAACAAAGATGTATTAACTGTTGCTAAAATGTGTGACACTTCTAGAACACTAATACATTTAAAGGTATCTTCCTTTCTTTAGAGAAATGTAATAGTATTGCATAGTTTTTTCATGGTATAAGAAATTGGCACAAATTAGTACAATTTTTAATGAAGGTATTTTACAACCCAATAGGTTTTAATTTTATTTTCAGTGCATTACAAACAGTGCCACCTTATATTCAAAAAACACTATGAACAAGCAGAGAAACTTCTTTGTTGGCATACAAGGAGAAATCAACCAATATCTTTTGATTTCCTCTTCTGTTAAACCCTCAGTTGTTTAAATTGCTGCCTGAGACCACCTGAGAGGTATATGAGAAAGTACAGTATACAGCAATGCTAATTTATAGACCCATTTATTAATTCATTAGAGTTAATTTCATCTTTCTGATAAATATTGATTACCTGCATCCACCAGGCTCTCTACCTTGTCTTCATTTCTATTTGGGATGCAGCTTACAAGCAACAGGTATATTCCTCTGGTTTATTCCCAGCTGAGTCTTCAAAACAATCAAAGTATAGGTAAGTTTACCAACCCTGACTGAACACTTTTACAACAGGCAACACCTCTAATGTTCTCTTTTTTCTTTTACCACAAAATAATTGTCAAACTTTCTGCCCATACAGACATGAGATATTTGCGCTCATTTGGGTTCCAAGCGATACATGTCCAGAAATATATGGGTGTATCATACATACAGAGCAAGAATCGGTAAAGATCATAAATATCTTGTGTGACTACTACAAAGGAAGTTTTGCATGTGACTGCTGCACCTATGATATTCAGTATACAGGGACACTGAGCCACCTTGGGCCATCAGTCCAAAAAGCCCCAAAAGTCATCAATAGAAGATGTTCATATGGCTCACATCCTAACTACCCCGTCATTTTTATGGTGTTTAAGATTATTGTTCATTAAATAAAATGTATAAGCAGGGTTGGGAGGAATTAAACCTATTCCAGTGAATGAGCTAGCCCCAGTACACAGGTTTTTGTGTTTTCTCTGCTCCAGTGATAATCCTGTGCCTGAGTCCCTTGTCAAAGAGTGAAACAATTTCCAGAGAATGGGTAGTACTTTGACATATTTCTTCTCAGCCTAATTTGCCATCTGCAGTATTCGCTAAAGTGCTAGATTTGTATTCACTGCCCTCTACGGAGAATTTTGACCCTGCAATTCTCACACCCTATCCTGTTCTGCTTTTGAAAATTTGCTCCTTGTCAGTGTGTGCTGTGCCCACTTCAAATGTCAGTCTCATAAAGGGTAAAGAAGAACTTGATCACTCTGTTTTAAAAGATAAAACTTACCAGCCACATGCTGTTTTTGTAACCGATGCAAACAGAATTCAAAGAGACTTCTGAAAAGAGATCCCCATTAACACTTATTTCATTTAGGCACCTCAGTTTTTCCCAAATCTTACAGCTTTATATTGCTGAATTTCTAGTCCAGTTGATCTCACGCCAAACAACACATTTATGAGCCCCAAGGCAGTGTCAGCCATGGAAATAGATTTCACTGTTGTTCACAGAGGCAGACATGAAACTGGTCATCACAAGACTTTGGAAAACATCACCACAAATGCTACTTTCATTTGCAAGCACCCACTTACTTAAATAGGCCCGACATTTTAGGCAGTAAAGAGATGATATATTATAAAACTAGGTTTGTTGGAGAAAACTATTGATATTTATTGTTAACAGAAAAACACCTGTCTTTTGTCTGGGAGAATAGTATATTCAATGCTAAAGTAGAATTTTTGTCAAGTTCAGAACACAGTCGATACTCTCTTCCTTGACAAACTTTATCTTGAGCATATGTTTAATTTGCTTCTAGTATGGCCTATAGCATATGGTTTATTTTTCCATGACATCTCCAGTGCTAAACACTGACATAAGAAATATCAGGGCAATATTACTGTGAACCTTTCCTTTCACATATGTGAGATGCATAGTGGCCTTATGAGAGAATTAATATTTGGTAGAATGTGGATGTTTACAGATATCATATCTTTTATTCAAATAAAAATAGGACAATGGGAAATTCTGAATTGTCTTAGGTTACATGGGAGCTGTAACCAAAAGTATATATTCTATTACCATCTTCATAAGCTCTTAAAAACAGGTGGGACAGTGCTCTTTATCTTCAGCATATCTCAGCCCTGATAACACCATCTGGGTGCTATCTCTGCTAATGAGCCATCAAGGTCTCCTGGAGTGACTCAAAAGATTACATCATCCCATTGTGAGATGCCCTGCCCAGAGGGGAGGGGCTGAACATTCCCACCTGCATATAAACTGAGGCTCTGGAACACCAGAGCATGACCTTCTTTCTACTGGGTTCGCAGAGGAGAAGAGCTCAAGGGGCACCACTGGACCTCCAGGAGACTGACTGGACCTTTCTGCAGGATCATCATTTCAACAAGACTGCAACCACCATTTAACTGGGCTGCTATCACCACCCTGACTAACAGAGTGGCAGGTTATATTCTGACTTTCTCAGTTAAAACAGTTGGTTTTGTACTATTGCCTTGTTGCAAACGCTAGTAAAGAGCTGTTATTCCTTTTCCCATATCTCTTGCCTGAAAGCCCCTTGGTTTCAAAGTTGTAATAATTCACAGAGAACAGGGGGTCATATTTGCTATTCTAAGGGAGGTTCCCTCCTTCTTTGGCAGACACCTGTCTTTTAAACCAGGATATGAATATAACCTAGAAAGAGTGCATTTCTAATTCTTGTTGCTTCTATGACTTAATACTTCAAAGGACGTAGGCAGACAGATAAACAACTCAGACAACTGCCTGGCTGAATTCCACGGCACTTTGGAGACACAGGGGAAGTTGCATGTTTGTCTCTTTACCACCAATTACCATAAACAATATGCTAATCACTTCCAGGTAGACCACCACCACAGTCAATCGAACCCAGTGAAGCTCACAGATCCCACTGTTCAGATCATGTTAAGAAGAGTTAGGCTTTATCTCTGATCTTTCCATTTCAAACATTTTAAAAGGGACATTGTTTTGCAGATACGTGATTCAACAGGTTATGAAATGCAAAATAATTTAAAACACCCCATGACAGCAATGAAATTTGAATGCTATGATGCCTTTCTGGATGTGACCTTTTTGCAACTAAAGTGAAACAGGTTCTCATGGAAATAAAAAAAAATATAATGATTGAGATGCATTAAAGAACACTGCCATATGAATCCAAAACTGATCATAACCAGAAGTATCATTTTAAAGTGTGGTCTAGCATCTGAGCTCTCACTTGAAACAGGCAGAAAGCCATCTGGCACCAGACATTAGGCAGCACCATTCTCTTTCAGCTTCAGCCAGGCATAAAGAATTCAGAATCAGTACTGTCTTTTGTCACAGCCACAGAGTCCAGCTGTGTGTCACCACCAGACTTTCTCATTTTCCATATATCTAACGAGAAGTCTCTCAGGCTAGGAAGTGAGATGCAAGCAGACAAAATGTTTCCTCTCTGGGTTTGGTATTTTGGTGGAAAAATAGAAATGCTGTTGGCTAACCAACACCACACCTGTTTTGCCATAATCTATCAATACTTACAATGGAAGAATTGCAGGGCTCAGAAGGAAGGTGCACGTGTGTTCATTTCCTTTGGTATGTTATTTACTGTATTTAATAATTATATTAATCTCTCTTTTCATGCCTGATGCCCAGTAGGCTGTGTCACAAAAGCACAAAAGAAAATCTAAGTTTATTTTATTAGGTTTTTGGTTTTTAAACAAGGCTGCCTCAACTTTAGCTACTGACAGTGTTTTTAGAAACATAGTTCATAGTTCACAGAAGGTACCAGGTGTCCAACATGTTTGACACAATCAGCTGGACTCTTAAGTAGCCTACACTTGGGTTTACCAATTCACTTCCCTCCTTCTGAAAGTCTTCATAATGAAGCCTAAATTTCTGGGTGCAGATTAAGGTCACAGTACACCAGAGTTCAGCACTTTCTTAAAGCAAATGTTTTACTAAGCCCCACAAAGATTTAAGATGTTTACTGGATGGAGGCCTAAATTTTCATGTAGTAAAATGAAAAGGAGAAAGAGAATTACAATATAGTCACAGCAAAGGCTGTGTACAGTGATTATTTGGGTTTGATTTTTTTTTTTTCATTCTTTTAGAACAACCTTTTCAGCATTTTCTGTCAAGTCAATTGAAACAGAACTTATAGTTTTTAACAGTGCTGAAATAAATAACAACAACCACAGAAAACACCATTCTGTGTAACATCTGTTTAAATCCCCCATTCTATTTCATGTCTGCTAAATTGAGATGTTTTATTTGATACGTTTTTAACTTTCTGTTTTGATCATATCACATTTTTAAATGAAATGTTGTTTTAACTTCAAAATGAGATATTAAGGAATTTTGTGGTTGAAAAATGCCCCCCCAAAAAAAATAGTTTGTATCACCAAAGTAAATTACCCCTTCAAGTATAAGATGAAATGCTTCAATGTTTTCAGCAAATTCCTTCTTTTCCCACCCAAATATTAATCAAAGGTAACTGAAATCTGCACATAAATTTTTGATCAAATTGAAATTTGCCAATTGTCTCTGAAATGTAGTCCAAATCTGATTACATGATTATTTAGAGAAGGCACAACCGTAAGCACGTAAATTGATTATTTTAACATGTTAAGTCTCTATTTCTTGTGGAATTGTATTAGTCTGGGTAAGAAAAGTATTTTGCTTATACATAATTTCTCTACTTATCGGGTTTGGCAACTGCATACACATCTGCTTCAGGTATGGTTTGATACCACAAAGAAAACCTAATGGCAATTGTGAAAGTTTTTTCACAGTGTTTTACATGCATATAAAACAAAAAAGCAGGAATTCTGCTACCAAAACTGCTGATTTATAACTGGGAGCAGCCAAACAGTGAAGTTTGTCAAATTTAGATCAGAAATTAGCAATAATTAATTACTGGAAGAATGCAGGTTTGATGAAGACTGGTTGTCTTCAAGAAAAAGAAAAAAACTGGACTAGAAATCAAGTCATGGCAGAGTACTTAAAGCAGAATGTATTTGAATATATCATTTAGCCTGAGTTGTTAGTACTTGAAGTAGAGGATTCATTTTCTTTACCCCAGTAAGTTTAGCATTCCTGTCTTTTGTTACCTCCCTTTCTATCCCCTTGCCCCCTCCACAGTTCTCCAGCTGCTTGGATTAGTATGTTTGACAGGTCCTACACTGCTTATGTCACCCAGATCTTTAATAAGAAATTCCATCCCCTCAAAAAGAGGCATTATTAATGAATGCGTATCAACTCAAGATGAATTTTTGAATGAGAAGATTTTCAATATAGCAGAAAGGAATGATTGATAAAAAATGAAGCCTACTGCAAGTTAATACAATGTATATCCGGTTCAGACCTGAAGCAGCTATAAAGGTGTCAGCATGACCTTCACTGAAACAAAGCATATGCACTCTCATTGCTCGCATTTCTTTGACTTTGGTATTGCTCTATAACCCATAACAGATCCTTTCCTTTTAAAATTAATTAATTAAAACGATTTTTCCTGGAACTCTTATATTGCTTCCAAATATACTTGAAACAAGAAAATAGTAATATGTTTCAATGCGATCAAATACAGAGTTTCTTGTTGGATGTGTAATTCGATTTGGTCAGTTTAAAGAAGCTTCACACGTGTGGAAAGTTTAAAAAGTAGTTTGTTAAATTCTTCAGTTATAATTCTTTTTAAAATCCTATTATGTTTGGTTACACAAGACTGCGTTTAATATACTTAAAGATGCAGTACTCCTTAGCTGTGACATATTTATGGGCTGTGCATTAAGAAGTTTATAAAATAAGCAGTATATCCTCAGTGTCAAACAGCTCTCAATGAGGACAATTACTCATTCTGTCTGTTTGTAATTAGGTATGAGATAATTTATTATTATGAAGATAAGTGACCAATTTTTTTTAGAATACTGTATTTTCTTACAGAAATGTTCCTATAATATAGCCAGAGCTCATAAATTACTCATCTTATATTTCAGGCAGATTTCTTGTGGAATTGATAGGCACATGGATTCAATTTCAATAGTGTGGGTCAAAAAATGTGAACAGGATGCGCATTATCTAGAGATTCTCCATATCTTGATGAAAATAAATCCAGGCTTGACATTGCATGGTCTGGGACTGGCAAGTGATGGAACTGATACCATCTGTACCCCTTAGAAAAATGGTGAGGACAGAACCTCAAAAGGTTCCTCTTAGATAAGGATTCAAAGGTTGGATGCTTATCTGTTTTATAGCCAGTTTCATCTGCAAACTGAGCTGGAAACCTTTCATGATCAGACTCTCTTCTAAGATTTCTATTGAAATTTCACTCAGTACACATGTCCTAAAAAATGACCTCTGTCGTGGCACTATAAGCCTTTGGTGACAACAAAAATATACACAATAAAAGGTTTTATTCTAACCATAAGAAAATGAAAGAAACATGCAGTTTAAGTAGCAGTTTAGTTTATTTCATACAGATTTTTTCACTAAACTTTTTATACACACTTGTGGAGTTTATATCTCTGTGTAACACTTGACTATTGCAATACTAGGGGCAGACTGTACCCTCACATGGCCCTGGAAAATAAAGCTGAGTGAGAGGATGTTTGTCCAGTTTTACCTTTTCCTCAGCCTGTAGAAAAATTGCATCAAGGGTGTTCTCAGCTCTGTTCCACATATTTACAGAAAAAGAAAGAGGCAAGCTGAAATACCATTTCAGATCCTGCCTCCCTGCAAACCCCTGCAGATGGTCTCAGCCCGATATCCTTGTGCAACAGTAGTCAAAACCACACAAATAAGGAGCAAATAAGAACAAAGTGGATTCTAAAAAGCTCCAGAGAAAAACTCACCACACAACTAAAATATTGTGTAAATTTCTTAATGTTTTCCAGAGGTGCTTGTTTTACATTTAGATTAAATCCCTGAAAATCTGACCATTATTAAGCTATTTGTCTTCCATGCATATGCAGAGTATCTGAAATAATTAAAGTTTAAACAGATATTTCTGCTACTCAAAAAAAAAAAAAAAGAAAAATAGAGAATGTCAATATTAAAGTCACTGATCTAGGGGAAAAAAGAGTCACCTTTGACATTAAAACAAATCTCAGAAATTTTACCTTACATGTATGCCATTTTTGCTGTAAAATTACCAGTTTCAAAAAAGAGGGGGTGGAAATGAATGTGCTTCTTCAACCATGACAATAGTATTGCCACTTCATTCTCATAATGTTATGGGACCCCAGGCAGCTCCCAACCTCATCCTGGAATGATGGCATATTTCATGATTATGTCCAACTCTGGCAGATAAGAGCATTTATATGCTAATAACAGCAATATGTGTAGCTCTAGAATTTCACCATAAGCAGTGAAGCTTTTAATCACAATAAGCCCTATGGGCCCAATTTATCTACTTTTTTAACAAAAGATTATAATACCTACATAGGTGTTCCAAAATGTATTTCCTTTACATCAACTTTTAGGGCCCTTTAAAATAAGAAATGAATGGGAAATGGTACCTCAGAGGACTGGATTATTAATAAGTGGTGGATTATGAGCAACTTCTTCAAATCTCAAGAGAAAATGGAAGCTATTGTCATGATGGTTGGGTGTTGTTTGGATAAATGAAGAACCAGAAGCTATGCCAGGAACCCACTGAAACATCTTTTCAGAGGAAGCTATAATCTACAGCCACAACTGGAATTCTCACTGGCCATAAAGAAACAGAACTCTCCTCAGCACTCACCATGCTGCCAGTAAAAGTTGTTTGGTCTCTTTCTACCAGTAACTATTAGGAGTATGCCTTTTTTACAGTTGACAGCCTTGTGTACCCAGGTGGTTTCACTGTTTCAATTATATGTTCAGTTAGGTCCCATCTGGCACTGAAACTCACTTGCAATTTTGCCATCATGTTGCTCAGAGCTGCCTTCAAGAGCACAACAGCGATTTAAGCTTCCTACCATCAGGACTGCTGGACAGTGGTTTGTGCTGGGGGTAAAAATTGAAAGAAAGGAAATTGGAACTGGCTTCACATCATCTTTTGTAGATAAACCACTTAATTTCAGTGAACTTATGTGACATCTCACCTCTCTCCATTAACTGCCTAAGGATGCTGTGTCCAGCACCCCAGTATAGTTAACAGTTTGAATTGCTCCCTGTATTCTTGAACTCATATGCTGCAGGAGTGCTTCAGGTCACTGTTAGTCAGGTGATAACATCTGTGATCTGAGACAGGGGATTTTCACACAGACATATGTAGGGCAAAAATATTTCAGAAATGTAAAATGTTGTAGGATGCTTTGAAGCCAGAATGACTCTGAAATGATTGCAAAACTTTCAGCAGACCAGAATTCAATTTTGCAATGTTTTTTTTTAATTTAATAATGTACACATGACATCAAGTTTGTCACCAGAATTTTATCAGCTTTCAATATACCCTTTCTGATATAATCTGCTTCCACTCTGACCACTTCAAAGCAATTATTTTATTTCAGATGTCAAAACTCTGCCAATATCAAGTGTTAAATTATTTCCAATACATGAGAGATTAATTACTAAAGTACATGCTTCATTCCCCGAACTGGATAAGTGTCAGACACACAAATGCTCATTAGAGAGATAGGTCACAGATGTCCATGAAATCTTGTTGAATATTCTCCCTTGTGAAGAAATCAAAAATTTCTAAAAATTTTATAAAATTATAACATTTAAAGCTATCCAGGTTATTTCCATTAAGGTGTTTAAACCAAGCCAGTAATCAGATCTGACAACATAGCTGGCTCTGCTTGGAGCAGCAGGTTGGACTACAAGCCTCCTGAGGTACCTCACCACCTGAATCATTCTGTGATCCTATTATGATCATCACTTGTCTTCTAGACAAATATCACTTATAATCTATGAGATACAATGTTTCATAGAACACATTAAACAAATTAATCCTACTGAAAGCTTGTTAATATTTAAGTTACTTTCAATATGGAAAAAATTAAGCCATTTTGAAAGGCAAACATTGAAAAGAGAAACTATTGATTTTTGCCCTGAAACATTTATTCACAAATGTGCTTTAAGAATTGTTCACACCATCTCCTGAGTAAGTTTCAACCGTATCTTTTATATGTGGTAGAAATATAAAAAGGAGCAGTTCAGTATTGTTCATGCAAATGTCAGAGCTGCACAAAGACTAAAATAAAGAAACCAGACCCAAATGATTTCTTTCTTTTTAACACACGGATCAAATGAAGCCTAACCTGTAATTGTGTTCCCAGAGCGTAGCACAGATAGCAAAAATTGATATCTATCATTTGGATTATATAGTTGCTTATTCAAATTTCCCCTAGAAAGGATAATCATAGGCAGTGGAGAAAGCTAATACCTTGAACATAATATTCTGAGGCAAAACCTGATCTTCTCAGAGACCTAATTCACCTTCATCTCTCTGACTATGCACAAAAACAACTAGGTCCAGGGAGCTAGGCCATCCCCACAATTTTCCTCCTTGAATTTTCCTCCTCTCCTAATTAGACAGTAAGGGCCCCCCCAAAACAAGAGATTCCACACCTGGCTCTGAGCAGGACCAGCTGGACAGGTGTGCTGTTATTGCCCTTTAGACAGTTGTAACAGTGACTGACACAAGTGGAAACTCCACCTGTCAAAGATCCTTTAGGGTTCGATATTATGGCTATAAATGACAGCAGTCTTTAAGGACATCTACTTCAACACAGGATTCAATCTACCACCTCACCAATAAAGAAATGCAAAGAAAATTTGTTCCTTCCCTTCCCATCTCTTAGACAAAAAAATTAACCTTCTCCATTTAAAGCTCTTCAGATACCAACATTGCATAACATAAATTGTAATCAAACTAATATGGTATTAGAACAAATTTGTTACATCCATATAAAAAAAAAGCAGCCTTAAAAACTGACTCAAACTGCTAAAAGCAACTATCCCCTCAATGTATGGCTCAGCCTGAAGGTTGGGTGACACACCGAGGCACAGCTCCCAATGACATTTCAGCTCCCCACAGGGAATGCAGTGTCTGAGGTCTGGGCACATCTGGAGCCACCACACAGCTGCCTTGGTAGTAGGGCCTGCCCCACAGGAAAAGCAAAAAAACCCCAGAGATTAGCCTAAAATATCAATCCACAATCCTCTAACTGCAGCTTCTAAAGCTTTCAGCTACCCTAGTGATTGCAGTGGTGAAAGAATCTGGAGAGAACAAAAAGCTAAGATTTATTATTTACTTTCCAGCTGCACAACAGCAGGAATAGCAGTGAGAACTACACACTGCAGATATTCAACAAGTCATTAATGCAGTTTTGGAAGATGCTCAGGTATTACAGTAATAGAAGGACTGCAGACTTTGATACAATCTGTCATAACAAGATACATGACAAGATACCTTCAACAGTTTTTCAATCCTTAAATTAGCTTTAAGAGCTTGTACAATATGAGTGAGAACTTGAACTTTTCTGGGTGCTATTAAAGCAACACACGTGGTGGGCCACCCCACAGAGTCTCACTTTTACACCCCACAAGTCATAGTTGTACTGCAACAACTATGCGGTATACACAGCTGAACTCTGGTCATGCTTATTAAATAACTTGGTAGCAGTCAATGAGAATTTAACTTATAATCTTTTTCCATTTAATTGCATTATTAGGACATTTAATCTGAACCATTATTTTACATAAGCCAAGCCACTGAAATAAAATGCATCCTTATTATTTTAAAGACATAAAATCATTAAAAATACCAAAAAGCTCAGAGAAACACTCATTTGGGTTGCTTTTATCCATTTTTCCTTTGACAGAAGGTGTTTTATTGGCAGTACTAGAAATAAAACTGTGCTTGCCATAGTCCAAAGCAGGCCTTGTTTCGTTTGTAATTTTTGATTTTTTAATCCAGTGTGAGCATTCATTGCAAATTCCTGATGTGATTTAAATGATCAAGTGCCTGAATTTCAGTGTAACTAAATAGTTTAAATGGCCCAAACATTGTTGCATCGTAGGAAAATCATAGTCATTTGAATTGTTGAGGTTGGAAGAGACCTCTAAGATCATCGAGTCCAACTGTTAACACAGCACCACTGAGTTCACCACTAAACCATGTTCCCAAGTACCACACACACATTATTTTTGAACACTTCCAGGGATCTTGCTTCCACCACTTCCCTGGAAGGCCTGTTCCAATGCTTGAAAACCATTTAACTGAAGGAATTTTTCCTAATATCCAGCCTAAACCTTACCTGGTGCAACTTGAAGCTATTTCCTCTTGGCACCTGTTACCTGGGTGAAGAGACTGGCTAGAGCCTCCTTTCAGGTAGTTGTACAGAATGATAAGGTTCCCCATGAACTTTCTTTCATCCAGACTAAACACCCCCAGCTGTCACAGCTACTCTTCCCAAGACCTGTGCTCCAGAGCCTGCACCAGCTTTGCTGTCCTACTCAGGACACATCCTCAATGTCTGTCTTGAGATGAGGGGGCCAAAACTGAACACAGGATTTGAGCTGTGGCCTCACCAGTGCCAAGTACAGGCAACTTCCCCTGTCCAGCTGAGGAGAGGAGTGATAGAGTGGCTTTGGGGGGCACCTGGCATCCAGCCAGCATCAACCCACCACAATGTGGAGTAAATATATATTTCTTCTATTCTTCTTGAAAACAATTGCTAGTTCTTTATTCATTTCCAAGTAAAATAAATTAAACAAATTAATGTCTAGTTGTGCTAAAGCATGAAAGGTTTTGTCTTGGAAGGGGTAAATTTTCCCACTACTGAGCAAGTGAATTTGAAATGTTAGAGTAGAAACAGTCTTGCAACATTATCTGCAGTGGTCACTTCTGTTCCCATAATGAGAATTCTAATGATAACACAGCAAATCCCAAATTATTTCTGCTTGTACAGATTTATAATATTACGAATGGAACCAGGCAGAGCACACAGCCAGGTCTCAGCTGCAGGAATGTCTCAGATTAGCTCATTCGAATCACAGATATGCAAGACCTGACACTGCCTTTGCTCAAAGCAATGTTTAGGGAAAGTTTTGAATCTTTGCTACATTTCAGTTTTCTTTTTTTTTTTTTTTTATTTTTAAGATAATTCAGTTCTTTTAGAATCTTACCTGGGTTGATATTCAGAGCCAGAGAGCGGAGTTTTTCAAGATAAAGCTTTCTTTAATGATAACATTTCAAGCCCAAATATTATGCCACGGGCAGAGAGAAAATATCCCAAAGCCACTTATTTATTTTATATTTTAAGGGATTGCAGCCCTTAAGAACTATGGTGCTTATCCTCTCAGAAGCAGACACTTGAATGAAAATAGGATGGAATTAAGCAAAATTCAGGGAAGAAGACCCCGGCTCTCCTTTGGTGTAAAACTGCTGCCGGAGGCCTAAGCTGATATATAGCAGCTGGCAGTTTGGCTTGTGTATTTTTAGAATTAAAAAAAATAATAATCAACGCTTTCAGACTCTGCTTCCATTCTCTTGTGACACAGTGGTATTTGAGAATCTTTCTTTTCAAATATCTTGTAATTGCCTTTGGTAACTATTAATATGCAAAAGAGAAATGAGAAATAAATCAACAAACTTAGTAGTTCAAGAGCAAAACCTAATAGCCCAAATAGTCTAGATGACTAAGCATGTTCTTGTGGTTTTATTTCCCTGAGGCTGCAGGTGGGAAGACCACTGCAATTACACACACACAAAAAAAAAGGGTCACTGTGACTTAGGATGAATCAACACCTTCTTATAAAACTTGTAGAAGTAGCTGGGGACCATAATTCCCATCAAAATCTTTCATTTTATGCCAGAATCTTTCAAAGCCACTGTTAACACACTACAAATCCTATATTTATGTTCTAAGTAATGTTTCTATTATCCAGCCTTTTTTATTTATACTCTCCCCACACCTAAAGCTCTTGTCCAAATTCTCCTCAAGTAATAGTTTTTCTTGTCTTGTTAAAGATAACCTTTCCACCTTACAGGCACTTGGAACAGTACTGCAAAGAACGTTACTTTGGCTTTGTAATTTGGTTATTTCTCTTCTGATTCTCCCTTATTTTATCTCTTCACTGACATGGCTTCTCACAGCCCATTTCTTCTTTAATTTCTAGCTCTGGTTAGACATCAGCCCCTGTTCCTGGACACCTTTCCTGGTATGTCATACTTATAAACATACACATTTGTCCTTTTTTTTCCCCCTCTTCCACATTGGTCCTTGCAGGTGAAGCAGAAATTACCCACCTTGGCAGAAAACTGTTCTTCAAACCCTCCCCTCACCACAAGGGAGGCAATAAATTTGCCAGCCAACCAGTTTTATTCAGTAAAGAATATCACTCACACCAATCCAAATCAATTCAGCCTCAGACTGCAGCTTATTTTTCTACTTCAATTATCATGGACTACACAGAAACAGAGTTTTATTTCACACATTAGGCCAGGTGGGCTTCCAGTGTCAGACAACTCTTACAGTGTAGCACCCTGAGTGAGCCTTTCCCTACTGCTTACATTAGGGCAAGCATGTCTGACCACAGCCCTTCTTCCATTCGCTCCTAGCGTCAAGCCATGGGGTCACTCGTGTCCCTCAGTATTTATGGTCACCTGGCTCCTACCACAAAGGGTCCTTTTGGAGCATCAGGCTGTGGGCAAAGGAATCTGTGGAGATACCAATAACAGTTCCTGGATGAAGACTGTCAGACAGGTCCTGATGGCCTCCACTACCATTCTAGGATTGATTCTTCTCTTTTCCTTTGCATCCTACGTGTCTAAGCTAAGCTGTGCAGGCCCTTGCTTCTCATGGGAATAACAGCATGCACTTACTACATTTCAGTCTATTAAAATATGCAATGACTTCACCTACAAGCTAAAAAGGAAAAAATGCTCCTAATAGAGAATCCCTACTTATTAAAGCAAAAGAATGAAGAGTGACTGTTAGCCAGTCATCCTTGACCTGAGCATTCGTGTAAAATTTGCATACATATTTGAACATGTACAAAAGTGGCATCACTCTGCTTCTTCTAACTGATACTGTGCCTTCAATATTACAGGAGGATCAGTATGCTTGTTGAAATGTTGGAGGTAAAACATGCCCCCATTTGAGGGAAAAGGAACATGAGAAATACAGTAATCTAGCGCTAAATTTATCCCTGAAATTAACATTTATATTTGTTTTGATTTTGGATCACCAAAGAAAGCAGTTATTTAAAATTTTTCTTTTTATTATCTTAATTTGGGTTTTGGATTTCATTCTTATAAAATGTTAAGGACAGGCTTCTTATCTTCATTTTTTGTGAATAAAAAATTTCTTTTTTCTTATATTCCTGCAAGGTAGCTTCCCTTTAATGGAATATTGAAAAAAAAAAGTAATTAAGTAAGGACTTTTTTACGCTTCTGGAATGTAAACAATGAAAATCGCATTACCTTAAATATGTTCATGTCTATAAGATGCAGAGAAATAAGAGAAGGAAAAAAGAGAGAAATGAACTTCAAAACAGACAAGTCATGCCAGTATTCTACCATATTTTGTGCTTTTGCTCTCCAAGGCAGATTAGTACAAATTGAATTTTGCACTAGCTTTGCATAGCTGTGACTCCTCCATTTGATTCTAGGCAATATGATTAATTTGAATTATTCAGGTGCCGCATGAATAGCAGCAAAACCAGTTGATTGCATTCTTGATTGAGTTACATTATATTTGTGTGGTTACATGTAGCCAGTGTTATTATTCTCATATTGATGCTAAATAAATGTGCCCTTTCGATAAGAAATTATGTCTGCGATCTTTCATTTGTATCATGTTATTAAAGATTTTGCTTAGGATACAATGAAATCTGGCTAAAGGGGGAAAAATTAAAATAATTTGCTGAGCACCAGTGCTTCAATTAATTAACTTCTGTTTCTGCAAACAGCCGTAAGTGAAAGAATCAAACTACTATGTTTTGTAGATGAATGATCAGCAAATGCTCAAACTCATCTGTCATGGTCTAGTTTTGTAGCCTGACAAGAAAAATGAAGCTAGCATTTTCTGAATTCATAAAATAGTTTGGGTTGTGGTTTACATAATATCCACATTTAATTAGAGTGGAACCAGTGGAGACATTGAATCCATATTCAGCCTGGCAGTAGGGTAAAGGGCTTATCATCTGTCCTTCACAGACATAAAAGGTTAACACAAAGTGTATACGTGTTTTCATGTCATCTAGCCCTTGGATCAATCACATTCTCAGCTTAATGCAGTGGGTGAACACTTCTGTGGTCAGAATTTTTCATTAACGACATGTTATTTTTCTAGGGATTTAAACACTCACTCTGTTCACTCAGTAATTCTGCCAGGATATACTTTGCCAAAGAGACTAAAAGTAAAACATTTCACTGCACTGTGTCAGTAGAATGAAAACTCGTTCTTTCTCTTGGTCTTGTTTTTCTTTTAGAAGAAGAAAAATTATTCCATGGTGTCAGATAACTATGTCACTGGGGAGAAGGCCTCTTTGTAGCAGGCTGTATTTCTTTCTTTTCTACACTGCTCATAGCACTGTGCCAATATCATAACTACATTTCTGTGAAGCAGCTTTGCTTATCCCAGATGCATAGATACCTTACAGAGACCTGTTTCTCATAAGCAGTGCTATTTACAGATCCAGAGCTCCTGAAAATGAAGGGATAAATATTTGAGATCTCAGTGCAAGCCTGAAAATCTCTCAAATCATAGTTACACACATAGAGAAACAATAATTTACATAGGTTTTGTGGCTACAACTGTGTTTCTCTAGTTATACCTCCAACACTTCCTCTTTATTTTAATTATAGGCTAATTTATATATTATATGTATTATCAAAATATGCATGTGTCACACATACACACACAAATACGTACATGTTTATGTAAATAAAAAGCACTATCACCCAAGCCAAAGTGCTTTTAAGTAAAATACATAGATTTTCAGGCAATGGGGCTTCAAACCATTGGAACCTTTGCAATATTTTTTTTCTAAACAATCAAATATTAGACTAATGCCTTATAGACTTGTGTTTAGGTATGTTTTTTTAACTTACCTCGCAGCAGTGCTAAACATGATCATGCACTTTACACTGGACAAGGGGATCTTTTACATCTTGCCAGTTCCATCAGAGTCTGAAAAGTACTCTTTTCTAGCTCAGACAGGAAAGTCATCCAAGTTACATGTGGCATTAAAACCTTTTAACCCCAATATGAGTTACGTATGACACAACACCCCTAGTGTTGTAGAAATCCTGCAGCACTCTTACAGGAAGACTCACTGATTTTTGATAGGAATACAGAAAGTCTGCTTGAATCTGTTTTTCTTTCTTCCATTCAAACTTGATATTTGAATTTGATGATCAAATATTTAGTCTAAATATGGGGCAGGCAGCTAAACCAAAACCTCACAAACACCATTAAAAAGGAAGTCATGCAGGGCTCTTCTCCAAGGACAACAGAGCCTCTTCTGGGCTCCCACAGATGAAGATCAGCCAGCTCAGCTACAGCTGGCCCAGCTTCCCCAGACAACAGCAACTCCTTTCTGCTTCCGTTTTTATCAGTGACCATTATCAAAGACATAGGGAAGCTTTACGTTCAGCAGTAACTATCCACAAGCCAGTTCTTAGCTTTTAGCACTGAAATATATTGGCCAAAAGATTGGTACATCTGCAGATGGATTTAACTTTTAAATCAATATTGAACCTCCTTCTGAGAATGCTGAAAATTTATGTTTTAATGGAGAGACTATGCTTTAAATAGTAGGATTCAGAGATTGTTAGATAATAAAAATCCTGAAAATTGTATTTCCAAAAAAAAAAATACGGAGAAGTTGGTTTCTTTCTGATCTCTCAATCTGTCACTCTCACTTGGCAATATAGCAATGGGGCAGTATGGCAATGGGGGTGGGGGGAAGGAATCAAAAGGCTTTAAAATGAAAGGTAACAAAGCAGTAATTGCCTTCAGTAAATTCAAACAGCCCTTGAGGCTATCTCCTACACTCCCATAACATCATATGTTAACTGATTTCTTGTCTACACAAGCTGGAATCTTATTAATTCTGAGCAGTGGGTGAAATTCTCAAGCCAATACTGTGATGTAGTACCAAGTGTTACCAAATCCACAATCAAATTAAGACGCTTGGAGCCTTGTTGAGGTCCTCACTATTTTGCTTTGTTTAAACTCCCATAATTCCGTTTGTGACTATAGGTTTACTAGTTTTAACAGCAAAGACCAATTACTCCTGCAATTATTCCACGTTTATAAGAAATCGGCAATCTGCACTAGCTCTAGTTTGGTAAAGGAGGGCAATTACTGACAATTTATGCCCATCAGTTGCAACAGTTGCAACAGTTGCAACAGCATGACTCTGCTAAAATTTTCTAATTCTAAACATGGAGTCATTTACAGTTCTGAGAAGGCTTGTTGAGGAGGGATTTAGTGTAGAGATTTTATCAGATCAGAGATTTAAAAAATCACTTGATTTCCATACCAGATGTGCCTGTGATTAAGCTAACAGATGTTCTTCTTTGGGCTGCAGCCCACTCATCACCTCCCGCCCCACCACAGGGCAAGAGTGTCCAGAGCAGCAGGAGAAATGTTGAAAGTGATCATTCTCCATTTGTCCTATGGGTCCTTGCTCCTCTCACCTATGTTCAGATCCAGAAGGTCCTGTTACTAGGGAGGAATAGGGATATGTCTGAGCTGCCTCTTTGGCTCTGGTGCTATCAAACCTCCTGCAACAGATAGCTTTGACTTTCAAATCCTTCACCAGAGAAAGGGGAACACAGTCAAAATAGGAAAGGTGGTCATAGAAAGAAGTCATCTAGTACAAATCTTACAGCTCTGCCCCAAGGCAGAACCAACCATATCTGATTATTTCCATCATTCAGCCATCTCTTTTATATATCTATATACTGCATTATATGTGTAATCTGTAGATATTTATTTAATCACTTCCCTTCTAACATTCAGACCACACTAAGCAAACTGAAGTTTGATAGCCTTCTGAAACACTACCTTCTGAGCACTTCTTTTTCAGCTGGGCTGATCAAGGCTTTTCAGTAACATTAGAATATTCAATATCAACTGCAGGGCATTTATCTCATCACTGTCCCGCATCAAGACAGTAGAGTTTTGAGGTCCTATTTTCTTTCTGTATTCTGCTCTGCTCAGGCAAGCCAGGCTCATCAGCTTACCTTCCATTCTTTTCTATCTTTTCAAAATGTAGTATCATCATCATATTTGGAACAATGACTAGCTGAAATGAGTCCAGTACCCTGGGTCTTTAGTGGATATCTGTTGAAAACATTTGCTCTCCTGATGTTTCAGTCACCTCTGCTTCTCACCTGTTTTAAATAAACTAAGCCATTTCTCATGTATTGAGATGATAGTTTCTCTTAAAGTAATTGCATCTTATCATAATACTGAATAAAACAGTAAATCTGACCAAGTGTCTGGTTGCCTCACACTTAATCAGCCTCTGGGTAAGATTAAACCTTCATGGCAGCATAAAAATGTTACCCTGTCCCTACATATTTCTGTTTTGTGTGTGCTCTACAGCTGGAGTCAACAGATAACATCATTTATAAATGTCAGCTCTAGTATAATCTATCTGACCCAGTTCAAATCTTTTTGGTCACAGAACAGTTTATCCAGAGATATCTTTAAGTTTTTAAGCATTATACTCCAGGAGGAGACCTCTTTGTTCTTCACATGCAGGGAGGAAGGCATGAAATACAAGAAATTCGTTTCTCAAGGGAAAAAGTTTCCCTTCTTCTGAAATCAATCATAGTGGCATTCACATGAAGAAATAGCGTGAAACTTCCTTTTCTTTTCTGTATATTCAGTTTGTGCATCTTGAAGGAGCATTTAGATACTAGCAAATTTTTTTTTAAATTATGAGAATACCAAAGCACAAGAGATAGATAATTTAGCTACTTAGTATTTGGTTACCCAAATCTGGCAAAACCTATATTAACTTTCTAGCAGCTTGTAACCCTGCCCTAAGCCATTAAAAGGAAGAACAAAGCAGTTACAACAATTTACTTCTAATATTTGACACTTTTTGTTCATTGTTAGAACCAGCTTAAGCAAAACTTACAAAAGTCCTTACAGTCTGATTCAGTTTCTCTATATGTTTGATCTGCTTATTTTTACTTCAAGCTTTTCATGTTTTGCCAAACTTGCAAATGAAGAGGTACCCTGAACAAATAGAAAAACAGCCTCTATCTCCAAGAGGTTATCAATATCACAAAACAAACCCTATTTTCTTGAGACGATTGGCCCAGTTTAAGATATTCTAGGTTAGCCTGAATAAAATCTCTGTCATCTGTTATAATAAAGTCTCTTCCTTTTGTTTCTGATATTCCCAGATATTCCTAGCCAGGGATGTGCTCCATAGAAACTATTAATTTCCAGATTCATATTTGCATAGAAGTGAACAAAAATTTGACCTTAGAAATAAAAAAGAATCACTGATTCTCTATGCATTGTCTTAAACATCTTACATAAGTTGTACCACATTGGGCAGCGTATTAATAAATCTCCTTTGCTACCATTATTGGAGAAGAGCAAAAACTTAACTTTTCTAGCCCACAAAATGAGGGATGTCATGTAGTTTGTGGAGGAACCTGATTAGTACAGAGTAGGCTAAGAATCTACAAGAAGTGAATGACAACGTGTCTAATATTTCTGAGCAACTTGAAGTACCTGTGGGTTTTGGATGTAGATTTTTTTTTTCCTACTTATCCCTTTGTTCTAATAAATGCACACTCGAGGAGGAAATTCATGGAGTTGTCAGTCAAATCCCTTAAGGTTTTGAGAAGATTAACTGAACCATTAGGGAGATTAATCTTTAAATACTAATACTGCCTTTTCAACCTCAAATGTCAACGCCAGACAGATTGGTTGAAATTTTTGTTGCAAAGGATACCTAAGTAGCAGTGTCTCAGTTTCCCTATAACCCGTCTAATCACGATTCATAGAAAGATGTATTGAGAGATACTGCATACGAAATCCAGATGTCCCAAAAAGGAAATCGGCTCTTAACAAATTAATTAAGACAACTGCTTCTGAACAACACTTCAACGCAAAGCTGCTGATGGGCTTTAGGAATAATCTAGCGCTTTTCACAGAACTTTTTTCTTTCACATTGGGAGCTTGAAAGGCATTCTCTCCACTACAGTTATCGCACTGAGTAATGATAAATTCCTGATTTTTAGAAAAAAAAAAAAAGCTGGGGGAAAATGTAGACAAATATATACTATGTCCTTGCAGACTATGTGGGAATATAAAGACACTTCTTTGTTCCAGGTTCAATACAACATGTACTCACACTATATAATCTGAAATGATATATATAAATATATGAATATCGACCTGCAGAATGTGGATGGCATATTTCAGTATTAGTTTAAAACAAGTTTAGTAACGACTTTCAAGGGATTATCTTACTTTGAAAATACACAGAAAAATTGGAACAGATGGGCTGTAAAACAATTTGTTTCCATCATATCTATAGCCTTCACTTTGTACTTGCTGTAAACTGAGTTTACTCACCCATGTGATGCAAATAAACAGGATGCCTGGATGCTTCCAGTTCCTTCCTTTCTTCCCTCCCTGCAGGACACAGATAACTCTTATTTTCATACACAGAAATTATTAAGTAATCAGATGAGTTGTTAGTGTTAAATTCTCCAAGTTAGGCTTAGTCTGATGCTCAGAATGAGTGTCACATTATATACCAAGATACACAAAAGGAATATCTCATTGGTAACCTGAAACAAATGCAAATTTAGAAGAAATAGCATATAAAGGTGTCTTGTAGGAGCCATTTGCTTTCTTAGTGTCAGAACACTGCAGGGCCACCTATATGTACGGGCACTGGCACCCAATCCTCCCTTTTACAAGTGTAAATTCAGTGGCACATTACCAGTCCCACAAAGATGTGTTGCCAATCTTGCTGGTTAGGGGACATGGCTAACACAGCCACATGGCTGCTGGCTAAGGTCCTCTACCTCAGCATAAACATGCAAGAAACCAACACATAAGATCTTTTCTTTTCCCACATCCTGAGTGGAATGAGATCATTTACATGCAGCTTCTCAAAAAAAAAAAAAAAAAGGCTTGAAAACATGTAAGAGGAGATCACAACCCAGAGAGAGAAGCTGAATGGCTTTCTCAGAGCTAGAAAACCAGACTCAGAACTAGAATGAGAAAGGGAAGTCAGATGTCAATTGTTAACCCAATTTCTCCTTGACTATAAACTCCAAACTGGTGATATGTAGAGATTTCCATATAAAAAAGGGAATCAATAGGAGCCCTGTACCTGCCTGCATGACTGTTCAAATATCTTTTTGCAATTCTACACACTGTTATGGAGTTTTCTAATATTTTTATTTCTGAATAATCATCCATTTACCCTAATAAATCTTTTTATTTACCTCTTATGAACATCATAACATTTTCATCTTTGTCTCTACTTTGAATTTACCATATGTTTAGTGTTTTCCCTACATTGTTATCTCCCAGTTTCTGAGATACTACAGGTATTTTAAATTTCAAAAATTCTCTTTTCTCTTTTTCTATTTGCTCTGACAAAGTCATATCAACATTAACTTTCCAAACTGCATCACATTTGTAATGCGATGTAGGGAGTAAATCTGGTATTGGCAACTCCCAGACTGTAATTATTCTAATGTTAGTTCTTTGAGTGATTTCAGACAAATTAAATACCTGCCTCAGTTTCTGCAGCAACCAAAGGAAGATAAAATGCACATATTATTTAGCACAGCAATAGAAAGCATTTCAAAACATTCTTGTGCTAGATGCTATATGCAGACGAACAGAAAGGGATATGACACAGTATTTAAATGTTTTTCTTGTCTACTTCTTTATAAAAGTCACTTAATGCTTCTTGTATTTCTCAGTTAGTTAAAAACCTAAGTAACCAATTCTTAGTACAGAATATTTTAGTGTGACTCACTACAGAGAGATGTAAGAAGGTGTCATTTTCCCTTTACCTCAAAAAGTGAAGCATAGACAATCAAGGTCACCAGGGAAACTCCCCTCCCAGATTTCAACTCATTCTAGCCCAGCTTTTAGCGGAATACTTTAAAAATTAAGATACATTTTTGAAAAACTGTCTCTCAATGTCATAAAAGAAATTACATTAATGAAGAATATAAGATTTTAAAAAGTAATGAAAAAAGAACTCTAAGAACTTGGAATTCTCAAAAAAAAATTACACTATATAATAAGTTTTGAACAAAAAAAGATGTCAGATTATTGATTCAAATTCTTCTGTAAAATTCTAGATGTTACATTAACAATAATATCTCAAATGACTGAAAACCAGAAAGGAATATTTTTTAAAGAAGTAACTTAAAAATATTCCATTCAACATGAGTATTTGTTTTCCTTATTTTTGTTTAAAAACTAGCTGAATGGAGAAATTGGAACCAAGCAACTGGAAAATAAAAGAAAAACAACATATATGTTTCAGCTGAATACTAGGCCCTTATTTCTATCCATTTCAGTGATGCCTATATAACTTCCATCTGCGAAGCCAAATAAAATTTTTAAACCCTTGGAGAAAAAATAGAATGAAAAAAATCACAATATATATTTCCTTTTTTATTCAGGTTTGGGTCTGTTTTGGCTTAAATTCACTACAACTACATGGTTTTACCAGTTTCTAAGACACTGGGTCATAGCTTCCTATAGAGAATAATTGTTCCCCAGTCTGACCTAACAAATCTGTGGTTTGGGCTATGCTTCTTTATTATTTTTCATTCTTTTTTTTAATTTTAAACATATCAATTTCTATTGGTTTAAGTCCAGCTAGTTTAATCCTCACAAAAATAGTTTCAGGCCAAATGGTTGAGGCCTGCATCTTCAAAAGAAGCTACTACTGAATTGATTTTTTTACAAACGAAAATCAAGAAGACATCACAGAGCTGGTTGAGACGGGTATATATTAGGATATAAAATGGCTCTCCCTGTGGCTGTTTCCATGCTTTTAAAAGTTAAATATGGCACACTCATAGTCGAACACTGATCTTGAAAGGCCTTTGCAGCTAGACAAGGACCAGTGATGCCTGCAACCACATGAAACAGAATTTATATAGAAACGATACAGCAGCTCATCATCAGAACTTTCAGTCGGAAATTACACAATATTTTATACACTTTATTTCCAAAAGACTGGTACAAAAGAGCCAACTTAAGTACAAAGGGAAGCTCCAGGAAATGGAAAAGATATTGCAACTATTCTGTTTCAAGGTAGTACCAGTATTCCCACTTGTATCTTCTGAATGTAGCAACTGCCTGCAAAAAGCTTTTGTACAACTTAAAAAATACTTTTGCAAGTTCTGAAAAGCCCATCCATCACTTCAAAGCCCCAATACAACCTGTACCTAAAGTACCAATCTCTCAGAAAGAATCACTGGAAGTATAAACTCACAAATTTTTAAAGGAAATGAGAAAGATATAACCAATTATTACTTCCTTGTGTTACAACACTGCATTCTGTGGCAGAAAGAATAATTCCTTACACACAGCCATGCATTAGAGTTTAACAGATTGCATTCTGGAGTACATTTCAATTTTTTTTCCCCCATTTTTCATGGTTAAAGAGGATAATGCCAGGAATAAATATGTGTATTATGAGGAATAAGTGTTCTGACTTCAACCTAAAAAATAAAGCAATATTGTGGTAAAACATGATGTCCACACCTGAATTTTCTCCTTCAGAAACTTTTTCTGATTAACATAGTAGTCATGAATGCTTTGACCTGCAATATGATTATAAGAAAAATGCCAGAGTAAAACTACTAATTTACATTCACCAGAAAGATAAGTAGGTGTTTGTATGAGAGACAGAAAATATAATACTGTGGAACTATTAGCTGAACATTCTTTACTCCAGTTCTCCCACTTGACAAGTGGCAGTAATTTACAATTGGGAAGGAAGACAGCAAACGTGCTTCAACAGACATCGTGGAAAATTTCTGTCAGAATTAAAGGATGCTCTAAAAATGTCACCTCCAGGGAGCATATTATGTACCCACTGATTTTCTTTTTCCTTTGATTTGAGCTGTTCTGAAGACTAATGAGGGTTCGAATATGCAGACCTGAGTCATGCTTCTGTCTTTACTCAAGCAATTAAGTTGTCTGTCAGCGTCAGTTATACAGTTCTACAAACAGTTAATATTCAGCACAGAAGCAGAGATGTTGGATGAAAAAAATATACCAAAAAAACCCGAAACCCAAGAGCATGTTGACTCTCCTATAGCTATTAGAAAAGCAGCAGAAGCACAGACAGATTTCAAGGGAGCTTCCTTATGCACAGGCAAAAATACAAAAACAATGTGCAGCAGCCGCAGTAGGAGCAAAGACAGCTGCTCAAAATACACTTTCAGAAGCAAGGCAGCAGTGGCACTGTGGGAAAAAGATGGGATTGATATTCACCTGTATCTACTACTTCTCTGTCCTTTATAAATATATCCATCCTGGTATTGCCCTGCCTCTGAGGAATGGATGTTCTGGTTTTCCCTGAAGCAGGATTAGCCAGATAGCACAGACAGAGTCTGTGGGTGTGTGTCTGTCTATGATATGAGAAGGAAGTTGAGTATCCAAAAGTTTTTGGTTTACAACTATATCAGGTTTACAACTATGGTCTGCAAAAGTACATTACTCTTTCCACATGCTTAACCTTAAACCTCAGAGGGTCAAGATAGCCTACTGGCAGAGCTTTACAATGGCTTGCTATTAGAGGAATAACAGTTTCGTCCTTATCTGTGCTTGCAGTCACCGGCTGAAATTTAAGCAACTTTGTATACAATTTTTCAGTGCTTCTATATAATTGTCAATCTATTTTATTTTTACACAGAATGTAGGGCACCTGCCTTTGGTGAGTTATTGCTAAGGCAGGAGAACTCTGTAAAGTGAATGTGTCCGTGATCTTTTGCAAGGACTATTTCATCTGCTGGCAAGTATTGCCATTAAGACATATGGAAGATACAAGGAATATGTTTTTTCTTTCATAACTCCCACATCATTTCCATAAAAAAAAATGAACTGATGAATGTGTTCTTAGAGTCAATGAATTTATCTTCACAGAACGAAATCAGTATATTTTTAAAGAAAAGTTCACCCTGTGTTTTTTCACCTAGCATCTGTACTCTGCTGCACATATAAAGAAATCAAATGGAGTCAGCAATCTCTGCTGCCATCTTCTGCTGTTACTTTTTATGCAACCAGTGAACAACGGACAGAAATATTAAAATCCCATGCTTTCTGAAAGTCAGTATTACAAATGAAAGGCTATTAATCAATAATCAAAGCTCTGTCCACAATCACAGAAATTTGGGAAGAAAATGTCTCTGCATCTCACTCAATCACCTTCATAGCACAGAATTATTCATTATGATATGTGGTCCCTTCTAACTGAGGCTCTGATATCTCTCATAACAAGTTTTATAATTCTCCACAAAAGCTTCTTTCCCCTAGCATTTCCTTAAAGCCAGAGACTGACGCCCTTTGTCACAGAGTAGAAATTCCCTATGTAAGTAACTCAATTTAATGGGACACTAATCCAATCAATCCAGTTTCTGAAACAATATAGGTGTTGGGGCACAGTCATTGTAACAATAGATTATCTCCCCCTCCACTAGAAATTTCCTCACAGATGTTTATTATGTGTTCATCCTCTCAATGTTTGATGACAGGTCAAACACCGTCAGAATGATCTCTTCTGAGATATGTAGCTTGTTTGTCTCCCACTGTCCTAAATGCCAATCTTCTGAGTATGGGATAATTAAACTTTACTTTCACCCTTTGCTTGTATTTGTATTTATGCCCTCCCTCATTGTCACTCTTTTCTATGATCTTTTGATATTCATGATCATCAGCTTCTGGGTATACTCATCCAGACCATTTCTGCTGACTAATAACCATGAGCAATTTATCTTCATTACATTAAATCCAATTTGCTTCCTGTTTCCCTCAAATCTCAGTCATCTATTGCACTACATATTCTGCAATGAAATCATGGGCATATACAACATGGATTTGTGTCAACAGGTCAAATTTTCTAACAACCTTACCAAGAATTGGAAGGGAAAAATCTCGTGGCTAAATCTAGTGTCAGAGCTATCCAGACAGATAGCTGTATCTTCCAAACAATACTATTAAAGATTCCAAATCTTTGTGACTTTTGAGTGCAGCTGATACATCTCACGCCTTCTTAAGCATGAAAGGAAAAAAACTCAAATATTTTTGCAACATTCCCCCTTATTCAATGGAATAAATACATGGAACATAGATGTAACAAGAATAACAGAATAATCAAGGATGAGTTAAACATTTTCCTTTGATGTCTTCTCTCAGTGTTACTCTGTATATCTGAGTAGTACCCCTAGATTTTTAGTCTTCTTCTTGTTCTTCCTCTATAAACACTTCTACATGTTTCCCATCAGGGGATTAAAATTTTAATATTTCAGTTATTATTTTTATCCTTCATCAAATACCCAGAACTGACTGACCCTGATTTCTTCTTTTTTTCACATGCAGACAGGAAATAAGTATTAAACTAAGTCCTCAGTCCAGAAAGAAGTTGATATACAAATTACAGTCTATGATGTCCTAGAAGAAAAACCTTGATTGTTGGCACATGCAGCACAGACATTCCATGACAGATTTTAAGGACTTTCGAAACATACCCACTCTCCTCAACTTTTGCGTTATGACAAGCTTTCTAGAAATAATGTCTGTTACAAATTTTTCCCCTCTCTTTACTGTATCCTTTCTTGCTACCACACTGGGTTTCAAAAGAATAATTTCTCATTATCTTTGTCAGCTGGCTGTTGTATTCCCTCTCTCTTAATTTTTTAATTTCTTGCATTATCTATTTCTCAGAATTCACATTTAAACTATCTCTACCACATGTGCTACAGAACATTTGAGACCACGTCTTTAGAGATAAAAATTATAAGATTCTATATCATCAAGCATAAAGTATCCCCAAAGGATTTGCATAAAGTGACACAAGTTAATGAAAAGTCACATATCACTTTTTTATCAGCATTTTAAGCCAATATTCTGCCCTTCTTCTCCTTAATGCCTCAGACTCCCTGCTAAACAATATCACCCTTTCACTGGATATTTCAGAAATGTAGTCTGTGATGGTTTCTGTGACCTGGGTAATCAAATAGTTTTAAGGTCAGACTTCCTTTATTTTTGTCCCCTCACAATTACTGCAGCAAGAACCTACCTCTTGTACAGTTCTTGGTACCTGAAAATGCCTTCTGCTTCTTGCTATCCTTTATGCTTCATTGTAGTATTCTCATTTAAAATATGTTTGGAAAATACTTGCTTAATCTCTATTCTTTTTCATTTTAAACCTGAACTCCATTAAAATGTTCCTAACTATGAGCCTTATCTGCGTAAGAACACATTATGCAGTGAGAATGCTCTGCCTCATTTGTTGGGCACAGATTAAGAGACAGACAGAAGTAATAAGAAATGGAAGAATGCTTTCTTTTGTGGGCAGGAAGAAAAAAAGGGCTTTGTCATGATTGCATTTAATTTTGTTGGAATTTCTGTAAAAATTGCTACTTATTGTTTCAAACACATTCCCAGACCACAAGGCAACATACAGTCCTTTGTCCAGTGTATTATACAGTGCAATGAGAAAGCAGGTAAGTAAAAGAGAAATGAAACACCACATGCACAGCTTCTTAGCATTTGTTCAACACCACAATTGGTTTCTTTTCTATTAGAGAAATAAATGTAGGAGCTGGAGTACAAGAGAGTGTGTGACCTTCAGTAATGAGGGAGCTCTTGAACATGGTACACCATGGTCACTTGTGTTAGCACATCTGGTGATCATGTCACCACATAACTGCACGCTCAGTCCTCACTAGCAAGCTAGTCCTCACAATTTCAGGCTTGTGGAAACCAGACTTTTGGTCTTGAAATATCTTTGGTGCTGATTTATCTTGTCATCCACCATGGCTTTTCCTTTTTACAAAACTTAAACTTGAACCTCTGCAGAAATGAGCATATAAGAGCAATGATGACACTTAAAACATTTTAAAAAGCAGAATGATCACTCTTTTCTCTTCCTGTTTCTTCTAAACTCTCAAAAATTTTAGTAGTGTCACAAAAATGTGGTTTTTCACTCTTTCTATTTGACTATGTATAAGTTAAATTTTCAAAAGTGACACCTAGTTTCATTCATCTCAGTTTGAATTCTAAATTTTCAGTTATCTACTGCTCGGTTATGGAAGAGTTGCACTTTTACAGCTACTATTAACTGTATATTTCTGGTCATTTAGCCCTTGAAAACCTGATTTCTGGACATCTAAAAATGAATAATTAAAAATCACCCCTAAACATCATATTAATGAAATAGTAAATATTTCATGAGTCTGTAATCATTCCCATTAATTTACAGGACTAGTCAATTTCCAATTGTGCAAAGAATGTGCAAAAGCATAATCCAAGCAGAAAAAACACGAATAAGCTGAAAAAAATGCATTTCTGAGCCACTAGTTTTACTAGTTCACTTATTTCTTTCTGCCTTATACAACAAAGGACCTATGGCTGTTTGTTAATGGCAGAATTCAAACACATTCCTTTAACTATCCTTAACCTTAGACTTCCTGCAAATACCAGGCTGTCAAACAACACTGTTTGAGTCAGCTGCTCACATTTGACTGAATGCTGCAATATCTCTGCATAGAGGCAGGCCTAAATGCTGCTTTTCTTTTCTTCCTTATCACTGACACAATGTGTTGCTGAATTGTGCATCAGCAGCCACAGTAGTTGCATCCCCAGAACTGTGAAGTGTCACAGGACTTCTCCCTTTAATTACTCTGAAGTAGAAAACATCCCAGTTTCCCCTGGTGATATTATTCCCTTGTGATGAAGTCGAGATTGGATTTATGCTTTTGCTCCAAATGGCAGATTAAGAAATGCATGAATATTAATTTGCAGTATGTTTTGTAGACTATGTTTACAGTAATTCTGTGATTACTCTCTGGTAATTGTGTACTAATAATGCTAGTTGTTTATATACAACTTCAAAAATAAATATGAGGCAATTTCATTGGCAATGGACTCTCAAGAGAGATTTCATAATGAGAATAAATTTTCTGTATTTAATATGGAGAGGCTGCAGATATATTCAGATAAAGACAGGTGTAACATCACTAAGACAGACAGATGTAATAAAAAACTCACAGGCATTTTGGCTGGATTCATGTTGACTACCTTTTAGGCATTTAACAGAGGCACATAAATTAGACATCTGGTCTTGTTCCACAGTCAGCAGAGATCACCATAAGACAATTTAGGCTATGGGAAATAGGCAATAAAATCAGAGAGCAGAGCTGAAATTAAATATTCAGGGTGTAGGTCAAGGCTTTGTTTTATCATAGTGATCAATGCATTTAAACACCAGAAAGAATCCAAAGGATTCTCAGGGTTAGTGTTAACACCAGCCTTCAGCAGGAAATTATGACAATAGTAATTCTGAATACATCACAGCTTTCTGCACCACTGTGTTAGTGGGGAATATCTGACTCAAGGGGCATGTTAAATCACAGTTTGTAAACTGAGATTCAGGAATGAACCCAAACAAAAGCTGGGGATGATATTTCATGACCAAGTTCATCTTGGAGTGATATCCACACTCCTTCACCTTATTCATTTTGACCTTTTCTTGGACATAGAGCAAACTGCTTGCTCTCTGCACCAGTCTGAATGCTACTGAGTAGTTGCTATGTGGTGAACAATTAAATAGCTGTCAGGGGTGACAATACATGATGATGGATTAGGCAATCCTTGCTGTTTGCAATTTTGGTCAGTGAAATTTGGAAAGAACTTCAGCATCTTTGGCTGAAAGTCCCTCTATTAATGCAGTGATTAATTATTAACAAATGTGCTGTTATTATTTTAATAAGCCTCTCAATATGCTTATTGAGCTGTGAAAAATCTCACAACGCTCTTAAAAAGTTTTCTTCAAAATACAGTCACCCATTCTGTTTTCAGAATGAGCCTGTATCCATCCAGAGGGGACCTGCTGTGGCCCGATGACGAGGCCCAGAGTGTGTCTGTTTGACAAGAGCAGCATGAGAGGTCACAGCACAGCAGATACAGTCGTCCTGCTCCTTTTCAAGTGCAGCCTGGATCCAAATAAATTATCCATACAGACCTCACCTAATGTGTTAAAAAAATCCCCGAGATGCTCATCACTCTGCCAGGAAGGTCCCATTTTCACTGCCAAAGGGATCTTGGAACAGCCCTCACAGCCAAAGAGCTCCACACGCTAAGCACCAGATTTGCTGTCCCTGAATGTTTCCGTCCATCTCCTGGTACACAGCAGCTCTCACACACACTAGCAGGAGCCAAAATCGCACACGACCTGTAGCACCTTGTGAGAAAGAGCGAGGCCTGGCACTAAGCTCACCTCTATCCAAGACATTTTTCCCTGAAAGAGGGACTGTCTGCCAGCCATTGCGGGCCTGCGGGCCATTGAACTGAGCCCAGATGTGGCTAGGCTGAACCGGCCGTGTGGTCAGTCATTAAAATGACCCGGCTCCGTCCACCCCACTGGCACCATCCTAAAGGCACAGCAGCCCTAAGCATTAAACAGATGGTTAAGGAATAAAGTTGCTTCATGACGTCACCCCAGGACACCCTCTTTCAAAATACACTGGGACAAGGAGATGGAACCTAACTCTGTGATATATATCTCTGCATGTCCTGGCTAAATGCACTATGCACTTTGAGCTCCTGTTCCAACTCTTGCAATTCCATTCTCAACTCTTCCACCTGTTTATGTGGTCTATCTCAGATACATAGCCATAATCTTCATCAAATTTTGCTGTCATAAACACTTTTATATCTCCAAATGTCTTTACAGACCTTAACTGAGTTCTTTCGGGCTTTTCCATGCAGCTCTTGAAGGAGATATTGCTGAAAATACCTGAATTCTCCACTAAAAAAAATATCTATGGCTCTTCTACTATTGTTCTGGTATATGTCCACCTGAGCTTTCATGCTGGATGCTGTGACTGTATGACACTGTGAGGTTATTCAGACAGTGAAAGGTACATTGGGGGAGTTATCTGACTTATAACTTCTGCAGCAAACTGTATAAGAAGTTTGACCTCTTTGTCCTTCCCTATCCCCTGGCTGGAAAACTGACTTCAAACTCAAACAGGTGGTAAAAATGAAGAATCAGATGTAGTTCAACATTCATACATAAATCAGTCACATAGAACTTAGCCAGTTTCTTGGCAAAACACTTGTGCAGTCACAGAAACCACATACACAACCACTGTATATTAAAAATGCATTAAAGCTCAAGGGTCAAGATTGAAAGGAGAAAAGAGTATGTACACTTTTATTCAAGGTCTTCTGCTCAGAGAAGAAGCACTAGCTTCATATAGAAATCCCTGAGCAGATGTGCCCGTGCCACTGTTGTTGTTTTGAATCACATTTATTCTCAGATAACACCTCTCTTAAGATAATTAATTTTATGATATAACAACACAACAGCTAATGTAATCATTTGTCCTGGGCCATTTTATAAGCCTTACCGGAGGGAAAATGTTTGAACTTGGAGTTTGGACAGAGAAAAGTGTGAGTGAAATTCCATGCACTGTACTGTGTCAACAGCATGCTATCTAAACAAATACTTTTCCTGTATCAAAAAAATACAAGGAATCATCTCAACCTATGAAACAGCCGTGTTTCATAGGTTTAATCCTATCAAAATTAATCCTCTTTAACAGTTCCACATTTTTCAAATGAGAGAGTTAAGTGTTGATCTTCATCCCCAATAATGGCACAGAAAAAGATAGGATCTCCTCTCTAACAGATGTGGTCATGATTATTAAAAGAGAAAAGAATAATAATAATGAACCAGACTCTTATGGACATCAGAGGATCCACCAAGAGCATACAACCTATGACTTTTCTTTCTTCCACAAGTGTGCTCTGCATTCTCTGTATTTTAATTTACCCAGTGGCAATGCTCAGACACAACAGAAGCAAGTAGGCATGGACAGGCAGTCAGAAAATTATCTGTAATTTAGTGTTTTTTCTATGACTTTTGACTACACTAGCAAGCAAATAGACCAATATTGAAAATGTGTTTCTTACATGGAACTATATCAGCACTTGGGCTCTAAATCTGAATTTAGATCAGATTAAGTAGTACCACTGAACACTGAGGTTTCACTATGACACATACTTCACTTAGCTGGCAGTTGTGAGTAATGAACTGTTGTAGTGGAGGGTTACTGTCCTGGCCCCGTCCAGGACCAATGGACCTTACCGGAACTTGCCGGCTTCAGCCCGCCTCCTCTATGTTCCTCCCTCCGGCTGCTCAGGTCGGCCTCCTGGGTCGGTTCACCAACCTCGGGTGGCAGAAAGGGGTCTGGTGGGAGTGGGAGCGCGAACTCAGTCAGTGAAGTGAAGGAAGCACCAGAGAGTGCGGTTTCCCCAAGGCTTTATTTCTGGATTGTAGCTAGCAGGGAAGCGTCGAGGAGACCACAGGACCTCCTGGCTCGTGTCAGGCGAGGCACAGAAAGGCACCGAACAACGAAGGGCACAAGGTTTAAAAGAGGGGTACGGGGTTTCCAAGGGCGGGACAGCAGGGGCGGAGCCAATGGGCTCCAGTACAATATTGAGGGACACGCAGGGGAGCAAATGAAAACAACAGGGGGAGGGATTACATTACAACCAATGAGGGAGCGGCAGAAACAGAACCTTCTAGCAGGGGGTGGCAACAGGGGTGGTTACATGGGAGGGGAGCACAAACTTACGGCCAATAAACTACTATAAAACTTTCAAGGGGAGGAGAGTGGAGGCGGGTCCTCGGCCTCTGAGTCCCAAGACTCCTGGTCTTCGAGAGTCTCTACAGCATTTATCGCTGGATATTGGGGATCAGACGCGGCAGCTTCAGGCCCCCGTGCCTCCACACCGAACATTTTTAAACAACATCTCTATTTGTTCACTGGTATCATTTCTAGTTCGTGGTGCTGAGGAGCTGCAGACACTGCCCAGTAAAGGAAGTAGAAATCAAAGCATGTTGCTTATGCAGCTTACCATCACACCAATTCTAAATTCCAAGATTTGCAGCTGAAATCTTGGTTGTCCTGAGTCACTCCTCTCAGCATCTCTTTTCCTCAAATATTTGCATTCTAACATTCCCAGAAGAAAACAGAAGACATTGCAGGATAGAATAATTTAAAATTGATGCTTTTTTTCCCATTGTTCACTGAGTCCCAGTCAAGCTCCTCATGGGAAAAATAATAAGACACAAACAAGACATTTTAAAAAACACAATGAGAATAAACTGGTCAAATGTCTTCACTGAAGAGATACTGAATCCTGACAGGTTGTTTGCCTGCGGTGAGAGAACTCTAAAAAGATATGACAAAATCTCCAAATCAATGGGAAACTAGAAGGGGAATCAACACCTGTAATCTTTATCTCAAGAATAATGAATAGGAGGACAATAAATTGTATCGGCAAATGTCAAAGGAAATATCCATCCTGCACACATCTTTAACAACAGATCTGTGTCAGAATTTAAATATGATTTACTAGGGAGATCAGACATTTGTAAAGACAATAAAAATATCCACAGACATAAAAATAAATGTTTATAAATATTCTTGGGAAAAAATTTGCAGATTAGGTCAGTATCACAACATTCAGGAGCTTTAAACTCATTAAATTATTTCCATTTGGTAAAGAAGCAGATAGTGTTTAGAAATGGAAATTAAATGGAAAAAGGCAAATGCTCTAACAGTACGGGTCCTAAACAATGCCACAATTCTAGCAGGGTATAGTGGATTCTCCATTGACAGAACCTTCAAAGAATGATTGGGTTTTGAGGGAGTTGTTGTAATTTGTTATTATTCTTTTTGTTTTCCTCCTGAAATATTCTAGTCCATGACAGACCCTGGTCAAGCAAGAACTACTCATAGAAATCCTCTGTATTCCACAAGAGCTCAGACTAGAGGGTCAAAGTATCCATATCTCTCTATTAAAAGATTCTATGAGCATGTAAGTTGTGACCTGAAAAAAATGATGTCTCTACTTTGATGACTGTATCACTCATGGAGAAATATACATGTAAAAAATAGACTGACTGAAGCCTATATACAGCAAAACACCTGGGTGCTGACACTTCACTTTCCTTTGACCTCTGATAAAACTATGGATGAATCATGTAACCTCTCAATACTCTTACTTTGCACAACTATAAAATACAAACAATATGTTCCCACTGCATAGCTTGTTGAGATGCTTAATTGGTAAATATTTGTAAAGGGAATCGAAATCCTTGAATTAAACAAGAGATATGCAAATGATTATTGAATGCAGGTGTTGACGGCTCTGTAGTAGCAGAGAGCATTATCTTCCCTTGTGTGTTATAACATCTTAGAAATAAATGTCAGCTGTCATTTCAAAAGTACTAAGAACAAGCATAATAGGCTGTTCCCATGCAATTTGTCCTTGGCCCCAGCTGACAGGGATGAATTTTCTGTATCTTCATGAATCACCTTAATGTAGTCACTTAGGAGATGTGTAATAAGATTTGTATATTTGTAAGTTTGTGGGGCTACAAGATTTGCAATTCAGTTTTGAAATGTCAGCTGTTTCTTTTCACATTTATTCCAAAGGCTCTGGCAACCATTTTTATAATACATCCCATGGATCTGTCTGTGTGATACCTCTTTACCTAGTAAGGAATTTGTTTGTTCAACATTCAGGCAAAAGACATCTGAGGCACAGTAATGCACTGTGTTGCATCAGAAGAACACCTGGACATGGATTTAGAAAAACAAAGACCTCTGCTCTATGTGAAGCTGTGGCTTGGCCTGAGAGTCACAAGTGCCATGTCTGTATCCCCTTGAGGGCTTCTTCAGTATCCCTGGAGCTGGAAACCACAGCCAGCTAATATCCTTGGAGAACAAGGGTCGGTGTAACCCTGGCCCCTTTAGCCTAAGGAAGGAGTGTCTTACCATTTTCTTTCAAGTCCTTTACAGCCATTAACCGCTTGGTAATGGCAACTAATACTAAGTAAATGCTAGTATTAGTTATATTTCCAAAATTGTTTACAGTCCTAAAAATCTTGCTTCAATTAATTTTACGTTCAGTGACTGTAGCTGAACCATTAAGACATAATCAGCACCATAGGTGTTTTTATCCTAGAAATTGAATTCATTAATTTAGCTCTATTTTCTCTTCCCCTTTTTGTCCTTATTTTGACAGTAAAATCCCTTATTTTGTCCTTATTGGAAGGGAAGTGTGCGCAAAGCGGATAGAAAAAGTCAAGACTGTATACCTCAACTACAAGGTTTTCGTCTTTTTCCTAACCAATGAGAGACAGAGGACTTATGTCAGAAGTACAGAAGCAGAAAACAGGGAAGAATGAACATCATAAAATGACCACCTCCTTCAGTAACATAAAATGAATTGCATAGGATATACCTATTTTAACTTAATGAGTGAAACTTGCCAAATGAACCAGAGAAAAGCCAAAATTCCATCATGCTCTATTGCCTTAGTTTCTGTATCCTGAATGCTAATTTTATAAGTGAAGCTTGTCCTTTTAAAAAAGAAATCACTAGACATCCGGCTGTATTGGGTTTGCATGACCTGGGTTTTGGTAGCAGGGGTGGGCTACAGTCTTCTGTGAGAAGGTGCTGGAAGCTTCCTCCATGTCCAGCAGAGCCATACCTGGAAGCTCTATAGATGGAAATGCCACTGGCCAAGGCTGGGCCAATTAGAAATGGTGGTAAAGCCTCAGATTTAAGAAGAAAGGGAAACAAAAAGGGGTTGTGCAGTTGTAATTTCAGTCAGAGAAGAGCGGGGTGAGAACATGTGAGAGGAACAGCTCTGTAGACATCAAGGTCAGTGTAGAAGAGGGGCAGGAGGTGCTCCAGGCACCAGAGCTGAGGGTCCCCCACAGCCCATGGCAAAGCAGCTGTGCCCCTGCAGCCCACGGAGATCCATGGGGATGCAGAGATCCTCCTGCACCCCATGGAGGAACCCCATGCCAGAGCAGGTGGATGCCTGAGAGGAGACTGTGAGCCCATGGAAGACTCATGGAGAGAGGAGCCCTGTTCCCAGGTTGGAGCAGCCTGTCCTTGAAGGGCTGCATCCCGTGGCAGAGTGACCCACAGTGCAGCAGTCTGAGGGGTACTGGTGCCCATGGGATGGATTAATGTTCAGCAGGTCGTACGGAGCTGTTGCCCTTGAGATGGAGCCACATCAGAGAAGCTCATGGAGAACTGTCTCCCATGGGAGGACACCATGGTGCAGTAGGGGGACAACTTGTCTCTCTCTGAGCAGCAGGAGAAGCTCCAGGTGATGAGCTGACCATAACACCATTCCCTGTCTCCCTGCACTGCTGGGGGAGGAGGTAGAGTTGGGAAGTAGGAAGGGGTGGGGGGAAGGTGTTCTTAAGGGCTTATTTTATTTTTCATTATCCTGCTCTGATGTTGTTAGCAATAAACTCTTAGAGCCTGTTTTGCCCAGAATGGTATTTGATGCGTGATCTCTCTTGGTCCTTATCTTAACTCATGAACCTTTAATTAAATTTTCTCTCCTCTGTCCAGTTTGCAGAGGGGAGTGAGTGAGCAGCTTCGGTGGGTACCTGGAATTGGGCCAGCATCACCACACTACACCAGCTCAGTAGATGTTTCTGCTGCATGCTGTTTTTTGCCCTAGGATTCAAAGCTATGCACAAATTCCAAGGTCCCTGCCAATATTTCCCGTGGTTCTAAAACAAACTCTGCTCCTGCTCTCACTAATGTAAGGGGCAGGGAATAGCATTCATGCTGAGCATAAATTTATTCTAGCCTGAGAGATATTGAAAAGATTTTGTTTAATAAAGGGGCAGGGGATTATAAACATTAGCTCTAGGAATCATTTCAACAAGGGGTCCAAACATTATGAAATTTTACCAGGAATAGATGAGAAACAACTGTTTTCATTCCCTGTTGATATCCTCTGGGTAATGGAAAAAGAAACAGCTTCCCTGTGCAGCCTCAGAGCCTGATGGTGGGAACATCTCCACAAATTGATGCTATCAACAAGCTGTGCTATATATTTCTTGGGGACTTCTTCCACCCTGTTCTTTTTGTTTTGCTGGACTGATTTATTATTTGACATAACCTTTTTTTATAAATGCCAGCAGCATATACTGTGGCTCAGAGTTTTTCTGTAAGGCACATCTTCCCAACTTCAAACCAGATTTGGGATGTGAATAACTTTTGTAGTGCCTCTGTGGCTGTTTCTTCAGGATAGAGATAAATAAATAGTGGAAACCCACTTTCCCTGCTTACTTCAGATGCTGGAACTTCTTCCAGGAGAATGTTAAGTACTTCAATGGAATAAATGTGTAACAGAACCTAGGACTGTCTGTTCAGTAAAAAACAGTGAAAAACAATTAAAATGACTCAGACTTTCTCCAATTTTCTTTAAAAATAATTTATATATTAAAAAAACCTCCTACTGCTTAGGGAAGTTGGTTACTTACTGTTGGGGGAAAGAAATTCTTTTTGTTCACTACTTCAGGTCTAGAAAATCTCTTTCATTGAAACAAAACCCCCAGCTGACTTCTGCTTCACATTTGCTCATCACTAGCGTCTCACTTATGTATCAGAGTGCATCACAAAGCTTCTCCACTTCATGGCTGTCTTGAATTATTGTACTGCAGAAAGGTCCCAGCACGGCAATAAAGCTCCCCAACAAGGAACATATGAAGAAAAGAGTCTCCCAAGTGGCTCTCCCTCCAAAAAAACCCATTGAAAGCAACCCTTTCCACTTGCAGCCTTGACATGTGGCCATTTTTCCATCAAGTGGTGCCAGAGCCCTGAAACACTAGTGAAACATATTCCACTCCATGGGACAGAAGAGCACAGTGGGCCTAGCATAAATGCAGCAGTGACATGAAGGAATTCCTACCCATGGCTGAAGATAAGATACATCTGATTTGTCTCTCCTGTAACATAACAGTCAGAAGTGCAGTCAAATAAAACCAAAATAATGCCAAAATTTTTTCCACTCCCTCGTAGACATTGCTACATGCAAAACACATGGCAGGAACACATGCAGTTCACCACTGAACATTTGTGCTGTGTATTCCAGTCTGTCTGAGCTGAAGTTTCAGCTCCTTCTTGATATCTGCCTGGGAGAAGCTGAGCTCTCAATACTCCCGGTGATTTCTGTGGAAAGTGATCAAAATTTCAATGAATTCCACAATATCCATTTCCAAGCTTCTTGTAGATTAGTGCCATAGAAAAGCAGTTCAATTGAATTCATAGAAGATTTATATTGCTCTTTTCAAGGCTGTGATGATATGGAGCAGACAGTGCAACAATAATACTGTGTGACAGCAAATCAACCACAATACCCACAGAATCCATCCAATTTTGGTAAGATTAATTTTTCACGTTTTTTAGCTTTCCCAGTTCATCATCTCTGGGAATCTTACATGAAGTTGCATATTTAAATGGCTAAATTCCTTTTATTATCTGAGCACATTAATTTAAAGCTGAGCTTATATGCATCTCTTCTGTGCTGCAATGTCCAGTATAGACACATTTCAAGAGCTGACTGTAATTAGCAGTCAAAATAAAAATGTCCTCCCTCCTTTTCACTCCATGTCTTTGTCAGCTAAACTCTAATTAGCAGAGGACAGATAACACTAGAGAAACTCCCCAAGTATGCAGACGCAGCTTCCATAAATTATCTTCAGTACTCATAATATTATTAATAATGAAGATATTCCCCACTGTTACGGTGGGACCCCATGTCTGATAAGGCTAAACTGAATTACTGCATGTACCAGATATTCACACTGAGTAAACAGAAGAAGAGATGGCAAAAATTTCATTCCAAACAATGACAGGAACTCAAACTTGTAAAAACTGGAATAATAAAGTCATACTTGCTCTGGGAATATAGTAATCTGGCAACAATAAAGACAGTGAAGTCCTGTAACATGGATGGGAGGTGAAAATAGAAGAATTTAAAAGTACAGTATGTTTTCCTCCAGACAATTGCAGTTATTATAAATAACATATTTTTCCTGCTTTTTGTCATATAGAAATGCTTTTCTTGAAAAAGAATTCTAGTTTGGAGTTAGAAAAATACATAATGTAGTATGTGGGAACAGTCCAATGTTTGGATGTGTTTTTAATGTATGGCAATGTTTAACATGACTTTAAAAGCTCGGACCATCCTTGTAGTACTTCAGAAATTTACACTTGCAGACTTAAAAATGAGCAAAAGACCTGCATACTGTGTTCAATAATGTGTGGAGAACAGAACTTTTTGCTACCCATTGCATCACACTGACAGAACTAGCTGAAACCACTTAATTCAATCAAGGCATCCCAGGAGAACACAACACCTGAAAATTATGTTTGGCACTAGGTAGCACCCTTCCATTTAAATCCCATCTATTCACAACAGTAGAGGAAAGTTCAACTGCTCTCTGAATTAGCATACATCTTGTATCCTGCTGCTCTGGAAAATCCATAGCTAGCACTTGAAGACATTAGATTTTAAGTTATTATATACACACATCATTAACTTTAAAAAGTACAGCAAATTGAGTATTTTCCTTATATCTGCAAGTCTATGACATATATTTGAACCAGGCATGAATTTTGTCCTTATTTTAAAGTATCTATATCTCCATAAACATGGATATAATTTTCTGATCATTAAATCGGGTTTCTGAATTTTTGAAAGGCTGACAATAAAAATAGATGTAGCTATCTCAATTAAAAGCCAGTGGATAATTGATTATTTGATTATACCACTTTGGTTAGGAATTTTTGGAACAATTAATTATAGTGTCTCACTAAATTGGGCTCATCAACTCACTAATATTCAATGGAAATCTGTGGTATTTACTAAATGAATAGTTTGAATTACACACTTTTAAGTAAATTGCCAAGTTTATATAGAATGACAGTAAGTTATCTTGTGCATGCTGCTGCACAGATTGGCTTTTCTACTAGCACTACAAGTGATTTGGGTTTTGAATGGTTTTTGCATCCTGTAAATAGCAGTATAACATTTTGCTTTTAACTTCATCTTTTGTATAACTGTATAATCAGCGGGGTGCATGAAAAATTCAACACAAAAACTAAGCTCATACTAAAGATAACATCACTTTAAGATAAGCCAAGATTTGAACCTCAGTCTGATTCCTTTCCAAGTACTTGGTTCTATGAAAGAGCTCCTGTGGTTTTAGTTACAGCCAAGTCAAACCCAAACCAGACAGGAACAGTTTCCAGGCTCTGACCCAGATGTATCTGATTGTGTCTTGCAGAAAAACCAGAAACCTGATCTGCCAGAAACCTGAACTCTGAACTCTGAGTCTGTGGTTAAAACCTCAGCAGTGAAACTGCTTGAACTACCCCAGTTAACTGACACCACCAGCTTCCCAGCTATTTTTATGTTTTGGCCTTCTGCCACCTTCTTCCCCAGTTCAGCCCACCACACAGCAGCTAGTACAAGCAATTCTGCCAAACCAGCCCAGTGGGCCATTCCAAGGGCAAGAATGAACAGCCAGAGGGAGACACCAACTGCTTCTTCCATTGGCACTGAAAATTGTATTGTGAAGTTTGCCATTTAACTTAGTTCTAGTTCCTATCCAGATCCTCATGAAGACTTCAAGATCTACGGGAATGGCTACAAACAGTATTTTGCCATCACTGAAGACTCACTGATTCTGATCACAACTTGCAATTGGAAGATTATGGGATAGCTGGTAGCCAGAGTCAGTGCAAAAGTGCAAGATGTAAAACATCCTTCTTTCACCAGCAAAGGAACACAAAACATATGAGAAAACTTACTGCAACATTTTTTCCCATTCTTATCCAGATTAATTGAATGAAGATAGCAATATTGTTTTGTGTTTGTAGCCTGTAAAAGAACTAAGTATATCATATTAGTGTTCACTCAGGTTTGTATCCTCAAACACTGGTAAAACTGAAATGAACTGCAAAGGAAAATGCTGGTAATCCATCCAAATTGATTGACCAATACATCAACCCTTGAAATCTAACAACAACCCAAAAGATTGGTGTAGCTTTGGGCAAATAATTGAAATAATGTTTTATGCCATATTTCCATGATGGAAACCTCCATACAAAGCACAAAGATCAATACTCAGAATGATAGATGAATGGATTTGACAGCTTCAGAAGTCGGCTGGCTGACTTCTAGTTCATGAGATACGAGAAATATGTCAACCATTGCACAATTGCACCATTAGTTTTGGAAACTCATTTAATATGTGTTTGTGAAAAAGAACAAAAGGATTTGTGACCTGCCTGTTTAATACCTTTCTACACATGGGAAGACTTCTCAGCTGTTTTCTAATTCATCAAATTTTCTTCCCAACTGGTAAGGCAAAACTGAAGTCTAAATTTTTGAAAGTTTTTATTCTACACACTGGGTTACTTTGTGAGACAGAAGTTTTATTGAAACAAATAGTAGAGTAAAGGCAAGGATCAGCTATGGCAGAGGGCTTAGATCTGACTTCCAGGTTACTTTCAAGATGGCAAGCTGAGGAGAGGGTAGTCCAACATTCTCAGGTTTCCAGAGGAAAGGTGAAAGTGGAAAGGAAGAGTCATCATTTAATGTGGCTTTGATCATCCTGGAGGAAAATGGAGTCAAAACAAAGACGCCAGCTTTGCTCAAATTCTTGTAAGGTTGTAAGGCTTTAAGCACATTGCCAATGAAGACTTCTACTGTTATCATTTGTTTATTGTGGTAAAACATAAAGATGTCCAGATACACACAGCTAAAAAAAAAAATAGAAAATTCTGCACCGAAGTGAGAACAAGACAATGGCATGGGATGACTTGAAGTGAGGGGAAATGGACCAAAGCTTGCCAAATTGATCCTCATAGATTAAGAAGATGCAAGGTTTCACTTCGTTTTGTAAACTGAAATTCTTCAGTTCAGAAATAAATTTCAGAAATGAAATTCTGAAATATGACAAGAAGTGTAACAAACACTTGGGAAAGAAGATATGATAAAATAAAATGCAAGTGAAAAAAAAAATAATATTTGGAAATGGAACAACTACAATGCAATGGATTAGGATGAAATGAGGTGCAGTGAAAAGGACCAAAAGTTGCCAAAATTATAGGGACTAAATTCCTGAAATCAGAAAAGAAAGTGAGAAGGAGAGACAGAAGAAATTGAGGAAGGAAAGCCTCAAAGGGTTTTATGGTCACTTTGATATAGAAGGTGTAAGCAGCTTGATAAATGCCCTTTTTTTTCCTGGCTAGATAGAACTTTCAAGATACTCAGTGTTTTGGTTTAGTCTAAATACTTCAGGTAGAATAGAGTAGAACACCTTCATTCCTCAGTGAGCAAACACATAAAAGTCTTATAGGGCAGCCTCTCAAATTGGATATATATCCTATATGTCCTGTGCTTCAGTTGGAATGTAATGGTGCATTGAGATTCTATAGCCCATATTATGAAATCCTTCTTTGTCCCTCTATACAGCATTTAACTCTTCAGTGAAGCATATGCCAGAATCTCATCTTTCAAAAACTTAGCAGAAAGCATTACACAAGCAATAAACTAAGAGTGAACAAGGAAGTCTTGGTAAGTGAATGTTAATAGTTCTTGGTGATCTTTCGAAATGAAGACCATTTACCTTCTTTCAGACACAAGGAGATGAACTAACTCAGCTGCTGCTGCTGCTCAAGGTTACATGGATGTCACCACCAAAATGTTCCAGCTTTTTGTATTGCACACCTCATCTACTCTCACACGGGAGGTTACCATTCCCATTTCTCCTCTCCTAGTATCTATCTGCCTATGTAGCTGTATGCCTCTTTGGGCTCTCACATGGTCCCACAATGGAAAAGGAAAAGGAAAGGGAAATCAAAGTACATCAACCAGATGCAAAGATTGCAAATGAAGACAAACTATCAGAAAAGAGTAGTTAGTAATCTGAGAACAAGTCTAAGGGAGCAGGGGAGTAGTCAACCCAGGAATAAGAACTGAAGTTAATTAGGTTTTTGGGGGGGGTTGGTTTTATGTTTGCTTTCCCTTTTTCTGTGATCTTCATGCAGCAAACACTTACTCTAAAGAAAAACACAATAAACATGATGAGATGTAGTGACAAGATATGCTGCATTTTTTCTTGCGTCTGGTCATCCAGATTCAACAGAAGATAGGAAATAGGCAGCAGAATAATCATCAAGGCATCCTATAGTAAAACAGAAGAGCAACTTCAAATTGCCTGCAGCTGAGGTGAATTTGAACTTCTTCCACATTTTCTAATCAAAAGGCACTTCCACCATGAGAATTTCTTCTCACAGATATACTCGAAATTTACTTGACTGGTTTGTTTTATGATAAGCACAGTACTTCCATGGTGCATTAAGTGTCATCCAGACAACCCTAACCGACTGGGCTTGTCAGGGACCTGTGAACCTAAAGCAGCTTTAAATGGAAGTGTCTAGATATACACTCAGTCACAATGGAGTTACCTGTGATTCTGCACAATGAGACTCTGGATGCCATATAAATTCTTCCAGGGGAAACATCCATATGTAAGATTTCTTAAAATAGATGTATGCTTCATTTTGCTTTTACTAGATGCATTATTCAGAGCCTAAATTCAGTGTAATATAAAATCTTCGGTAGTTAATTATAGCAGCATTTTTGATTGTTTCTTTAGGTTAAGAAAATACTCTTTCGTGTACCAAACATTGTCTAAATGAAGGCTTGCAAAGTAGATAAGGTTAGAATAGCACTCGCCAGTGTCAGTCTAAGTCCACAGGATTGTCTGTAACTCAAATCTTTGTGAATGTCCATACTTGCCTCCTTTCTTTGATTGCTTCAGCCCTCAGATAACAGCCGGATGTAACCTACTGTTAACACTGTTACGAACAAAACCTTCCCACATAAATTCAGAAATACTGCACACAACTTCTGGTCATACTTTGGGATGTCAGTGAACCCACAGTCTTATAAAAATGCCATATCTCTTCCTACAGACTTCTAAGGAATTAAAAAGTTAAAACACAGAACAAGTGGATTATAATGGTGTTCAAACTGACTTGTTACCAACCCCCATCACATTCTTCTAATCACTTTAAACCAAACTGGGTTTTCTATTTTTAAGATTGACATATTTGAATCACAAAGTTGTCTAAAGTTCGTCCTTAACAAAGTCTGAGCAGTGAGTCAGCCATGACACCTTGATAATTCCTCTTTCACTGTGTTGTCCAGGACCTATTCCTTTTTTTTTCTTTTTTTTTTTTTCTTCAAACTGTAGTGTCTCTGCATGGATAGAATTTCATGTCCATGCCTTCAGATGGAATGAACGTGGTCTTTGGTCTATGGAGGAAACTTCTTCTGTCATGTAGAACAAAAATCCTTTACTAGCACCTAAGGTGTGGAGCAAGTCTTGTGGCTTATATTCAACATATTATTTCTACAGAACCTACTGTGGTTTTTTAGGATTGAGAGGCACATCAACACTTATGCTACACAAGAGGGACAGACAGTCCACGCTGTCCTTCCAATGTGGAGCATCTGTATGTCTAAATAGCTTGCTGTAAAACAACACAAATGATTTCCCAGTGCTCGGTACAAGAGCAATAAAACAAGAGCAACCTTTAGCACCATGAAAGAAGAGACAGTATTTTGCAAAGTTAATCTCTTGAAATTCCTCCTTCTCCAAAATATTTTCAGGAATCCTACCGATCAAGAGCACAATCTTGATCTATGTCAGCTCTAGGAAAACATGAAGGAAGATATGGATGAGTGCACATAGCATGAGGGTAGAGGCTACTATGCAATACGCTGCACTCCCATAGAAACAGTGAGCCTGTCCACTCAAACCTGCAGTGCCTCTGAAACAAGAAAAATACAGGAATCACACATATGCCAGAAAAAGTGGGAAATGTTGACAGGCAATATTTTCAGAATCAATATTTTACATTTTTGTAACAGCTGTCATCAACAAACAGAGATCTGAAATGCTGTTAAGACCCCTTTTCTGAGGTCTGTGAACATCTGTAGATAGCAGCTGTAAAGCACATTGTGGTTTACTAATATTATCACTAGCTATAATCCAGGTGTTATTATTTTTATTTACAGAGATACAAATATGTATTTTTCCATCCACCACTCAATCCATCACTATGAAAGAAAAGAGGTAAATACTAAGTAATAATTGTTTTTAAATACAGTCTTGACTTGTTTCTAAATAAAAATTCATCTAGAATTTATGGGTTTGTCAAGGCAAACAGGTGAACACATTTTTAAGGAGAGTAAGCATTTGGAAAAGAAAAAATATTAAATAATGTGCATTGTGGTCTCTTTTACTAGAAAAGTATAAGTGTGCTACTGTTTAATTTTTGTTAATTGAATGAAAAGGTTATCTGCTCTAGAAATGTCTAATATTTAACACCTCTGTCTTGTACTATACCATACCTCAGCTCAGAGGATTCCAAAAGAATATTCTGCTTTTCTCCTATCTTATCCATTTGCAAATAAAGAGAATGATGGGCATGGAAATGGACAAAATTCCCTTTTATGTGACTTTAAAATTTAACAGCAGTGGATTTTGAACAGTGTGTGTACAGAAACACACATAATTCTCCTGTTCATTAGCAGTAGGGATATGTGCAAACCAGATACTGGTTCTTCCTATAAATTTCTGACATTTGACCCTTTAACTGTGGAAAAATAGCCATTCCAGTTTCTTTGCAGATGTAAAATGGCTACTCTGTATCTGCCAGCTATTAACTCTCCCTTAGTCTTTCCTATCTGGCTAATAGATTTCTTTTCTGACTTTGCTTTTGTAACTTCCTGTGAAAATGTCTCTGTTGTCCTTAAAAAAGCAACACATATAAACCTATTTTTATCTTACAGGCTTTTGAGATCTGGAACAAGACACTCCATGTCCCAGCTATTAGCTGGAATCAGAATTGGATCCAGCTGGTACCTCCACCCCTAGAAACTAAAAGTAGACATGCTTAAATGTCTGGCGTGAAGCTTTGCAGTGGGTCTAATTTAACAGTTGTGAAAAATTTACTTAAGCATTTTCTCTGCGCAGGAGCTGATCTGTTGTATCACTTCAGTTTATTTAGATATCATGAGATCTTTCCTTGTTATGGCAACCTCCTTGTTTCTTTCACTGCAAATCTGACTTATTTTTCTCTCCACATACACCACAAACTTTCTGCCCTTTTTCTTCCTTAAGGCATTTTTCCCTCAAGACAGGCTCTTCTTCAGGCTTACTTTCTGTCATAACAAAGGTCCCAGATGCTTCTTCCAGTTTTTAACTGAGAAGCTGTAAGTTTCATTAAATTGCTTTCATGGTTTTTATGAAAAACCATAATAGATTAGACCACTGCTTCAGACCTAGACAAATGTTATCCTATAAACCAGATTACAAAGGACAAGTAAGCTCTCAGCTTTCCTAGCTGCAACATAGTCTCCAGAAATGGTAAGTAAAGCAAGAGGCAATTAATACCTCTAATTAGTTTTTCTGCTTCCAAATGAAAGCAGGCTCTGTCTTAAAGATGATGTTAGCTCTTAATTAGACCATCAGTACTCATGCATAAGTAGCCTCTACAGAGTAAATTTAAGTAGAGTTACTTGGACTCGTAGCTACCTTTCCAATATAATGTCTCCTGTATGATGGACAAAAGACCCAACAGAGGCTTTGACGAATAATGTCCTCAAATGAAATCTCAATTTCCCAGCTGTTGAAAGATAATGATAATATTGCTCCTTATTATCCTTTGATAATCTTGTCTAGTGAGAGAGCTTGATCTTTGTAAAAGAGCTCTGTACAGTCTTACCAAACTAGCAGCACAGGAACTTACTGAAGCCCAGAAATTGCTACTGTCTACAAATAAAAGTGCTAGCAATACATATTGAGACCCTAGGTAGAATAAAGGGACACGAACAGAAGAGAATGAATAGTTTTGATTATTATAATGAGAAAAACGAATCTTTTCTTTTATGAGGTCTGGGTTGAATTTCTAGATGATTTTTGGGTTTTGTTGCATTAATTAATTTTCTATTTCTAATTATTGTTACCAAGACAGTAAAGAAGCATTCAGTTCCCTGCTGCTACAAAGTGAAAAAAATGAGAAATAAAAGAGAAATAAATGAGAGATTATTTATGAAAAAAAAAAAAAAGACAGAACAAATAAGAATCACAAGTTCAGCCTCTTCTGAGAGAAAATAATCCACAAGTTCTCTGAAAGAAGGAATTGCACACCTTCATATAGAGTGCAATAAATTTCTGAAGGAATTGCACACCTTCATATAGAGTGCAATAAATTTCTGTCTAAAAACGAAGTAATTTTTGAGCTCTTGAGTGTAAGAATTTGTACTTACCTTATGATTAAAGTGGCAGCACTGATATTAAATTTTGATGTTCTCAATACTGTAATGTTAAAATAAATCAAACTGTTAGAAGCTGTGAGACTCTTTCATTCTCTCTCTGAGAAGGGCTAGACTTCTTTAATTTGAATGGATGTTAGCTTATGATTAAGAAGTGGGTTCTTGATAGGAAATTGTATGAATTTCTATCTCTGTAGCAATCAGAGGGAGCTGCATGCATAGTTCATAAAACATTCTGTACATTGCTCTGTCTGTCAGAGCCAACTAGCATTCTGGGGCTTTATTAATACAATAGGTCATGGGGATGACAAGCTTGCAGCTAGAAATAATGATCTAATGATTGTTTTTAAAATTCGTGCTCCCTTGCTTCAAGGTACGGTGGGGGGGGGTTTCTTATTAATGTACAGAGCTTTCAAACACATAGGTAAAGGAGGAATTTCAAAACAGAAGATAATACATTTAGTTACTGAGAGTAATTACTGTTGGAACAGAAGTGCTTCTTTTACATCCAAGATATTAAAGTGTGAAAAAGGAAAGGTTCAAGATCATATTCTGGCATGCCTACTGCCCAAGAATGCATAAATTGAAAAATTATGCTCATAATATGAAATGTATTTGATGATACCTGAGGACCAAGACTAATATTGTTACAGAAGAGTTTGGAACATCAAACAAGGATTTGCTTCCAAAGGAGAAAGCAGATGTATGTGCTGTTCCAAACCCGTTTTGGTAGATATGCTGAATGCTAACGGAATTATGACATTACTTCCTCAGCATAAAACTAGCTATAAACGAATCTCCCCTTAAGCTGCACACTTTGCAAGTACTAATAGGTATCTTTTGCTTTAAAATTCACTTTTTTAAAACAGGAAAAACCATAGAGAAAGAAATATAATAGCATGAGAGTCTGGCAATCAACAATTTTGACTCTGAGCTGCATTTTCTCCTGCTGGCAAATGAAGGTAGAGTATAGCTGAGAGCAGGATAAGCTATATGGAGAAAAAAAGCAAAAGCAGAGAGGTACTGAAGGGAGATATGTGGTTGGTGGAAGGACTGTGTAGGAGCCAGTTAAGAAGACCAACTTTGTAATGATACCAAGATAAAGAGCCTGTGCCAAAAAGATTTGGAAGGTACAAGAGTGTGCTTGATACTCTTTGAATTGCTTTTTATGAGAATGACCTTGACATTTCTCAGACTGAATTGGCTACTATAGTTCTATCCAAGATCTTTGCATGTCTCCTCAAAATCCAACCTTCCTGAGAGCTGTCCCCATGTCCAGAGCCCTAAATTCTGCAGGGGTTCCCAACCCAGAGGTTGCCTGCCTGTTTTATCTTGTCTCCAGAACAGCCACAGGCTAAACTATTTGAGAAAATGTTTCAGCAGAAGTGAAGGCAAATATTCTCAGTTTAGGGAACAGAAGGCCTATTTTCCAAATCCCAAATTCTGCTCAGTCCCAAGATTCTGCTAAGTCAAAAAGTTGAAACTAAACCCCTTGTAGGTTCTAAATGTAAGCAAAGAAAGTGGTGGTTTATTTTACAAACATCTGCAGCTACAAACAAGAAAAATTATTATTCACAGGCAGTCATTGTTTCTGATTAAAACTGGCAGAGTGGTGAGAATGATTAATCTAATTCTCTTAGAATTGTACTGGGAAATTAAGATGTTAATGGAGAAGAATCAGAAAAAAATTGCTTGTACATTCCTTAGGAAATAAGGTACCATTGACTCATAGCTCATGTGCCAGGTCAGCCTCCTTCAATCTTTCCTATTCCACTAGATGCTTAATTATTCATTGGAATAGAGGAAAGGGAAATAAAACTTCTTGAATTCAAAGATTAAGGTGGCTAATGGAAAGAACATATCTCATTTTGTCTCTTTTTGGGAAAAAAATTGAGGTAGCATAGATTTTAATAGATATTTTCCATCTTTCAGTAACTTTTCTTTATGAGACAAGGATTCTCTCCTAAGCCTTTCTAAACAGGATCTGCACATACTCCTGTGTGATTTGTCAGTCCTGTTCAAAGGCACTTCGTTTTCCCTGTGAATTGTTATGGAATATTTCTGACATGGGACTGAATATTCTGCCAGCTGATGGCAACTCAGGCTTATGTGACAAAATTACCCAGACCTAGGACTAGATGAATGCAAGGATTTAACCACCATAAAGTGGAGAATCAAACACCCTCTGACATTCAGGAGTTAAACCTGTTTTCTCCCTGTGATGCACAAGCACTTTGTCCTGTATGGCTAGATTAAAGACACTTACCCTGCACAGAGACTCATGTGTCACCTGAATCACGACCTCAGTCCCTGTATTCCTTCCTCCATAAGGGTGTAATGGTTCTAGTTATTTGCAGGTGGTTTCAGAGCAGAGGTTCTGCAGACTGTATTGTATTTGGGGAACTAAATGAACAGCAGCAACGGTGGATCTTGCAGCTACCACTGTGATTAATTTATGAAGTTCTGAAATGGGTTCTTACTGTTTTATTTCTGAAGCACCACACCACTTCTGCCAGGTAGCATTATCACCTTCATCCTACAGAAGCAAATCTTGAGTGAAAAGAGGCCTAGTACTTTGCAGCTGCTCACACTGAGGAACTGGGAGATGTTAGGAACTCAAATCAGCTCTTCATTCTTTCTGTCTTCTGCTTTAAGACTTTGTTCCTTACCAATAGAAATGGGAGAGTATGTAGGGAGGACTCCTATGCATATGAACACATTACCTGTTTTTTCATCACCAAACCAACTGCCTGACATTTCATATGAGAGGTTCCATGATTTAGAGTGGGATGGGGAAACTGTTGAAGAGAATATTCTCCAACAGCCTAGTCTACATATATCTCCCAAAGCAACATTTCATCAGCACTGGAATGTAGCAGTGAAACTGGATTTTTCCAATACTACTATGTAAATTTTTATTAAAAAAACTTCCTTTCTTCCTAACTTCATCTTCCTATGTGCTCATATTTTAGGAATGATTTATAGAGTACCCAAACATTTCATCAAACACTGAATAGGAAAGCAGCAGCTTTTTCTACAAACTGATTTGTTAGCAAAGGATAAATCAATGTGGCAGGCAGAAATTCAGTGGAGATTATAACACAAATGGTAAATGTGGAAGTCCTCCCAGATGGGAAGGGCTGGTTATTGTCGGGGGGAAATCAGTGATGAATGGTTTGTAAAAGAGAAAGTTTCCTTCGTAGTGGTGTTACATTGCCTTTAAATGGAGTAGGAAGCTGTCATGGTTTAAGCCCAGCCAGCAATTGAGACCCACAAAGCCACTGACTCACCCCCTGGTGACCATTAGACCTTCTGATGGTCTTCCACCCCCTGGAAGACCATCAGAAGAATGAAACTGAGAACATTTTGGGATGAGATAAAGACAGTTTAATCAGGAAAGGAAAGGCCATAGAAATAAGCAAAGCAAAATGAAGAATTCATTCACTGCTTCTAGAGATCAGGCATCATCCCCAGTAAAGCAGAGCTTCCTCCCGCATAATGGTTATTTGAAAAGACAAACACCCCAACTCCAAGCATCCCCACTGCCTCCTTCTTCCCCGAGTTTTATGCACCAAGCATGATGCCAAATTGTCTGCAACATCCCTTTGGTCAGTTGGGGCAGCTCTCCTGGCTGTGTCCCCTCCCAACTCCTTGTGCACCCCCAATCTCCTCGCTGGTGGGGGGAGGAGCAGAAAAGACCTTGAGCCTGTGTAAGCACTGCTCAGCAGTAACTAAAAAGTCCCTGTGTTTTCAACTCTGCTTCCAGCACAAATCCAAAATATAGTCCTATACTGCCTGTCTAAGGAAGATGAACTCTATTCCAGAGGAAACCAGCGCAGAGGGTAGGGGAAGAAAGAAGGGAAAAAATTCTTTCTTTCTAAGGCATCTGGAATGCAAGGTGATGCTTTTTGAACCACTTTGTTGCTAAGATTTTATTCAGGGAAGCATTTTGTCATGGATCTACAGTCAGGGAAAGGAATAGTCTGGAGAATTTCCTTACATTTTTATGAATTGCTAATATGCATGAAATATGAAGTCCAGGCAAAAAAAAATTTGTTAGCACAAGCTGGAATATTCACACAGTCAGACAGCTACTACTAGACAATTACATTAAGGAAGTCAAAAGTTTAAACTGTATCCCCTTAAGAAAATATTGTCTGCTTAAGGCAGTCATGAGCTAGGTATTCTACATTTCCAAACTACAAGACTAACAAACTTACAAATCTAACTGTTCCTTAGCAATAAATTAAAGAGTTCAGAATTCAGAATGGGTTTTGCCTTGCCCAGACCTCTGAAATACTGCAGATGGACCAGCTGGCAATGGAGGGGCATGACACCATCAAATCTGGGCCATGCACTACAGCCCCACACTCTGGTGGAACTCTTGTGTTCTGCCCAGGCTACCTTATGCTGCTCAATCTGTAGTTGTCACAAGTTAGCTACCCTGCACTAGTTTTATGCATATGGAATACTCTAAGGAAGTAAAGCAATGCCCCCAGTACTGTCAACACAACTAAAACCATATTGCCAACAAACACCTTTACTGCAAGGACAGTCACACAAATTATTTTTATTATCTAATTTAAATGCCTGAATTAGCACCCTAACCTTCCTCCAGGCTGCATATAGCATAGTCAGGGTTCTCCAGAACGATATTCACCTAAGATTCAGCTCATAATGTAGAGAATTCAAATGCCTAATTTGGGCATTTCCTTTAAATGTGTAATCCACCTTTAAATGAGTAATCGCTACTCAGAGATTCTTGACTGCAACCTCTGTGCAGGCACAATACACAGTGAGGAGCATGGATTAGGAGGTAAATCTAATGAATAATTTTGCTTTACCACAGCAAACACAATTAACATGGGTTTATTCTGGGAACATAACAGTGGCTACACTCAGCCAGATCAAAATTTCATTTAAGTCTACATGCCACAAGCATCAGAGAATTGTAAGACACTTTGGGAGCGTAAGGGACACATAACAAGATGGTAAGCAGACAGTGATATTTCTCCTACCATCCATGTATTCTCCAGGGCCTACAGTATATTATGTTTTTACTTATTTATAGAACAGACTACTTCCTTTCACCAGCAGCACTGCCTTCTTTAATTTGTTTTAATGGTATCTCATGAAGTGTACTGTAAAGCTGAGTGCAGCTCATTGCCCAGCAAAAGGGGGTCTTAGGCAGAGTTCTATATAATCTACAGAGACTCTACATAGTCCAAAGAAAAAAATTTCTGCAAAATGCTCAACAACCCCAGAAAGTCTCCTTTTTCTGAGTAGGATTTTGACTTAGGCATATGACGAGGCACTTGTAGACAATTCAAATTTGGCCTTTTCCTACCAAAATCACGTGTTCTGTAGGGAACTATGGAACCAAACTCCAGTGGCAATCCCATTGTTTGAGTGTATGCTCATTCATGAGAACTGCCTAGGATGACCCAGTTCAGTACATCGTAGTTATCAAACATGCATCCACAGAGAAATTTCAACATCTAAAATGTCAGGCTGCATTTGCCTGAAACCTGAACTTAAAATGCTCTCTGTACTTAAGCTTCAAGTCAACTGATTCCCAAATTCCATTTCTAAATAAAGATTCTGCAAAATGTAAAAGCACTGTTTATTCTCATAAACATAACTAGGCAGGGCCTCAGCAGGTTCAAGTAGGCACAACCTTGATTGAAGTGGAACACTACAAACTGATTTACAACAGTTAAAGAACTTATTTTTTCTTGGACTTAACTGTAAAAATATATTTTCTCTAAATGAAATTTGGGCCAGTACTTTTGAGAAAAGTTGTAAGATTATGTTCTAATAATAAATCTATTTTAGCACAGTCACAGCAAATCATCACTGTAGTCTTTAGTTTTTATCAGTATCTTTTGAAACAGACACTATCCATCTCAAAATGAATCATTCTTTTCATTGTTTTTTTCAAAGCAACAAAGTTATTCAAACACATAAAATATTAATCCTAAACAAGGGAATAATAGAAGAAAAATCAAAATCTTAATTTTTTTACCCTAGGCCTTCTTACCATAAAGGCTCAACAATTCAGTTCTGTTGCACTTCTGTTGCCCTAAATCAAGTTCTACTCAGCTGTTGGGAGGAATATTTCCAATATTTAGAGAACAAGTGAACAAGGATTCCTCAGTTTTCACCTTCACTGAAATATTGAGATAGAGCCACACAGCTTATTCTGGCCTCAGTTTCATTAGTTAAAATAGGTACTTCACATGATTTCATAAAGCTTCATTAGTCGTAGACTATAGCAAATAGAGCTAACATGGACAAGAAGGTGCTGGTTGTCGCAAAGGTGTTTCCCTGCTCAGAGAAATTGGTTGTGTTTCACTCTGATTCTTGGAGAAAACATGCACAAAAATGTGGTTTGGTTTTAGAGTGTGAAACGAGGATGAAAACACACATATATTTAATTGTCTTGATTTACTTGGAAAAAAATAATATTTTCTTATGTTGTCATGATAAAATCATAGAAGAGTAGTCAAGGTGCAAAAGTATTATTGGCAGTCTCTGTTCAAACTGATTATCAGAGAGTATCACTTACTGTCTCTGTAATGCTGTTGCTGTTCTTACAGAGAGTGGAGAGCTTTGAATTTGTTTTTCAATAAGTTTTTTCCAGATTCTTCATCAGTGACCTCAGAAACAAAAAGAACCCACACTGGAGGAGCTAGAAAAATCCATTCCTTTTACAAAAACACCTTACAAAATACATTCTCCTTCCCCTCACCCACCACCATATGCACAGAGATAGATGGGAAAAAAATTAAACATTAAGTTACTGATACCTACTAGGTAAGAATTAACCAATTTGTAGTAGAAAATGGGCACCAACAACTGGGGAAAAGAGATGTATTTTAAAGTTAGGTTGCAAATGAGAATGTTTGTGAGAAGGAATGATCAAATGCAGCAATGAAGAGAGAACCAAAGCAGTAAGTAGAGGCTGGTTGCTAGATATATTTAAAGCAAAAATAGAATCCTTGAACCCTTCTCAATATGAACATAAAAGAAGGAGTGGAAGGTGGGAGAATCCATTGCAGCAAATGTCCAATATAAATGTTATAATAAAAGTACAGCATCTGGATTTTGCAGTGCAAACATCAAACTGTAAAGGTCTGACTGGGTCAGTCCTGCATCTGAGCACCAGCCTGTTCCTTTATGAACCCTTGTCTATATGATAGTTGTAAAGTCATAAAATACTATTTAACAATGATCACAAGTGGGGAATAACTGAAAAAAATAGCCCTAGATAAGCCATCTCAGGTTTTACACAAATAACCCAATGAATATTGGGGCATGCTTCCAAATGTTGCAGTTCATTATTGGTGGACATTGGGGCCAAATGAAAAACTCACTATTTCCCTCAATTTGTAACTCTAACTGCATGTTACCTTTTGATGTGTCCAAAACAATCTTGCTACTTTGGAGCTTTTGTTGGTTTGGTACATCTTTGCTTCCTGAACACTTTCCGTGTGTATTTGATTAATGAAAAGACAGTGCAAGACTTCAGATCAGAGACTTAAGTCACACTGTACACTTCTATTTTCCTAGCGAATACATACAATTTTAAAGCTAATTTCCAAGTCTAAGTTTCAAATATGAATTTGAATTTAATGCTCTCCAAGTATTTGGGAGGAAAAAAGGCCTTTTTAAGAAATGTCTCCCACTAAAATTAGAGTATTCAAGGATTACAAATTCCTGTGCGGTATGAACAGAGTATCAGCATGTTTAATAAATTGTCTTCTTGGATTTCTCCAAGGTTGGATAGGGTTTTCTTCAGCCTTCATTAAGGGTAGCTGCAGAATGGCATCTCCTGAAAGATGGGTCATTTTGAAGACAGAACCCTTTTACAGGTGGACCTGGGAGAACAATGCTGAGGCACACAGCAAGATGTGATAGTTAACGATAAGGTTAATATGCCTGCTAAAGTGCACAGTTTTTTGTCAGGGAATCCTGATCCTAACATTTCCAAAGTGTTAAATGCACATTATGATTCCTCATGAAGAAAAAACAAGCAGTTTAATATCTTTTGCTCTTCTGAGTTATTGTAACAGATTTCTGAATGTTATATTATTGAATTATTAATAACTATTCAACATTAACTTCAGCAGAAATATGCAGGATAAAAACAAGACCATGTCTGTCACTAGAAATTTCCGGTAGATGATTATTGTAGAGTTAATCATGGGAGGAAAAAAAAGGTGTATCAGGAAAATTTCCTAATATGTTTTTTTCACCTCCATTGACAGGCAGTGCAGGATCATCAGGTGCTCAGAAAAGCAAAAAGCACATCAAAAAAACACAAGTTTAAAAAAATGGTATAATTTTTACTGTAGCAGTCAGCCTGCAGCTATTACAAATGAGTAATTTATAAGTGTGTAATTTACAGAATGTGTATGGAAGTGCATTTAATGCTGATACAGACAGCTTGGATGTGTAATGAGGTTTTTATAGCATATTGTGCTAGGTTTAATGTAGGCATGTAGGTACAGCTTCCTCAGCAATCACTAGGGGTTGGTTGAGGGTTCTTTCTTTCTTTTAAGCCTGAAAAATGTACTTTTAAATAGGACTCTAGAAAAAATTTACATAATTATTTCCAATCTGTCAATGTCTATTCTTTATACACCATCACTCTGTAATGTATGGAGGCTGCATTAGTTATGAGAGGTTTTTTTAAACTGTCACAATGCTACCAAGATGAGGAAACTAATCCCATGCTTCATGCATGGCTGGATCTTTCTGGAAAATAATGAGAGGCATCCTATGGAGAAAGGACTACTTACCATAAAATACATTCTCTGTATATTTCTCCTCCTATATTTTTTTAAATTTTATTTTTTTAAGCACATTTGCATGAAAACAGGATGTCTGACTAAGGATGCCCTTCAGATTCCCCCCTCCCCCTTGGTATTTTAACATCCTCTTGTGGTGACTAGGGTCCAAATGCTGTCAGCACCTACAAACTTAACCTTTCAAACACACCCACTGATTTCCTTGAAGCAACCTACTGAATGCAGTGCAGCACATGCAGAAGTTTGCAGGAGCAGGGCCAAGATAATTATTTCCAGATGAATGTATGCTGTAAAGAGAGTGGTAGAACTAACATAGCTAGAGGAAAAAAAATTCAAGGAACTGAATTCAGCCCAAAGTTATGCCCCTCAACAATTTCTTTGCCTAGAAGAGCTCAAGCATGGGACAATTTTCACCAGTTAATCTCAGGAGAAACTAACGTTACACAATCTCAAAGGGAACTTGAGAGAGACAAGAGCAGTTGTCTCAAAGGGCTGCAGACCCTGAAGGGGTTGCTTCCTTAGGATGAGCTGACTAAGATGGCAAAGCAGAGATGATTTGTGTCTCCGTGGTATGAGCTGTCACTCCAGTTGTTTGTTGAAGAGTTCATTTGTAGTTGAATCCACAGGCTAAATTTTGGTACAGTGTTCTTGGCCCTAAAGTTGCTGTAGTTACTGGATCAAAATCATCAGCTTTTCTAGCACTCTTTTGCCTAATGACAATACTGGAGAATTACACAAAAATATTGATGAGCCACATTAAAGATTTTAAGTATATTTTCTCTTCATTCAGAAGTGACTTCCTCTATAGGAAATCATGTCTGTTAACATTTTGCTCTAAGTAAGGAAGGTTGTCAGACTGTTTTCACCTCTGCCTAAGCAAAAATTCTAGAAATGGACATCATGGTCCCATGTGCTGATGTATTTTATCTTTGTAGTTGAAGGTCCCAATATATTGTCAGAAGACATTCCCATCTGGAGTGTTCACGACCAGTAAGGAAGCATATCCCAGGTTACCAAACCCAACAGAAATTTAGGGGAAAAACAGAGGAAGAAGAATCAGGACTACATTACTGGCAGGAAAAAATGAAAGTCGAGGAGGAGACTGCTGTGTGCCTCTTAGGGATTGTTCTCATTTGGAATTTCATCACCAGAAAAAGTAGCCATTTTTGGCCCTATAACAAATACCTCTGAAAGCCAGATTTTGCTCCAGGTCAGGTACAGACTTGGAGAAAACAACATGAAACTTAGCAGTTTCATTGCATTGCAGTGCATGCAAAGCTCTGGTGTACCTTCTGATTCCCAGTCTACCATTCCATGTTAACAGAATTCAAAAGCTTAAACTAAAATTCATCCTAAAGCGCTGAGTTTCATCCATTTCTGGATTTAATTGGGATTTTTATATGCAGTTTCCTGGTAGAGTCATAAGTCAGGCCATCATTTTCCAACTAAACATTACCCAAAGGTCCCAGAATCTCAGTAAATCTTTAAACAGACCCCAACCTGTTGTTCAAATTTCCCATGCAATATGGAACGAGGTGAATTTCCATTCTGTGGCTTGGGGCTTTGCTGAAGATCCTTCTCAAAATGCTTCCTTCACACACATGCCTTCCTTATTCTGTTATAGCTTGCACCAGTCTAAATAAATGGTAAATACTGAGATTATTTTATGAAAAGTTAGACATCATCATCTTCCTCCATGTGGTATGTTCAGAAGTGACAGGTGATGTGCAGCTGGGTTTCACTCACAGCTGCTGCCCATCGCACACACCACTTGCCAGAGGAACTCAACAAATAGAGAGAAGCAAAAGTATGAAAGAGAATAAATGTTGATACTAAAACTAAGCAAACATGACATGTAATTTATCAAAAGCGTAAGAACAAGCAATGCCAATATGTCATTTTCCTCTAAAATGATACATTTTACTAGGGGGATATTTCAGATTTTTCACTTAGTGCCAAGGTAAGTTTAATACCTTTCTAATCTACAACATATGGGTCATATGATATTACACATTATTTGCATCACCAATAAAACAGCCTATTAATCAAACATGCCACCATAAACTCCAACAGTATTAACTGGAAAATGTGCTTAATATTTTAAGTGGAATTATGTGCTTAACATGCTCTCTTTGGGGATAATAAATATCTGCTAATTTTAACACTGGTCAAGCATACCAACAATTATCCTAAATCTCTATTTATTTGAAGTCTTCACTGGAAATAAAAAACAGTCTGTGAATACATTTATCACCAAATTATCTGATGTTGTTTCATTTATTTTTTTCATCAGCATAACTGTGCAAGTTTAGAATAGAGTCATTTTGAAATAACTAATATGTATTATTTGTGTAATTATGATATTGCATCCAAGCTCTGTCAGTCTGTAGCAAAGTCTACTAGAAATGAAAATCAAATTTATATACAAACAGATAATTTTCTTTATAAAATCTCATATACTGTAATGAAACATTTGTATGAGGCAGGAAATTATATGCACTGTTCAGAATTCTCAATTCAGCCTTTGGCTTGTAGCAGTTTCAGATTTTGAAAACAGGCATTAAAAAATGATACAAAATTTTCCAGTATTTTAACATAAAACACATTAAGGTAAGACTGTGGAAATGCTTTTTCTCTCAGAGAAAGACAGGAGATCTGAATTCTGTTATTACTAATGTGCTAAAGAAAATGCTTAAATCATTATTTTCCATACATTTACATTAATCTCTCCAGCAAACATGAGTGCTCAGATAAATATGGGACTTGTTTGTCTACATCCAGAAAATAAACCCTATTCCTTTGTCTAGCAGATTTCATCTCCAGCACTCCAATAGGGAATGAATCAAAAACCTCTGGAGCGTAGGGTTGGCTTTGAGTACAGTTATTAAGTCTCTTTAAAACAATGAGAAATTGAGGCTATGAGTAAGGATTCTCTAACCAAGAATAGTTTGCCAAATTAAAGCTATAGTTATCTTCATCACAGATATTAGTAGTCAGTCATGGAAGTCTATCCAAAGAAACTTGGTTACTGAGCATGGAAGAATGGCTGTGTGTATGAGAATAAGTTTGAGAGCAGCCATTAGCACTGGGGACTCTATTCAGTATTTTCATTTGCACAACTCACAGTCTCTCTCTCTCTTTTTTAGTGTCCTGCAAAACAAATTAAAAAATACCTTTCTGCTTAGGGTTCTGTGAGACTAAAACATTCACGAGACACTATCAGGGCCTACAATGAAAGGCACTATAAAATCAGAGTGTGTTACTGCTATTTATTGGAAAGCACATTCCATTAAAATTCCCCAACACTTTCCATTAAAATTAATATTTGCGAAAAAAAAACCAAACAACTATATACACATTAAGGAAGGTCAATCTACTTTCAGCTAAAGTGAGAACTGATCTTACATTTTATTCAGCACTCACATGGATTTTTACATTTTAGAAAAAGTTCAGTAACTTACTTTTTTTATTTAAAAGGAGTCAGATGAACCAAAATGACGGCTTCTTATACAAATGCCTACATGTGTACTCAGGTTTGGGAAGGTTTCCACTGAAACAAGTTGCTTGTATAAATTTAAGCAAGTGCATTCCTGTTTGTATACTTAGAGTCCAAGAAACCATTTTTTACCATTTCTCTGAACCATTGCTCAAAATCTGCTAATAGTAACAAACTCCTGCTGGCTTTAAAGTAAGCAACTAATTCTCAGTAGTTTTATTAATTATTTTCCTGCTGAAAAATACTTCTAAGCTCCGTAGATATTTTAATTTCATGAGAATTCATAAAAAATAGTATTTTCAAAATATCAGAACAGGTATACTAAGCCAGCCAACAGAGGATGTAAGACTGAAAAGGGGTGAAATTTACACTAGGTGTCTGCCTAATGGAAATTTTCATTAGGTGTCATGCTATCCAGTTATTGTGAAATAATAAAATGTCCAAAGAGTGCTATATTTTTTAACTCTGGGTTCTGATGACATGCACAAGCTGTTAGAGTAACATTGTCACTAGCAACTCCTGATAAAAAATAGTTCTATTTAATACAGTTGGGTGCAGTTCACTCTCTCTATATTGTAAATAGAACCCAGAATATCACATGAGAGCAACTAAATTATATAACTGTTCATGCAAACCTCTACAATACCCTTAATGGCCCCTCATAAATATGGAATGTTTAGCTGTTTCTTCCCCTTCTCAAGCATCCAGACTTGGGTGTATTTCTTTTCAAATATTTTATTTAGTTGTACAGATCTTTTTCTCCACTGCTGTCAGTCAAGGCAGCAATGGGGTGAAGCTTCAGTATCAGTCACTGTGCACATCACTAAAGCAAAACCTGCAGAAACTACTTTCCATCAGCAAGAGGTAGAGTTGAGCTGCCTACTTGACAAATACTTCTTAGACCTAAATAAGGCAAAAAAGAACAAGCCCATTGTTTCAGAGAAGCAGTCTGTGGTAGACTGGATTTAAAAAGAAAGTGTGGGAGGTCAGCACTCTCAAACGAAAACACTTAAAGTTTTGCTATTGTTTCTAAATAACAATAAAACACATAATAAAATCCCCACTCCATAGGAAAAAGTTAAAATTTTCCCACATGAGTTGATGGCACTTCTGATAAAATTAATTGGGTTTTTTTTCTCTTTAGAAAATGGCAGTCCACCAAAACACTCCAGAAATATATAAATTTCCATAAAATTTGACCAAAACACATAGAAGAGTATAATGAATCAAGGCAAAGTAAGGGCTGCTAACAACTGCATTTTCTCATTGCATGAGTAAATTATGCCATCTCTGTTTATTTCAAAGCAATGCTTTTCTTAGAATTTTTACTTTTCTGACCACTCAGGTACCCCACATCCAGCAGAGGACATTCATTAAGATCTTGCTTCACCTGACACTTGAATGGCTGTGTTGTGGTAAGAACCAGACAGAGACCTCCCGCAAGAGCTGAGAGAAAGGCAAGGTTTAATTCCTCCAAGCTGTACAGTTCAGCCTGCCAGATGTTTGCAAAAAGGACCTGTTCTGCTCTTCCTGAAGGACCTCATGCATTCTGGCTCCTACAGACACCAGTGACACTGGGGTTTTGCTGGAAGGACCTAGGGTTAACTGTAGTTGCTTCAGTGGTAGATGGGTTGGCTGGTGGTACACACCTGGGCTGGAGAATTGTGTCCTGGTGCTCCCAAAAACTACCTCCAGGACTCTGAATGTGGCCTTTTGTTCTAGGTATCTGAAGAAGGCAATACTCCAAATGTAACACCTGTTCAATCATTCTATCTCTGTTCATATGGATCATCTATGGTCTATTCCAGGCAGTGTTGCCTGTGGAACACTGGAAAATCATTAAGAATGAAATCTTACCCCTTTCTTTCTCAGTTTTCTGGCTTATCCTTTTGTCCATTTATCTGTTGCTTTGATCCTGATATTATCCAGCTGTACTCAGACATCTCTTTTAATAATCTCTCCAGGTGCTGCTCCTGTCTTGACAGAGAGCACTTATATTTTCTTCTGAGACACAGTCAGTGCAAAATCTCAAATTCAGAAATTATATCAGTAATGAATTAAAAACCATCTGTAGACAGCTCTCTAACTACTGCACTATCACCTACTGCTTTCTTCACATCTTCCCAGAATTTTCACATTCAAGAAAGATACTATTTTTCCTCTTCCCTATCTGTTATGTTTTCAGAGGTATTAAGATCTTGTCCTACAGTATCATAAAACACTGTTGAAACTATTGCATCTAACTTCATATGTTTAACATTGGTAAGGACAAGGAGATAACAACAAAAAAAAGAACCAACAATCAAAACAACCCCTCCTGTCAACTGTATTGGCACCTTGTCAGATTTTCCAAGCACATGAGTATCTATATTTCACTATAATTTTGTAGAACGGTAGAAAATAGACCTAGAAGATCATGAGACCCCATAATCTACCCACATGTCAAGATCAACCATATTGAAACCTTCCATCTCCTTTTCTTTGACTTCCTTTAATTTCAGTTGCACAGATTTCATGTCACCTGAAATAAGACTATGCCAGTTCACTTTCTGTATTTTTTCCTTTTCTCTCCCTTGCTTTTAAAAAAAATCCACAGCTTTTTGTCTTGAGGGCAGGGATACAACACCAGTTTTTGCACTCTCAGTCAGCTGAAGAGTTGCAATGGCTCTCAAGAAACTGGTTTTTTTGAAGACCAAAGAAAAGTAATGCCTTGGAAAGGCTTCTGTTTACCTGAAAAACTTTGCTTATCCATAGTAATTCTCCTTTTTACCCAGAAAAAAGAAAAGAAAAAAGAAAAAGAAAAAAGAAGCCTTAATTTGAGGTATGCTATGTTTTGAGAAATGTGTCAGTATTTTGATTGTGCTCAAAATCTACTCATAAAATTTCTTGATCTCATAACCCTGATCAACATATGATCAACACTTCTGCATCCTATGATTATGCATCCTACACAATGAGACTGTCTCTCATCTCTCTCTGTATAAAAAATACTTAACTGTACTGCTTCCTTATTCATTTTGGACTCTATTCAAAAACTGTCCTTTGGTAGTGCTGGTTTTGGGCAAGGACAGAGGGGAACTTTAGTAATGTTCTCCATGGACTCTTTTCAATCTGTGACATTACTAGTCTTTGCTTACTGCCTCTTACCCTCTATTCTGTTGAAATAAACTCTCCCAAAAATGTTCTATCTGCACCTTCCTGTATCTAGATTCCCTTTTATTCTCAGCATGACTCTGAAACATTACTCCTTTGTTTTCAGCCATTATCATTTGTCTTCACCTCTTATATTTCATTTGTTAAATATGTTTATTCCGTAAAGAGGGATGGCTCTCAGCTACTAAGAAGATAAATCTGCCATTTCTCCTAGAGATGTGTTACATTTTGCCACCCTCATCATCCTTTTATACAGTAACAGTAGTTGTCTGGGACCTTAAAGAGAAGCTCCCCAATAGAGAAGAAAGTTACATAAAGTGTAAAGATATTTAAACATTGTCATAAACTTATTCTGTTTATGTGCAGCTGCTAAATGAGGGAGTCAGTGCATTGAGCTGCTTGTGAACTACTGTCTGGCACCAAGGGAGCTTTTCTTTCTCAGTGGTTGGCCTTTCGGGGGTTTGCCTGTTTGCATGTTTGTCTGCTTGCTAACATGCCCTCTTCCTCTTCCTGAAACTGCTCAGCCCCAAACCTTGCTTTGTTTAAGTAGCTTCATAGCTAATGGTGGAAAAGAGGTAACAATGGCAGACTTAGCAGAAACAAAACTGAGACTGCAAGGGAGTTGATTACTGAAAAACAACTCAATCAAACACAACTAAGTAACAGCATTTCAGTCACTGGACAATACAAGTTTGGTGAGCTGCTGACTGCAGCTCTGCTCTGTGCCAAAATACTTACAATTCTCTCCTTGTTTGTTAGCTCTGTCTTTGGCTTTCCTGTGCCAGTTCAGATCCATTAAGACCATATATTTTAACAATGATGATTTTACAGTCAAATATACAATGCATGAATTCATGGTGGTCAAACCCAAATGCACTCTCAAAATGCTAACACTTGGGGAAATAGTCCAGAGGGGGGTTTTGTCATAATATTTATTACAGCAATACCACAGATTCTGTTAGCAAAACCACTGCTGTGTCAGCAAGTTCTGGAAAAAAAAATAAAAGGAACCATAAATAAAATACATAAATTTAATTAAAGATTAAATCTTTGAGAAAAACCCTTTCTTAAAAGGGACTAGAAGTTTTGCGATTTTATCTTTGTGATAGATCTTGTTTTTCTCTCCAATTATATATTTTTTTTAAATCTTGCTGCTTCTTTACAAACAGTAATTATTCAAAAGATGAAGGCTTAAAAAATCACTGGATATGAAGCTATTCATCTAATAAGTAACCTAATGCCTGCTACAGTAATTGTACAAAAACACACCACAGAGGCAATTGGGTAAAAAAATTGAATCTCTTATATTTTTTGGTTGTTACTTTAAAACAGATTTTCTTTATATTTTTAAGGCAAGATAACCTGTTATTCTTGACATACACAAAGTATAAAATTTAACAAACAAACCATAAACATTTGAATACATATTATTGCTTTAATATGACTGCTTATACTTTTGAGATGTTCCCCACATTCCAGGTTTGCCTTGTTTCAGCATTTATGTTTTGAAATAATTCCAATCTTTCCTGCAAGTTACTACAGAGACAAGTTACTGTACATGATCAAAACTATTGTTCTTACAGGTATCTTCAAATCACATTGTACACCTTGCAGATCAATGACATAAAATTTTTAGGACACTGTCATCCAATTTGAAATGCTTGCTTTTCAGAAGACAGCCTGCACTGCAGGCAGTGGACATACAGAGTATCTGGTGTCTCAGACCAGAATGTTCCAGGAAACCAAGGTGGCTACAGATTGGGTTTCTCATCTAAGCCAGGTGACATGCACTGTCCTTCAGAGAGCTACTGTATGCACTGAGGCTGTAGAGAGCACAGATGGATTCAGGGAGATCCAAGGTAGTCCTAATTTTCAGTTAAAAATAAAGGAAAAAAGAAAAAGAGGGGGTAGTTTATATTCTGATCCCAGTGTCAGGAGAGCAGTCAGGAGCAGGCTAAGAGAGAGGTGTGTATGCACATTTGTGACACCAACCCACTAAAGGATGATGACATTGCTGTGGGGAATCTGAACTAGAGATTACCAGCTCCCAAATAGAAGGCACTCCATATTCATGTTCTGATGTCCATGGAGAAGTTAATGAACTACTCTGGATGCTCAAAGCATCTAAAAATACCCCAGAGGTTTCAGGAGGGTATTAACTCATTCAGACTAGTCGGTAGAGAGTTGCTAGCAGCAGAAAGTGAACCAGATAGTTTCATTGCTTGCCTTAAGGGAGATGAGTGCGTAATGCAAAAAGCCTGAGAAGTTATTGTCTCCTATTTCTCTTCAACTGTGTGGAGAGCTAGGGCCCAGAAGGAACACTGTGAATCTGAAATTGGAGCTTCTGTTGTCAGGGGTGAAGCCTAGTTCCCTCTCCCATGACTTCGATTTAAACAGGCCAGCACAAGCTAGTTGTGGAACACAAGAGCTTGATAGGTGACAACAGCTTGAGAAGAATTTGGAATGAGTCATTTTGCAGTGTAACTGGGGCAAGGCTAAAGCTTAGACATAGGAGTGTGAGCATGACACGTGTGAAAAATCTCACAGGTGTGAAAGAAGGCCATCAGCCTTAGGAGCCTTTGAAAACCTGATGGATACAGGCAACAAATGTGTTATAGAAATGCCAGATCTCTCATGGGCATCTGGTTGCCTAGAACAGTCTAAAATGTCTGGAAGATGAATCTCAGCTATGGAGCTTGGGTGTGTGAATCCCAATATTATCATTCTAAATAAAAGACCAATTAGCTCCTGAAAGGCCTATCTTGTTAAGTTTTGTGGGTTTATATAACAGAAATAAATAGAAGACTTTAACATGGGAGGGCTTATAGCTTTATTAATAGGATAATAAAACAATAAAATGAGTAATGTGTTAATATGTTAGTTTGAAGTATGCACAGACAAGGTAATAAAATTGTTTAAGTAGCCAATGTCCTTAAAGATATTAATGCAATCAGATTTTTGAGATCATAGATTTTGAGGCAGAAGGTCAAGATTTTATGCTAATGCATTATGCTAATGTAAAAGTTAACTTTACCAACTGACAGATAAAATAAGGTGTCTTCAGTATATTATGGACTGCATAATCTTATATTGCTAAGAAAAAGTATTGGCCTCAAAAAGTTGCCTTTAGGAACCAGCTGCATGTTTGTAGGACAAGTAAGGAACTGAACAGTTTCCCCAAAATAAATTTTCTGATACCTGCCATTTCCCTAGGTGCTGTCAAATCAAGGAGATTTCAAATATTATGAGGAACTGAAAAGTTCAAATAGTTGCTTGATTTTCTCAACCGAATGGGAAATTGCATCTTCTTTCTTTCTCCTATTGAAGCACACCGAACTTGCTCTAATTATGTAATAATATCCCTTGGAAATTTTAAAGAGGTATGCAGGTATTTAATAGATGTGTTGTTCATTGTTTTCCGCTTCACAGTCAGCTGATCCTGTTCTCATTTGACAAGAGAACATATCCTGCAGGACATATGTTGATGCTAGTCACTGCACTATGGTCAGGAGCAGCTGTGTCCGAGCTTGCCTGAAATTAGTCAGTTGAGGAGCTGGCAGCAGTTTGCCAGTAACAGTGTGGAGTTCGGCACTAGCAAACAGGTCAGCCGTATGCCCTGTGGGAATGTTTACCACGTAAGATTTAGGCTGTCACAGCTTTTGGTGTTGGAGCTAGTTAGCGGAAAATGAAGCACTGCAGCTGTACTGTACCAGCGTTATCAGACATCTGTCCTGGTAAGAGGAAGTCCCTCTCATCCTTTAACAAGTACAGAAATTGCATTAGTTCTGCGGAGAACTTCCACTTGGGGAAAAAAGATCCTGTAAAGTCTAACTCTGGTAATTTAGGAAGAGATGAGAAAAATATCCCACGTCAAAGGCTGCAGCAGGGGATGTAGGTTGTCTGTCTTCTAATACATCCCCTTTTGTGAGGCTCTCACAGACTACACTCCCACCTACACAGACCTGGCAATCACTGTCACTGCCCCATGACTGCGGTGCATGACTTGGTTCCCCTCTATCCCACAGACATCTCCAGCACCTGCCACTATCTCCAGTCAGCTCCACCTCTCAGCAGAGAGCATTAAGGATCAGGCAAATACGGCCTGGTCCTTCAGACTCTTGCCCAGAGGAAGTAGCATTTGTTTTACAACTATCAAGTCACATATCTTTGGTATCACTCTGATGTATTAACACATCATCCTTCCTGAGATATGCAGAGCACTGACCCCTTTCATGCTTTCCCCTCCAATGACTTGACCTTCCACTGTGTTTGCTATGCTATTCAATCCATAAATATTGTCTTTGTTTCTCTCACCAGAGCAACAACACATCTTTGTCTCTGGCTAGGCTTTGCACAGGACCAGTATGTATCACCATGCCTTTTTCTGAGCCTGGGCTGGCAAGCACAGCATGAGAGTACCCCTCACACATGTTAGGGGGGAGCACCAGCAGGTGCTGGAGGCAGACCGACAAAATACAGAAAAGCAACCGAGCAACAGCAGCCAAAGCTGAGGTGCTACAGGGACTGTTAAAAGCATTAACACTTTGTTAAGCTGCTCTAAAGGCAGTCTGCAGCTGAAGGAGATATTTGAAAAACATAATTTTTGCTTACACACCTGAATTACTAATTATATTAGATGCCTGGACCACAGCTTTAAAAGAAAAAAACTACCTCCAAAATTTTAAATTTCTTAGTGCTTACCACTCTGGGTTTAGATGTTTGTATTCTGCCTAACAGGAATAGAAATACTAACCATACATTATGAAAAAAAAATGCTACTATATAGGCCCTAATAAGATTATGTATTCTCCTACACACGGAGGGATTTGGAGTAGGATTACTTACATCATTACTGACAAATGATTTGTCCAATCAAGACCTCTAAGAATGTGAGCACTACGACTTCAGGCAAACCACTCCAGTGCTTCACTCCCTCTACTGTTTTGGTTTGGGTTTTTTTTAACCTGATGGCTAACCTGGATTTGTCTTGTTGAAGTTTAGTACTTCTCCCATGTATAGTGAAGCGTATAGCATTTTGGATCTGATTTGCTTTGATTTCTTTATCAGAAAAACCAAAATACCAGATGAGCTATTTAAAAGTAGCAAATGTTTTACATTCCCCATTAATCACATCTTTGGAAAAAAAAGAGAACACCTTTGGCAGCAAATAGGATGTTTTAAATTCACTCCAAAAAAGCCATTGCACCTTTTGTAGTAACAAAACAGAAATGCTAGTTGCCACAACTGATTTACCTTCTTGTTTCTAGTCAAATGAGCTGCTGAAAAAGTGTAGATGTGGGTGGTTAGGGGAAGAAGTAAAGGGTTGGTTGAAATAAGCACAATATTTTTAAACTACATGTTGAAACTCACACAGTGGACTAAACCCCACAATGTTCTATTGTGTAGAAAGACAAGTTGAGAAAACTCAGCTAACATCTGTTAAAGTTAGGAAATATCTCTCTATTGTGATTAAATGGTATCAGGGATGCATCATGTAATCAGACATGGGATGGATTCCACTCAGTACAATTAAATATTTACATTTCTTTTAACCCTCATCATTAATAGAGCTCTCTGCCGTGCTCAAATGGAAAGGTTATAAACACACAATAATAGAACACCGTGAGACACCTGTATCTATCAAAGAAATAGCACAGAAACCAATAGCACAGAGGAGGAGGATCCTGGGAATTCTCTGAGTGGATGCGGAAAATAGATATCTGCAGGTATGCCAACATCCTTGTGTCTGTTCTGTGACAGATTGTTTCAGCACAGCTAAAGTGTTCACTTTATTGCTTTTTCTCCTATAACTATAATATAAACAACTCTCTGGAGGCCTTGTACTTGTTTCACTTAAATAGTTGGCTTTTTGTCTATTGGAAAATACATTTCCCACCTACTTTATTGTCCTCCTGATGTCACTTGGTTTTCATAACTGAGTAATGTGTCTGTTCTGCAGGAGATATAAACTCTTTCCTATCCAAGTCATTAACACTAATCAAATATACTGATTGCCCAGGTAGGGAAAAGTAGAGCACAATGCATTTGAGAAAGCAAACCAAATACTTGTGACTTATGTCATTCCCAAAACAAAAATACAGTTAAGACTGAAGCAATGAGAAACTGCCATTGAACTTCTGTACAGTCAAAGCACAATAATCCTGTGAGCAATTAGGCAGAATTGAGTTCTCACTACTACTAAAATGTGTAACAATAAAAATATCTTCTATTTTATTACTCTAAAATTGAAAAAGCCACACATTTTCTACAGAGGTGATGTGGTAAAACTGTTAAATTGGATCAACTCAATTAAAAAAGTAATAAAAGGTTCTGCTTAATCTGGAATTATAAGATTTACCTTTTCTTTCTCACATTAACTGAAAAAATCAAAGAAATACCATTCTGACCCAAAGCATTGAACTTCTTCATTTAAAAGAAATATGAAAAAAAAGAGTCAGGGACCATTTCAGATTTGCTTTTTGTTTAGGTGAGGACAGTAAATTCATTTCCTCAAGAGCAGCTTCACTAAAGCTAATTGGCAATTTCCAAAAGTGAAATTCATTCTCAGTTAGCTATATTCCAGAGGTGTAACAATCACAGACCCAACCCTGAACTCTGCCAGGCACCACAAAAGAAACACTCAAAGGCAGCATAGGCAAACAAAGCAGGTTAAGCATGACTAACTGAAACTGAGAGAAGAGATGGATGCCAGCCTGGTGAACAAGGACAAGAATTAGGTTAACTGTTAAATCCACAAAGCAGCCACCGCTTGGGGTTTTTACTTCTACACTTTTCTGTTACAAATCCTATTTATTTAAAGTATTTGTGTAACCCCTCACCCCCCTTCATGTAAACAGTTTTGCAAAAGGATCCTTACTACTGAACTACAGTAACAAAAGGAAAACCTGAGCAAAATACTTTTATAAAATGTCAGTCACAAGAGAGTAGTAAATATGCTTGTACCAAAAGGATTGCCATTAATTTTAATGATGTCTTCTCATGTGGAACATTTACAGGTTTCAGTCCAATGGCTAAAGTGTTGCATGTACCACTGTCAGTAATAACAATAAATTTCTTCTTTAATGTTGTTGTACTATAAAGTAATTATTGGTGAATTTGATGTGGAAGCAATAGCTCTGGAGTTTACTTGCTTACATTACCCAAAATATGTTTGAGTCTTGCTGGCTCCCTGGACAGGTGTAGCTATCCACATCAGTTGCTGGACCTCATGGAATGCATCCAGGGTTTTAGACACATTTGATTCCTCTGCTCAAATGATCCGTTGACAATCAGGTGAACTGGGAATAAGGCTGGATGCTTTACCACTGGATCACTCAGTCATATTCCATGTAATCTGTAATTCTTCTTTTCTGTGAACCAATATAATTTTGGAACCAATTGCTCAAGGGAGAGGAATGATGAAAGAAGTTCTGTGTTATTCAGTGAAGAGTTCAAGAACTAAGAGAATGTTTATTGATGCTTTGAAATACAGCAAACCACGAAAACCAAAATATTATCTGTCTGACCTTGTCTTCTGACTCTTCAAACAAAAAAGCACATAACTGTTAACCAAACAGAATGACATAGATCTCCTTTTGTAGGTAGACCAAAATGTCTTTGAGGCTTTACTTCATCAGAAAGATACTGTGTTGTCACCCAAGCCTGATTGCAGCCTTCCATGTTAAAACCAGAGCTGAATCCTATTCCCAGACATGGTCTGAGAAGTTATGGATCTTTTGATAGGCAGAGAGGCATGAATTTGAATGCATCTGTTTCTGGTAAATAAAATTTCTTCTACGCATTTTTTTTTTTTTTTTTGTGATAAAAGGAGCATCTTGTGAGAAGTTACAGGCCCTAGAAGAACATTTAACAGTGTTCAGACAGGTCAGGAAACAGGTAGCTACTGGGCTTGGGAAGCAACGGAGACCATGCTTGGAAGTCCAAGGTGACAGAGGCCTATTATCTCTTTTCTTCTTCTTCCTATTAGGAACAGTGTGAGCTGATGACATTGGCCACCATAGCTTTACAATCAAAATTTTACAGGGAGATGCTGGATACTAGAGATGGAAATAATATATTCCTGTATGTGTACTAAGTTTTTAATACTATTTGACCTGCAATGTCTGCTCACTAGCATGAAGGATTAAGTAGAAAGTTGTTCTATTCAACACAGTCTGTTTAATTGTTTGAACAAGCTTAATTCACCTCTTTGCTTGGTTGCACTTTCACAGCCTTTTCCCCACCGCTTGTCAGCTCTCTGAAAGGTCCCTTTCAGATTGGCCAATGTGAATGCAATCAAATCATATGGGGCAAAATCAAAAACAAAAAGCTGAAAAAATAAAAGACCTTTCCATCATGCAATTGTGATTTAAATTTGTATGTATCCAAATATTTCCTTTGGTAAAGCTTTTCACCGTCCCATGTGCAAGGCAGCAATCAGCTGTTAAAAGCAGATAAATGAAAGAATGGAAAATTATAACACATTCCACCTGCATATTGGCTTTAACACAAACATCAATCATTTTCCAAGGTAATTAGTATTGTGCTGGCCTGCAGGGACCAGGCAAATGAAAAGGGTAAGATTTAATGCTCTATGCAACCTGCATAATAAACACAGGCACATACACACATATGCATACATCCCTAGCAAAGGGGTTTTCACAGATATAGAGCTTGCTGTAAAAGCTCCATGTGAATGTGATAAATCTCTTAAGACAAATTTAAGAACTAAAGAGCCTATACTGATCACATTTATACAGAGGCAAAACCAGAAAAATACCACTGATGTCCACACCATTTCTCAAAGTTCACAGAAGTAAATGAAATATGAGTCTGGCTTAAGGTCCTTGCCAAGTTCTCAAGCAACAATACTTTCTTGATTAAGCAAGGTTATGAAGTACAAGAAGCTATTGTCCAAGCAGCTGGCAGCAGATTGATTAATAATATCACTAGTAAACATCTGAGACATGCTAAAAGTTATTGAATTCATTAAACTAAATTCTGTTGCAACTTGAAATCACTAAGAGTCTTGCCACTGATCACTGTTTAAGCCAGCCTGTCATTATTTCCCATACAAAAAAGGCAATAAAGCAGTAGCTCCAAAAAACACTGAAAACTAAAATTGGACAGAACCCTAGGAAACACACAAGTTGTGAAACCATTTCATTTTAGAAGCTAGGATGGATAATAACTCTAATAGCAATCAAAGTAAAAAGGCTTACCCTACAATTCATCAGATACCTTTAATCCAAACATGCCATTAGCTAATATAGTAATACACTCATAACTGATGGGTTTTGTCTTTAAAGTATTTTTGTTTGTTTTCAGCACACACATGCACACTAAACCCAAATGAACAAGACATTGATGCCACAGTCACATTAGGAGGTTCTAGAGTCCTTTCTGAGTCTATGCACAAAGGGGAAAATAAAACAACTTTCACTGTTGTAATTAACATTAAAAATCTGGAAAAGGATGTGCAAGCTATAACGTACATGATGTAGCATGCAAATGATTAAGAGGATGTTGGATAAATATTTTAAGAGTCCCTACAGTTTTAATCCCTTCTCCCCCTCCTTTTTTTCCCCTTTTGTTGTCATTCTAATTGAAGTCACAAATGGTTCCCAACCTCAAAACCTCAAGGCATCTTGGTGACTCAATGCAAGAAACCTAACACACTTGTGATTATTATTGCCACAGCATTTTCAGTCACCTTATGTCCTATGCAAGTCAGAAGATGTGAGATTAACCTTGCCATTGAGAAATTTGCCTACAATCAGCACCAGCAGCGCTTACAGAGCAAAACACAGGTCATGTTTACTATAATAAGCTCTGGAGAAAAAGGCCAAAAAAGAGGAAGGATTTCTTACCTTCCTGAAAGTCTGAAATGAGGAAGATTGGCCCTTCAGCTATTGCTCTGGGATGATACAGACTAAACTGGGGAGTCTCTCCTCTGCTATGCTGTAAATGCCCTTTTCAGGTATAATGGAAGGAAAACAGATTGCCCAGAAGGCAGAGTTGGCATTGTGGTCTGAATAAATCCCTTCTGGGGATACCTGACCTAGCTCTCTGCAGCCCAGCTCAGGTGTGGGAATCAGTATGCTCCCATTCTATGGCCTGACAGTCTGTCTAGACTAAAAGGAAGGCTAACAAAACTGGGGGAAAAGCTTTTTAAAGTGATCAAACCAAATTGGACAATGAAAGGAATTTCTCAGGGATAGCTCTAAATCTGTGCATCTCTGTTACTGGAAGTAAGAACTGGAGATAAACCAGATTGGAGGAGGTGGCAGAAGATCACCTTGTTCACTTGCAGCATGTGAGATGGCAATTCTGGACCTGGCTTTTCATGACCAGTGCTATAAACCCATAATCCACGTGTTATTATTCAGCATCCAGTACAGGAACCAGCAAGTGGAGCAGAGGAAAAACAGACTGGGATTGGAATGTGCATGAGGGAGAAGACCCTGGGAAAGACTGGGTGAGGACATCGGTTGTAGTGGCCCAGGTGGCTGAGTTAGAGCTTGGTGTCCTTGAAAGTGTGGAGGACTGGGAAGAAATTGGAGATGGGCCAGAGGAGAGTGAAGAAGAAATGGATTTTCCCACTGACCTCCCATCCCTGTACTACAGATAGTATGGACCACTATCTCCCTCCAACCACTCAGTTTACCTTTATCTCATTGTTAGTGCATTGGTTGTTTGTTCTATAATTCACTTGTATTCACTTTCTTATTAGTTCTGAAACATGTAATCCCGCCTTGTTAGCCCCCCTTTATAACCTGATGCACAGCCTTTGTTCGAGACTCTTCAGCTCTCTATGCTCTTCAGCCCTGACTCTTCAGCTCTTTACACTCTTCAGCTCTGACCTCCATGTAGCCAATAAACCCCACCTTTTATAAACTGAAGAGTCCTCAATATCGTCTTTTTCTAAGTCGACCTCCAGAAGCCCTCTCTTCTCTCGTGTGTAGCCCCCATGCCGGTGCCAGCAGAAAGAACCACTGTGGGAAAAAGCACCCCCAGTCATGACTTTAGGTTGGTGCCCCCACAATCGGTGTGAATGACAACAAGAAAAAGAAACTAGATATTAAACCAGGATCTCAGGGTCTTAGTTGATTGATGATTTCAAGACAAGAAGCTCATGAAAAAGGAGGAAATTGCACAAGGAGTTTGAAGCCTGTGACTGAGAAATGCCATTGGGGAAGGTGCAACAGTAGGCCACAGGTGGAGAGATAACAACTAGATGAGGAGGCAGGGAAAAAGATCAGAGGGAATGGCTAAGAAAGAGCCTGGTTATAGAAACAGAGCAGGGAAAATGTGAGTTATGATCCCATATGTTGCTGTTCTTCCAGTATTTCCTCACATGGGAGCCAACAACTTTGTAATTTATGCATCCTCTTAACCCCCTTGGAGGTCTAGTGAAAAATAAATTCTGCAGAAATGAGGTCAGCTTTGCACTCCTTCCAGGGCTTAGGCTGTTTCTAGTTTATTCTTTGTCTCATGTTGTGGATGATGCCAAAGAAAGAACACCTATCCAACAGTGGAGAATAGTGTCCATCCTTTGCTGCTGGGCTTGGTCATTTTGCAAAGAAACTGATGATAAATTCAGTGATTCTAAGGGACATCAAACAGAGAAGTATAGCTATTCAGAAGCAGTAGTAGTGTTTCTCACTTAAAATTCAGGCACTGGTAATAAAGAGACTGTGTGTGGAGGATTTTTGTTTGTATTCTTTTCTTTTGCTTTCATGTTTCTGTTCTTGAAGAAATCTTTGGAAAATAGCATTTTATTCAGATCTGTCACACAGCTGACAGCCTGCTGCTGCTATCAGGAGATACATCTTATTTCAGCTGAGCTGATTTGACAGACACTTGTAAAGTTTCTCTGCTTTATGTCTCAGCTCCAGGAGATATGCTTACAGAAACAGAGCATTCTATCTATTCCACTTGTGACTAACAGGTCATTATTATTTGCTTCTTATCCCAAACAATCAATACTTGGTAGTCTGTCCTGAGACACTCTGCTTACAGTTCTTTCTCCTATTTTTCAGATAAGCTTTTCCCTGTCACTAACTTCATTTTCCTGCACATAAAGCTGGCTGGTGAGGCTCTTTGGGACATTGTTGTCAAAATGATTTTTCAATAGAAAACATTATTTCTGCAAAACTTTTTGCTGGGAAAATTGCCCAGCACTTGCTCCAAGGGCTGGGGTAAATCATAGAATATGTCAATCCAGAAATGTGTATTTGCATCCTAACTCAAGGGTCAGACTCACTATGTGGTGCCCTCTGGTAGGAGATGGCAAGGAGGCAAGGAGGTGAAAACAGGGACACAGGGATCTGCAGATTATATTTCTGTAAGACTCTGCTGCAACCTTGTAAACATGCTTAAGACGTAATGTAATTGAAGTGAGATTTCAGCACCTTTAAATAGATGTTTTTGGGATGAACAAAAGGAATCTGTGGTCTGACTTCAAGCCATATTTAAATAGTGGCAATTAGGGACAGTAAGCCCTAATATATTCAAGATGTGATAGCTCAAAATGCAAGCCTGGTCATACGATTTTAAGTGAAATCTGGGCTTTGTTTTGTTTACATATCCTTTGTGAAGCAAAAAACTTCTGGTTAAATTTTTAGCCTGTTTCATGATTAAACTGGGTCCTGAACCTTTTTCTGCAGGACAAATATGGCTTTGCACATGTGACTTGAATCTAAAACTTATTATGATCCTGATGGTCTCATCTTCCAGAACCCTGTAAGAACAATCCTCTCTTATGTGCTGCAGGACTTCAAATGGGGTCAAGGCAGGGAAAACCCTAAAACCCTTCCCTGCAGGCTCACCTCTGCTGAGTTCCCTCTGACTGCAGTGAAAGTCACAACATGAAAGAGAATTACTGACAATCTCCTGGACTTCAGAGCTATTTGGTAATCAAGTCCCTCATTTCCAGCAGTTTAACAGAGCCAAAAGAGCCTCAGGACACATGCACAGACACAAGCAGACAAAAGCCCATCTACACAGCCAGTCAAGTCCCATGGGAATGGCATGTTCTTTTGTCCACAGGAGATAATCAAAGTAGATCATCCTGGTTATTTCCAGCCTCCTTATTTCATCTGAGAACTTTTCTTAGCAGGGAGGCATTTTGTACATATTGCATAGACACAGGGTGTATTCAAATCCCTTTTCCTTATGTCACACCAATCCTTTCCTCCTCTAAATCTCGTCCCTAAAGGAGGTTCTGTCAAGGCACAAAACACTATTTCAAGGAAGTTTGAACAACTGCTTCTCTTTTCCTTTCCTGGGCTGTTGCTCTATTTGACTCACAGGCACATTTTAAATAAATTATCAAAAATTTAGCAGTTATGTTTCCAAAGCATTAAAGAAAGCGATAAGTGGCTTTGGGACTTCTGGTTATCTGCTTTTGGTAAGATATGGAAAGCTTGATGAAGGTGTCCTTGAGGGTATTTTCTAAGGTTACGACACCAGAGTATTATCTTGACATACACTGAGGAAGGAAAAAGAGAACAGAAACAACACTGGATCTGCAAGGCAGAGCTGCAGATCAAAACAGCTTCCTCAGCATTACAGTGTCTGCCTCTTGATAGTTCTCTTGGCTTGCCCTGTGTTTCCAAGCAGAGAGTCACATACAGCTTCTAGTTTTAGGAAATGCATGGCACTAGCAACACAGCCATAGTTTCACTGGTCAGATTTACTGAGGACGTCAGCTGGCAGAGCAGCTGTTCCTACACATGCAGACACACAGAGAGACATACAGACACACATACATGCATGTACACACTCCTGTGTTCCCAATGCATCACATGAGATAGTGACCACAGGCACTATTGCACCCAGCCTAGGCTGAATGTAACCATGAACACAACTGGCACAAAAAAATCAAATTAGCACCAAGGGAAAAGGTACCTGAAGCCACAATATAGAGATGGAAAATGTTGCTGAACCTACAGTTTCCCAAAACATGGGGTTTGCAGTAGTAGAAAGAATGAGAAAGGCTTTGTTACAGTACTGTCATACACCTTTGCTTCACAGCTATTCTGTCTGCCAAACAGAAGTCTTTTATTTGCCTTTTGAACCTGAACTCAGCATTTCTGTTGGTATTACTATCATCCTTCATGCAGAAGGGCTTTTTTCTACAGGACTGTATCTACCTCATTTGTTTCTCAAAAATAAATTCTATGCAGGAATAAGATCTCTGTGGGGTGAGATGTGTAAGAGATCTTGTCAAACTTGTGACAGAAGCTGGAGGAGCTGGCAGGGAATGCTGGAAGAGATGCTATCTGGTCTCCTTGCTAAGGCTGTTGAAATCAAGGCTGATCTGGCAGAGTCCTTCTGTGCCCTGCCATGGATTTGCCACTCCAGCCTATGAGAGGGAGTAAGGCACACTGGCCAACAGGTCATCACTCACCATGATCTCATTTCCAGTCCCTAAAAAAACAGGCCTTGAGTTTCTCAAATTCCACACGCATATTAACATTACTTTGACCAAAAACTCAATGTATCTCTTCTTCACTGTGAACCACTTCATCTACGAAAAGCGGATGACAATAAGATTTCACATTAGAGGATTATTTATAAATCATAGAATCATAGAATGATTTGAGTTGGAAGAGCTCTTATTAAGGACTATCTAGTTCCAACCCTCCTGGTACTGGACCAGGTTGCTGAGACCTGTAGCAAACCTGGCCTTGATCACTGGCAGGAATGGGACATTCACAACTTCTCTGAGTAACCTCTTCCAGTGCCTCACCACCCTCACAGACAGAATTTCTTCCTAGTAACTAAACGCGCCCTCTTTCAGTTTGAAGCCATTAACCCACGTCCTGTCACTACATGCACCTGTAAAAAGTCTCTCTCCATCTTTCTTGTAAGCTCCCTTCAGCTACTGGAAGGTTATAACTTGGTTGTCCAGAAGCCTTTTCTTCTCCTGGCTGAACAATCCCAATTGTCTCAGACTTTCCTCATGGGAGAGCTGCTCCAGCACTCTCATCAACTTGGTGTTCCTCCTCTGGACTCATTCCAACAGGTCCATGTTCTTCTCTGCAGAGACCCCAGAGCTGGACACAGCACTGCAGGTGGATCTTACCAGAGCAGAGCAGAGGGACAGAATCCCCTCCCTGGCCCTGCTGCCCACACTGCTTTTGACACAGCCCAGGACATGTTTGGCCTTCTGGCCTGCGAGGGCACACTGCTGGGCCATGTCCAGCCTCTCACCCCCCAGCACCCCAAGTCCTTCTCAGCAGGGCTGCTCTGATCTGTTCATTCCCCGGCCTGCATCGATATCAGGGACTGTCCTTGGTCAGGCAGGACTTTCCCTCAGTGAAGCTGGGCTGACTGTCTTGAATCATTTCTCTGTCCTCCATGTGCCTTAGCACAGCTTCTAGGAGGATCTGTTCCATGATCTTCCCAGGCACAGAGGAGAGGCTGACAGGTTGTAGGTTCCCAGAAAATTAATTCAATAATTAATCCTCCTTTAGCAACAAATTAATGATCATCTATGAAAAGTATGGTTAATTTTAAAAGGAGCTGCTGTTAAAAAAAAACAACAAAAAAAAATGTTATTCCATTGCTAGATTTGGTAGAGCAGCATTTGAATGAACTTCAGAATTATGCAGAAAATTACACATAATGCTATAAGAAAATAAAAACTGAAATACAATCAAAAAACATATTGTACTGTTTATACACACAAAGGTGCCATCTGGAGTGTCCTTTTTCTGACTGCAAAATTTTAAATCAGTAGTTTTGTATGAGAATCCTCTATAGCTTGTCAAAAGCCAAAACAAGGAGATTTTTACACGCAGAAAAGAAAAACATTCATCATGGTACTACAGAGTGCAACAATACTTGGAGTTTGTGAAGAAGAGGACCTTAAAGGAAAGCTCACAAACAGCTTCACAAGTAAATCAATCTTACTTCCTCTTGTAATGATAATCCATCAGTACATCCCATACCCGAGACTTAACCCATTATCATCAACAGAATACTTCAGAAGACCAACCTTGAAAGCAGTGTAATAAGTGAAAAATGAGCAAAAGTTGTTTTAACTGAAGAAAACTTTCTGCCAACACGGTCTACCAAGATGGAGCTCTTTAAAATTGTAGTGTTCCTTCTTGCATGAGTCACAAAAATCTTATTCCACAGAGCCATCATTTCCCTGTAATTTAAAAGCAAGAGAAAATCAGCACTTAATCAGATCAGAATGTGTTAGTCAGACGACATGTACATTAAGACAACAATACATTATAAATCCATTTAGTAGAGCACCCTTCAGGATGATTTGCTCACTTTCAGAGAATACTGTCTTGACAAGAACCTTTAGAATAGCACTTACAGCTCTATTACATGACATGGATTTTCAACTAGAGTCAGCAGAAATATCATTTAAAAGTACTTCAAACCACTTCATTATTGACATGATGCCCTGGCTACAATATTCCCTCAGATAGCTGTTGTCATTAGTGGAACTGCTCTGACATTCTTTGATAAAACTCTCAAGAACAGTTATCCTCTAATTCAGTAACTTAGAGCAACACACCTGTTCTATGAGAGACAGCAAGGAAGAAGTACAAAGTCATTCTCTCCAGCTTCAATAATTTCGTAGCTATGGTTAACCACAGAGATGTGTCTTGCTTGGAAAGTTTCTGTAAAGTGAGAAAGTTGATATATCTCCACAGACTGTGGGTGGGTGGACACCCACTGAATTTATTAACACAGGATCTTCACACAGCTACAACACCCTAATTCCTTGTGTCTCACGCACTGAAAGGTTCCACATCAGTGTCTAAAGAGCAAACATTTTTTTACTAGATTTAGAAAACCTGTCTTCTTCTCACATTCGCTCGTGTAAAACACATTGTTCCTGAAGGCAAATGGCTTTTTGTCTATGACAAAATAGGCATTACAATTGAATTAGGTCCTTAATTTGGGAGTCAGCTAATCAAAACATATAGCAGGTGTCTAGGAATATCTGAACAGGTGGAAACAAATCGACATTATAAAATTATACCCTATATTGTGATGGCCATACAAGTCAAATTCACTGGAGAAAAAAAACAGTGAACTGGGTAGAAGGCCTTGACACATTTAATGCATGCCAAACTGTACCTGGCATTTGAACATATGCACAGATGCTTCCTGTACTAAATAGGGGAAAAATTAGGAGTTCTTATTTCTCTGAATTCCTAGCGAGCAATCTCTTCTAGATTTGACAATCTGTTGCCTTTTTGCAAATGGAAACTGAGAATTCTACACCAAGTATCTCCAGGAATTTTTAAACATTCTTAATGTCACATAATGGTAGCAGTGAACTTCCTCAGTGCCTTCTTAGTTACTGCATTTATTGGTCAGCCTGGTCCTCAAAGCACAAGTTTATCCTGCCAGGAAATAAAGAAGAAAGGAATGAAAGAGTTGGTAGGAAAACTGAATGTTCACCATACTTCAGAAGAAAAAAGCAGAGGGAAGGAGTTCCTTCTCCTTCCCAACCGACATTTATAATAAATAATAGGATAAATGTGTTTTGATAGAGCTCAGTATGTGCAGCTGTGTTCAATAGAGTGAGCCACTGCAGATCACAACTAAAGTGACTGGCATGTGAAGATCCTAAACATCAGAGAGAAACCAGCAGTCAGCCGTAAAAAAATAGTAAGAATTCATAGCCTGAACTACATCTTAACCAGAAAGGCTTTCTATGAACTACAAAGGGATACGGGAAATGTGGGATTTTTTTACAAAAATTTATCCCTCGTCCCAAAGCAATCTTTCAATCATTACCTAAATCTGATTTGTACAACACGATGGTATAAACACAGACACCTTCAGATCTGTGCCAACAGTAGGTCAACAGTCCTAGGAAAACTATTATTACACCCAGCGAGACACGACCATTAACTCTTAAAGGAAACAGCTTGTGAAGACTGACTTAAGCACAAAATTAACAACAAATTTGCTAATTTGCTGATAGAAATCTGTTCTAGAAAGAAGGCTTAACTTTTAGTAAGACCTTCAACATTTTTTGACCCACCATGCTTCATCCATTTAAATATGCATATTCATCAGCTCTGGAGCTAAGTGTTTGTAGCACCTTTAGCTCTGAGAGTTCAGTAAATGGAGACTGTGCTTGACTGGCAGCGAAGTGGGGTCACAGTGACTCCACACATATGAGTACAAATGTAAGCCATGCATCAGTCAGGATGACCACTGCTAACCCAAGAGGCATTCTCTTACTGGCTATAGCAGTCATGACCCATCAAACCATGTTGTTAACAGAACTTCTTCAACTGTGATGCTGAAATGCATTCAGTTTCAGCATCTCCATCACTTGTTTGCTTTAAATCAAGGCTGCTTGTAGTTTAAGTGCAGGTATCAGCCTTAAAATAGAAATTACTGACTAAAATTTGATGGCCTGCTATAAATCAGATTAGATGATCCTGGAATGAATCTTAATATAGCACCATAAGAGAGAAGACAGAGTTTGATTAAACTTTACTTTTATTTAAAATTATTAAAGATTCATTATCAGGTTCTGTTACGCAAAATATTTCAACGCAATCTTACAGAATAACTCCGTAAGAGAATATGTCTATGGACAGGAGTAGAAATGCCCTTCATTTCTTAAATTGTATTCACCTTATAAAATATCTCTCTCTCCCCCAACTTAAGCCTCAGTATTCATAAATCAGTACCACTGATATTGCACTATATGCATGAAAGTGTAAATGAAAAATAATCTGCTACATGAAATTTCCCAGATGCTTGCAGCTTACTGGGAAATATATACTGTTTGTTCCTACCCGATGATATCATAGGCAGAGAAAGGGTACTTCCTCTAAAGTCATGCAAATCTCTCACATTGCCCATTAGTTTACTAAATAACACAAAGTTCCCAAAATATCTTAACTGTGTAGTCAAACAATTGCATATTTCTTAAATTAACATAAGAATCACATAATCACAGAATATGCTGAGTTAGAAGGGACCCACAAGGATCATTAAGTCCAACTCCTGGCCCTGCATTGGACACCCCAAGAGTCACACCATGTGCCTGAGAGCATTGTCTAAATGCTTCTTGAACTCTGTCAGGTTTGGTGCTGTGACCACTTCCCTGGGAAGCTGTTCCAGTGCCCAACCACCCTCTGGGTGAAGAACCTTTTCCTAATTGCCAACTTCAACCTCCCCTGACATAATTTCAGGCCATTCCCATGGCTTCTGTCTCTGGTCACCAGAGAGAACAGATCAGTGTCTATCCATCTTCTTTCCCTCATGAGGGCTGCATTCTGTGTTAGAGTAGAATAATAAGGCCAAAAAATTTTAAAACAGTTTGTAGAAGACAGTGGAAATACCTCTTAGCATATTGTCCTTTTCCCCACCCTTTTTTCTCTATGCATCTCACTCAGTTATTTGCAATTTCTGTCCCATCGCCAGTTTTCCATGTCATCTGTAGCTCAGCTTTTCCCTCTGCTCTGTCTCATGGTAGACAACCTAGGCTGAAGCAGGAACCAATAAATTCTGTGGTGCTGTCAGACTTCCAAACCCACTGTACTTATGTGAATTTTAATTGGTTAACCACAGAATGGACAAAAACCCATTAACGTGTGCATAAGCCTTCTGGATACAATGCTTCATCTAATCAGTTTTTTAGCAACCCCAATGACAGCTATGATGATAGCCACTGTGTAGTGAAAGAGCATTAACAGCATGTTACATTTGTATTTTTACTGCACCGGAGAATTTTTTAATTTAATTTCAATTCTCATTATATAAGGTCTGATTGAAAGTAACAAACCTAAAAGGAAAGTGTTCTCATTTAATTGTAGTGCTTGATTACCTTTCAGTTTTAAAGGTTGCTTTTGCTTTATTTTATATAACTCGTTGGGTTTTTTTAAATGACAAATAGTAAGGGGGTTGCATTTAAAATCCTGCTCAGCAACTTGATATGTCTCACTACCAGAAAGTGCAAACACTGAATGAATTATGGGCTTCATTTATCTTTCTCTTTTTATCAGCCTTGTGTTACATTAAGAAACTCACTTATTCTGAGTGCTATTGGCTCGACTTCTTTAGGAGCTGGCATATGTTACATTGCAGTGACTGATCATTGTGTACTGCTGCAGCACTATGACAAGGGGATGAATAGTAAATGAATAAATGTCTCTGGGAAAGGAAAGCCAGAATAGCAACCAGTTTAAGACTAAATACAACAGCGTTTATCACTGAAATACAGCCCAAGACCATAATGACAAGCAGCCTGGCCATTAGAGATCACACAGTATTATTACTTAAAAAAAAAAATGCATAAACTTCAACATCCACAAAAAGCAGCTAAAATTATCTTCATTCATTTTGAAGACAATTTAAGACACAGAGGTTAAGTAAATCAAGTAAGGTGGTGCAGCAAGTCAGTGGCAGAGCCAATAACACAATACCAAGTTCCTTACTCTACACATAGTGCTCTTATCACTGTGACACTGGCATAAGATAAGAGGTTGCAACCTGATAGGAATTAAAACATCCCATAAGTTCTGCTTGCAAGCAGGGTTTGGAGTGAGCATTTCAGTGCAAGAGGTGGTTCACATCAACCCCTGCTCCTGCTCCACAGCTATTGCAAAGTCATGACCACTTCTTTCCTCTCCTTTAATTCTTCAACCTGATAATTATCGTTTTAGGGGTTATTAAATATGTTTGTACTACACATTTTAAAAGGTGGAAAACTCATGGCTTTTTCGCTGGGACATTGTACAGTCAAACAACAAAGATGTTTTCTCCATGTAACTGACTACTGTTACAAAACCAAACAATATCACTCTGTGATCCTATCTCATAAGGCAGAAAAATCATATGAAAAAAATTAGTACTAGTAATATATTAGTGGAAAGGGAGAAGAAGCAGCAGCAAATGTATTGAAAACCTACATCACTCACTTTTTGTGAGAAGTGAGATGAAAAAATATGAGCAATCATGGATAACTGAACAGATGGGTTATTATCTTCATTGAAATACGACTTTTCCTCAGGTGAATGGCTGTACTGGTTGATCAAGATTGGCACTTTGCCCTCAGCAGTAGCCGTTCCTGAGTGCTCAATTTATTAACAAAAGAAAAGAAGATATAATACACACAGCCACTGAGAATTATCATTGGCATGTGGTGATAGTACATCTCCCTGAATCAGGGGAGGAACACACTCTTGAAATTTTTCCAGCGCATTTTGGTTTGAAAATATGATCCCCTAAACTAATTTTAAGTCCAAGATCAGATTAAAGTCATCAACAGAATTTGATATAAACAGGAGATTTTAATGTAAGAAAAGTATCAAAATCCAAGCAGGGCAGATGCAGAGAAAATCATAGAAGGTCTTAGTCATCAACTAGTAGTCTTGAAGGAAGAAAAGCACCATATATCTACAGCATGATTTTCCCAGAAAAATCTTCCAAAATAATTTTATTTCCAATCAGCCTCAGTTCTCCTTCTTGACAGCATAGATGAGAGACAGGCTAAGAAAACTTGTTGTTGGACAAGTTAACCACGAGCCAGCAGTGTGCCCTTGTGGCCAAGAAGGCAGTGGTGTCCTGGGATGCATTAGGAAAAGTGTGGATGGTCAAGGGGGGTGATTCTGCCCCTCTGCTCTGCACTGGTGAGGCCACATCTGGAGAGCTGTGTCCCATTCTGGGCTCCTCAGTTCAAGACAAGGAGCTACAGGAGAGGGACATAGTGGCACAAAGATGAAAAAGGGACTGGAGTGTCGCCCTTATGAGGAGTGGCTGAGAGAGTCGAGCCTGCTTAGATGGAGAAGACTGGGAGGGGATCTGCGGTATGTTTACAAATACCTTACAGAGAGATGTCAAGCAGATGCGGTCAGAGTATTTCAGTGATGGCCAGTGATGGAACAAGGAGCTATGAGCACAAACAGGGACACAGGAAGTCCTATCTAAACATGAGGAAAAATGTCTGTACTGTGTGGGTGACTGAGCATTGAGACAGGTAGCCCAGAGAGGTTGTGGAGTTTCCTTGTTTTGAGACATCCAGATCCTGTCTGGGCACAATCCTGTGCAACCTGCTATAGGTGAACCTGCTTCAGCATGGGTCACTTCCAACCCTGACCATTCTGAGATTATGTGAAGTTCAGGCTGTAGGAAATGAAGGCCAGAAGAAGAAACTATTTTAATTTTTTAAAAAAGAATGCCAGAATGGGGAAACTCTTCTTAAAGTTTATCTCACACCCAGAAACAGACTGTTCCAGATGGGCATTTTTGCCCTTAGATTTTTCAAGAGTCTGGATGTGGATTGAAATTCTGTGCTGTGGTTTGTTGATTTTTAACCTGAGCAAGGAGTAATTTCAATCATTTCTTATTTCTCCACATTGCAAAAACCTTCAGTAGAAATGTTTAAAGCAATTTTATCTCCTTAATGATGTCTACACTGTAACAGCATCCCAGGGAAAAACCTATCCCTTCCCACTGACTTATTAAGGGTGGAGAGGAGTGTAAGTCATGTTTCATCAAGACATCTTGTGTAGTGTAGCTTTTTTCTTATTTGTGTACACAGTAAGAGTCAGGATTTGGAGCTGTTAAATTGGATTTTAAATGCTGTGACAGATATTACATCTTAAATAGGATTAACCTCTCTCTTCAACCTCCAAAGTCTGAACAAATTATTAAATATATCCTACAACGATACCAACAAACAGAATCCACCAGGTGAAAACTTGAGTGCTGTAGCCTTAGGCAATGCAGAGCTAGACAGGGAGCAGAGAAGAAAACTAGCATGCATAATTGTGAAATGAATTAATAGACTCAACAAAGAACAAAATTGCTTTTCTACCCTAAGATGCAATGACACATGGCAAGCTCTGATTCACCAGGTGTAGAATGGGAAAACCAGAAGACTGATATTTCTTTGAGAGATGAAGCCCCAGGGAAGAAATCAGCTTCTCCCATAAACTTGTGTCAGAAACACAGACAGTCTGCTGGAAAATTAATCTTACCTATGCATCTAATTTTTCTTTCTTGCAGCAGCAGAAGAAAACTCTTTGGAGGCAGCTAATATTTAAGATTGGTCAAAAAACAGTATTTCCTCTATGTCAAACTGTCAGTGTTTTAAAAGGAGTTTTCCTTGTACACCAAGAGAATATGTGGGGTTTTAATTTTTTCAGGAGGGGAGGGGGTTTGCATTTTACATTTTCTTGTTGTTACTTTTTTGATGGAAAACAGTGTACTTCCTCAGAACATCCAACTGTTAGTAGGACAGGTCAGCTACATGGATTTGTGAGAACTTCAGGGTTTAGGTCGATGTTCTACGGATCAAACTAAGGGCCACATTGTCAAGAATTGTCATTCACTGTTGTATTGTGATCTGACCCAAACTCCACATCAGACATTTTCTTGAGGTAAGTTGGTCAAAATACACATATTTTGTGAACTTCAACTTCCAGTGAGTTTATTTGGGAAAAAAAGATAATTCGATGAAATCTTCTTGCTCGGTCTTTTCATGAACCAAAATTCTTCATTTTTAACAGCTACAAGATAAATCACTGCCCTCACCAGCATCCATGTTTCTGCCAAGCCCCTTCCAGGCAAATCAGAACAAAGCAGGGCAAAGGCTATCACTGCCTTTAAAATCTGTACCCATGTCTTTATTCCTTCCTGCTGCTGCTGCTAGAGACAAATGATCTCAAGAGCTGTATTTCTTCAAAGCAGGATGAAATTATCTCCTTAAAAACAACAAAACAGAATAACTTCTAAGGGAAATAAATTCCAAACATAACCTCTGTGTCATCTCCTTCAGCATCTTCTGATTTCTTCCTTTGAGCTTCCCAAGCTTTGCCCTCTCTTTCGTACTCCTGCCCAAAAAAATTGATGTGCTTTTCACACCCTTATGTACTTAGCCTCACAGGAAGGCTATGTTTATCTCTGTTTTGAAAATGGCTAGCAGGCTTGCATGAAAAAAACCACAAACAAACAAAACAAACAAAAAAAAAATCCTCCAACATAAAGCCAGAATTTCTGAAATACCCAAGGAACACAACATTTTTCATAGCTAGGTTGGTTAGCAACCTCCCTCCTCAGCAAACCCATATCCACAGGCACAAACACACACATTCTGCATGGCTTCTCCACAGGCTGTCTCTGAGATCTAAAAGGTTCTGAGCCCACAGACCTGACTGTCACCCTTACATTCCTTCAGGCAGGAAGCAGAAAAGGAGGGAGGACCTTACTTTTCTGTGCAGGGATGCAAAGACCTGGGAAAAACACAGTGATCCTGGATTAACATGCTGCAGGAATGGCAGAACCCCTCTAAGCACATCTGTCACACCTGCCTGCCTGCCACTGCCAGGGTACTCAGAACTATCACTTCCAATCTATCCACAATGTATTTCAGATCTGTAAACAAGCTATTCTGTAGCAACTTTGGCTCTCGGCTTAAGAGCTAATCAGGTGGGCTAATCAGGTGAGAAGTATCCACATACTACAACAAAAGATCTAGGAATCTGCGCTTGCAAACCACTCTTCCAGCCAAGAATGTGTTTCATATTTTTTTTCTAGGGGTCAGAAAATAAAATAACTTGCAACTAGTGAGATGATAGAGTTACTCCACTACCTCAAAGTGGTAGGAATTAAGCCATGCATACTTGAGACAAATCTACAGTTACATAGCTTTTATAGAAATAATGCAATATCAAACTTTAACTGCCCAACAAAGGTAGTGAAAAATGAAAACAATTATTTCACACTGTTTCAGGAACCTTTCATCAGAAGTTCATGTGATAAGGTTCACATTCCTGTTGGCAGGCTACCACATGATAGGTGTTACATAGTGTATATTCAAATCAATGTCTGTGAAAAAAATTCGTCATTCCCAAATTCATTTAATTGCAAAACTGAATGTGTTTCATATTCAGGCTTCAGAGTAGTGTCTTCTGTGAGGAGTGTAGCACTAGCTGCTAAAATGCTAGGCTTTGAAAACATCTGCAGTTGATACAAATAGGGATGAAAGAAAATTTTCTGATGAAAGGAAAAGGCTATCAAATTGAAAGAAATAAAATTGTTATCGTAGTGAAGTCACCAACTGTCCGATGTGAAGATTCAGTTTCAGTATGGGAATAAAAATTACCAGTGAAGAGTCCTAAGATATTAATATGTTGCTATCTGTTTTTACACAATTTAACAAATCTTTAAAGCAGCAGTCTCCTAGAAAAAAAAATTGCAAGTGGGAAAAGGTCTTCACCTTAAAGTGTAAAATAAATTGTTTATTGTGGATTGCTTCTTCAGATGAAATTTTCATTCTGAGTAGCTGATTTCATTCTTTCTCACTTTCCCAGATTCTTTTCTTCTCTTCCTGCAAAAAATAAAAACTTTGCTTCCTTTCACACAAGACAATATATACAGTCAAGATTGTTTACTACCTGATGTACCAATTTGAAAATGAAACAAAGTAATGTATTTTTAAAACAATAAATTTCCAGTATGTTTACCTCTTGCATAAACAAACAGAACTGAAGTTTGCAAGAAATATTAAAGTTAATTTAAATTGCAAATCTGACCTTATTAAAATGGCTTTGCAGAGAGCTATAAACAAACTGTATGTGAGCTGGTAATGTAGCCAAAATAACACATTCTCAACTAGCGTTATAATTAAAGAAAAAAAAATATTGTTTTCACAGTTCTGAGAATCTCAGAAGGAGAGGAGGAGTTAGGAAAATGTATAAGGAAATCTTAATTTTGGGGGGAGGAAAGCGTTCCAGTCGGATTTCTCCTTTAAGAATTCTTGCAACAGTTACTCCTTCAGACTCAAAACAAATTCTGATGAACAGCTTGAAAATGAAATGTCATTAAGCACTTACTTATTTAATGTGTTTTGGATACTTTTCTCCTACAACTACTACATTGCTCCTTAATGTTTGAAGCACAACCATTAAGATTTACTGCATCTTCTGTGAAAATAAAAATGGAGCAATTAAGACTGTGCTTGTATCTGAAATGGATGTGGAGAGCAAATAAATTTTAGAATTAAAAGCCAACAGATAGGCTGGGCTGCTTTCTTGGTTTATGGAAAATCTATGCTGAAAGTCTATTTAAACCAGTGTAATGTTAGCAAGCAAATTGTTTTCTCTTACATACCAAAATAATACAGGTTGCAGAAGACCAGGAAAATTAGAAGGAGCAGAGGTGAAACTCAACAGGATATTTCTACCACCCCAAAAGTCTTACACAATTGTGGCTCTTTGGTACAGCTTGCATGACTCTAGGTAAGTGTAAATGAGTACTAGCTCTCTGTGTGGAGGTGTTTTCTGATCACAAAGGTGTCTTTACTCAGGTTCATGTCAGAAGGATTTGTTTGTGCATTTATTTCACTGAAGTTGGTCTGAAGTAAATTCATTAAATGTAATTAAGTTAGTTACTTATCTGTATTGCCAAGAGTACATTCTCATTTGGACTCAGTGCATCCAAACACTAAATAGTCAAGGACCATTTTACTGAGAGAAAAGGAGTAAACTGAATACTAAAATGGACAGTGATCCTCTAAGACTACTTTAGGCAGGGATGCAAAGCAGAGGTTCTCTTTCTTTCAGTATCTATGTGGGAATTATTAGGATTTTGTAAGCCTGGGTTGGATTGTCAGTTGCTTTCCAGTTTAAGTGAAGCATAAGGGGAGGGAAGAGGAGTGCTCATAGGCAAGGTGTTGTTTCTCATGGCTTCACAACCACTAAACCTCCTAAAGCTCTACAACAAGCAGAAACACACATTTCTTCAATATCTAGAGCTGTGCATGAAAAGCACCACTTAGTCTCTGATGAAAACTTTTCAGTCCTTCTTACTGTGGCAAAAGCATCATAGTAATTCTTTGCAGGGCTTTCTTTCACATCAGGGTGGTGCCCAGGGTGAGTATGTATGGCTACTCCTGTCTGTCTCTGGGCTGTGAGGCATTTTCTGGATCTTCAGGGAAGAGTTACACGAGACTTCCCCCTTTCACTGCCTCTGCTTAGTATGAAAATATCAGGATCCCATCCATTTGCAGCAGTTCAGTGTTTTCTGCCTCAGCACAGACTAATTCCAAATGCAAAATAGGAAAAGATGAATCAGAAAAAAAAACCAAACTCTTGTAAATCTTGAAAAGAGCTAGCAGAAGTGATGCAGGTTCTGGACTACACTTGTGGCAGGTCTGGCTGTTTGCAAAGGAATTCCCAAAATTAATTTCTTTATGTGCTGCAGTACTCTGAATGACAGTATCCAAAGTTGTTTGTGTGGATCATTTTTTGTACCAGGCTGTTATTTTGCTAAACACATCCTGGCTTTAGTCATCAGCTCTATATACTACCAAACCAAAAAATGAACTGTTCCCCTCCCAAAAAAAAGAGGCAGGATAGAGAAGGGAAGCAGTTGTGCTAGAAGCTATAGGGTTGCAAAGATACTATTTGATGTGAGGTATTATTTTCCCCATGATTCTTCTGGGTTTAAGCTTCAAATCCCCCATCAGCTATGTGCAAATCCTGGAAACCTGGGTTTGTAAGATTCCATGGATATGATGAATGTCCATCTGCTTTCTCTAGTCCCTGTATGCAGAACTCGGATCTCCTCCAGCTGAGCCTGGAGAGGAGAGGCTCCAGTTGAATCATGAGCTACAGAGCATTGGCCTGTAGTCAATCCCAGCCTGCAGTTCCACTGGACTGTTTCTCAGGACCCTTCATCAATGCTCCCTTCTATCTCACTGGTAGCTGTGCTATGACAAGTTGGCATAAAATTTACGAACAATTGGGCTGCATCAAGCTTTGGATTACTTCCGGCATAAAACCAAGAGGAATCACAGTTTGGTGAGATGCCTAATCCATATAACAGTACAGCAAGATCAAAGCTTCTGAATGCTAACAGTGAGGTCAAAAATTTGAGTGTGACACCACCATGTGACAGAGCTGAGAATCCTGCCTGGTTCCTTATACTTTAAAGTCTTCCTGGGTATTCCTCTCCGTCTTAAAAAGAGTCTTCAATTCCTGATGAATTCTGAACAAATACAGCCTCCTTTTTTTAGATCAAGAATAAAGCAAAAAAAATTATGATTTAGAACAGACACCCCTTTTTCCCCAGTCCTTTGACTGAGAAAGGAGAGAGCAGCAGACATACACCAGTGCCAGACATGCAGGAATGTGTTCCATATGGGGATAGATCCAGGGACTGGAGTGGAGAGGAAATGTAATGTGAGCCAAATCCTCTGCCAAGTGCTACCTACATCTGTATCATTCTTGTGAGGGAAATGCAGCCTAAGAGAGTATTTTCCATAGAGCAGATGGAATGATTGTTATGGAAGATACTGTTTTAGGGGATGACATTGCTAAAACCCTCACACATCTTTAGTTCCCTTTCCTTCATAGCTTTTGTTGCTAAAGGTTACCAGATGAATGTAAAGTAGCCCATGCAAGACCACTAAACACACAACCAAAATTAAATCCACCGTTTTGAGTGGAAAAATAAACTATTCAAAATCAGAGCTTCAGGTATGGCAGATGTGACTACACAAATAAACATGTATTCTGTCACACCAAGAAGGTTCTCAGAGACTTGAACTGATATCAGTATTATCCAGACAGCTCTGATAATAAGTCTTGTAAGCAGTACGAAGTAGACCACCGTATCAGTACAAATATCTGAATTCTAGTTCAGTTTTCCAATAAAGTTGATCTCATTCTAAAGTGGGGATTTTCACATGGGAAAAAGGGAAGATAGATGTTCCCGGGCTGGTAACTTCCATTGATTGTTTCCATTTGTCAGTGTGAAAATCAGTCAAAGAGCAACAAAAGATTTCCTTTTCATGGTTTTCCTGCAGCTGAAAAATTACTCCTCCTTCCAAGCAGGATGTCCAACAGATTAAAAAACAGTATAAATTTTCCCTCTGTCACAGATAACATTTATATTGCTAACTATCAGAGCCCAACTGCTTTCTGACCCATTGCAGGCCACTGAATGGGGGTAACACACATCATCATTAGGGTCATGCCAGTCAGGCCTTATGATGGTTATCAGTGAGGTCATGAGGAGAGAAAGAGAAAGGTGCTGAAGTCAGGCTCTCAGAGGTGAGATAATCCTGAATGGTGATTTCATTTGCAGGCTCACATTTGGCTCTCTCCTGTATCAGTCTCATGACTGATTCCCAGATCCAAGTCCTTCCTCTGCCCTGCTGTTGGGGTCCCTGCTCACCCTACACCAGATTTCTGCCCCACCTGCACTTAGATCACAGAGCTGCCCCACAGCAGCCTGTCTGAGAGTCACAGAGAGCTCCTAGATGGAATCACACTGCAGAGCTGTGACTGGAGCACTTTTTATGAGAATAGCGAGTAGGTGAGTAATTGGTCACTTGAAAGAAATACAAGCCAATGGAGAATGCTCAGAGAGATTCAGAATTGCAGTTTAAAGCCATAATTACTTGTGCCCTGGGCATGGAAAATGAATTATTGCCTTCCTCTTGCAGCAGTCTTTTATACATATTAGAAGATCAAACAGCCACAAATTAATTTTTTTTCCTCACAACCCATGTTTCTCTAGGCTTTTGATTATTCTCATTGCTTTTCAATTACATTCACATATTTCTTTGCAAAGATAGAATGTACACTAATAATAGGCAAAAGATGGGATGGCCAAACACTGCAAACTGAAGAAAGAGAACAGCTCTCAAAAAAGACTGTATTTGCTACTTGTAGTACAAATTTTAAGGGTGGAAACTGTTTCTACTGTAAATAGGTATAACAATATATAACAAAACTCTCTGCACTCTTTTCTTGAACTATTCAATAAAATGATTCATCTGAAGGAGAGAACCACATGAGAACTCTCTAAATAAGAAAAAGAACTATGAGATCTTTTACTTAGAGCCATAGAGAGATTAGAATAGAATAGAATAGAATAGAATAGAATAGAATAGAATAGAATAGAATAGAATAGAATAGAATATTTCATTTGGAAGCTACCTACAATAATCTTCTAGTCCAACTCTCTAAACAGTTCAGGGCTGATGAAAAGTTAAATTATTAAGGGCATTGTCCAAATGCCTCTTAAATACTGTCAGGCTAAAGGCTCCAAACTCCTGAATTATGGCACCAATGGTACCCACACTTTAGACAGATGATATAAGATCTGTCTGCAAGAAGAAACAATCCCCTAAAGCACTTGATGTCTTCACAGCCTTGCGTGTGGGCTCACCACACTGGAAATGAGTCCATTGCCTGAACCCAAAGTGGCACATGCCTGGCATACAGATGTCCCTGAAGATACATTTAAATCCTGTCTTTAACTTATAAAAGCTGTTACCATCTCCACTATTCTGAACCTTTTCCCACAAGGCACTGACTGGCTCTGAGGCAAGATGAGTGAAACCAGCTGTGTGGTTTGCCCTGCATAGTAACACTGCTTCTGAGACAAAAAACACTGCAAGTGCTATCAAAACAAACATCTCTGAGCACCTCTCATGCCGTGTGCTGTCTGCCCCAGAAGCTTCTTTGTATTTTCAGGGACCTGGAGGAGTCAGGGAAGCACTGTGTTTCCTCCCCAGTGCTTCCCTCCTCTCCTTAGATGTAATAATAATAGTAATTCACTGTGAGCGTGTACAAGCACATAGGTTAAAAAACCTCTGAACGTTAATCTCTGCAGAGAAGTACATTTTTTTGACTGTATTATAAACTGAACTATATTCTTTATTCTTATTAAGTTACAAATCTTCAACGTACTCCATTCCTATTCTCCAACCTCCTTCATGCTCCCCTTACACCAGACTGACACCAGAAGTGAAAAGGAAGAACAAATTCAAATTTCTAAAATGAACTCAGAAAGTTCATTGCATTGCTGCAGAGCACGTTTTGCAGAGAGCACTGAAAGCAATTTGAAGCACAGGCAAAAAAAAACAAACCACTCCTAAATCATGGCAATGAAATGCAAATATTCATCACTGGGAGATTATATACATGACGTGCCAAAAATGAGCTGAAAAATTACATTCAGAAGCAGCCTCACAATAACTCTGACCTTTTCTCTATTACTGCATTAAATAATTATCAGACCAGGAAAACCATCAAGAAACACACAAAGGAGGCAATGCAATGCTCACAGCACTTTGCTTCTTACTTCATTGGGTTGTATGAATTCAGTCAGTTATTATTCAGCAAACAGAAGTCACCATTTGAAGGCTAAATGATAATATCCTGCTAGTCCATAGCCCACAACAAGTGAAAATATCAGCAGAAAGAAAATGTATCTTTACTATGAAACTGATCACTAGTTCTTAATAGAACTGGAAATATACTGAAGACACAGAACACATATCCTGTATAGCAGTTAGCATGTCATGCAGATTGTTATGGAAGCACATTGTCATTTGCATTGGAACTCTCAGAAAATCCAAGGGATCACTTGCAAAAAACAACAACATTTAAATCCTTACATCTCAATAGCTGAATTAAGTACAAATCCCCCAAGGGAATCCTTTGACATCAAAGAAAGGATGCACACCTGTAAAAGGGAGAGAGGCACAGACCAGTAAGGAGAAATACTTTTGTCTGAGGCCCCCAAGTACCAGCACAAGAAGTTCTGACACCTTGTGACTAGCATAGCAAAACGTGACAGTTTGAGGATGCTTTGGGCTAAGAAGGGTGCTGGAAGGCTGATGGTGATTGACTTAGACAAGTACTAAATATAAGGCAAACAATTAGTGTTCGATTAATAAAGCAATAGCTCAGGCCCTAAAATAAAACCAAGCTGTCACATGCTCATTTTGTGGAGAAAAACTGACTCAATAATAGCTTCAGAGGCTAGAAAGTTCAGTGAGGAGTAAGATACTTGGACAGACTGACCCAGAGGGCTGTCTGGCAATGAACCCACAGAGCCAACTCAGATGTGATGGTCAGCAGGAGGTTGAGCAGGGCATGATGTTTCTCTTCACAAGGAGTATGTGAAAAAGGCCTGATCACTGTTTTAATAGAGGGAGAAATAACAGGTGTGCATTTGACATTTCTAACTGTAAAGCCAGGAAGAGAAGATTTCTTTAGGAGAGCCAGTGGGAATTTCAGGCAGTGAGAGCTAAACGTTTCACAAGCCCATCGGGCAAATATTTGAAAGAAAAATGACACAATAAATGTGGCATTTTATAGCTTCAGCTAATGAGGAGGCTTCAGTACCTACAGCTCTAATATAATTGAAAAGCAGAGCATTACTTAACCTATTTTTCATCAATGTAGGTGTTTCATCCTCAAGTTTAATCTCCTTCCCTGACTTTTTGCATTTGTGATGTGCCAAGAGTATTTCGCCCTTTGCAAGGTGCTGAATTCTGTCTTCTGTAAAGAGCAGGACTACTAAATGGAATAATTCTCTCTGGGATTTACTTCTGTTCTTTGTTTTGATGGGTAAACACCAAGTCCCACTGACTTTTTCCCCTCTCTTCTGTGGTGATATTAAACACATGTACTGCTTTTACAAGAGGTTAAAAAAAAAAATATTTTCACCCAGGTCTTGCAAAAGTCCTATTTAGAATAAAAATAGATCAATAGGTAGTGTAGACAAGCTGAAGAAGACAAAAGTGCAGTCTGATGAAATATAGTTGCTACAGCTTGACAAGGACTGAGGGGCTGTTCATCCCAAATCTCTTCCTCAAATCCACATGAGCTTGACCTATACATTTAATTAATCCTACAAATAGCTCCTGAATCAAATTTGACCAAGTTTTTCAAATCTCTCAAGATTTCCCTATCACTCTGATATTACAGAGAACAGCAAGAAACTGCTGCTCAGTTCCTGTAAAAGGGAGGTCAAAAGCAGTTTTGAGACCAAGTATCTTGATGTCAAAATCCTGAAAATGAAGAATTCTTCATTAGAGAACCAGAACTTACCTCTCCAATTCTGACTGTTAGAGCCCTGCTCATCCCTTCCTTAGCCCTTTTCTTGAAGGAAATCTCCAGCCAAACCAGAAAACCTAATCTTAATATTCCCAGCATTTACAAGGAAGGAAAAGAAATTTAGGGATAACATTACTTCTTTCTTTTTCTTGATAAAAACCTTTTGTTTCTGCCCTCAGATAAAAATATGAAAAAGAGGAGAAAACTGATTCTGCAGGTCACCCTTAAAGTCCTGACTAAATAATAGACTCCAAGATTCTTTAGCAAAAAGATAAGAAGTACAGAGAAGGTGGACATTATTTTCCTCCCTCTGTGCTGAGTCACCTGCTCTGCCATGGAGAGCAAGTGACATTGTTCACTTTGAAGTGGGTGGGTTGTTTCTGTTGTTTGGAATGAAGCATCACAAATAATTTAGTGCATATCAAAGTTGTAATCCCGATATGAAAGAGGCCCTGCTCACCACACCAATTGCTGGCACACAGCCACACCACAGACAGAATGGTGAAGAAGAAGATGTGTGTACCCATGATCAAGACTCAGAGCAGGTAAACAAACCACAGTGAGCGTTATTACAGGTTACAGAGCAAAGCCTGACACTGCCTAATCAAGTCCTACAAATAATGAGAATTTATCTAATACTAAATCTGACAGAAAGTGGTTGAAGAAGTCTCATGCATCCTAACATCTCTGTGTACGTTTGGTTGGTTCATAGGCCAGTGAGAGAAATCTCCCACTCAGTGGCTTACAGCATCCTGGGTTTCCCTCAGAGGCTTCCTGTCTAATTTCTGGCCAGATTTGAGCACAGGGACCCCAAGGGGTGGTGCTCTGGGCATATTCTGAGATACTCAAAGGCACTTGTTTCACCCTCAGATGACTCAAGCAGCTGTCACAGAAGAAACTGTGGTTGTGCTGCACTATACAAGGAAAGCTGTTCTATCACTGTCTAAGAAAAATGGCACTCCTGTAAATATACATTGTCATTCTGGGAGGGTGTCTTTGGTGATTAGTGTCCAAAGAACCCAGCCACTGCACTGAGAAAAGCACACTCCAGAAAGCATACTACCCCAAAGAACCTGTTCCTACAAAAGCCAAGATTAGGGGGAGGAAATAGAGTCACACCTGCAGAAGTGAAGCAAAAGGAATTTACTTGAGTGTTGTGCAGAAAGCCTGTGGCCAAGACCAGCTGCTTTGAGAGCTGGCAATCTAACAGCTAAGACACAAGATGCTACTTCCTTTGCCAGCCCAGATCTGACAAACCTTTAGCTTGATTTTGAGCCTTTCATTTCACTTCACTTTCACTGCTAAAAGTAGTACTGATTCTCCCAGGAGGAGGAAAATATTTCTTTGCCTCTCTGAGGTGTCATGGCAATTAAGATGGGTATAACTTTTTAGGAAGCTACAGAAATGGAAGGCACTTAGAAGTTCAAAGCAATATTATTATATAGCTCAGAAAATGACACAATATGCTGACAGAAATTATGCAGTATACTGCTTAATAAACTTACAGACAGCATAGTAAAAATTCTGTCAGTAATAAACTCCTTTCCCAGTTGACTGCAGACTTGTGTTGCCAAAAATTATCACCTCTTTGCAGGTCCTATAGCACTCCACCTTCATATTCAGTAAAATGGTACCCCAATGGCATTGGCAGTCATATTATTTATTATCTACAGTAATGAAAAATACAAATAATTGACCTTGGAATTCTTGGGCTTACTTCTAAATTGACCCATTAAAAAAGTAATAATATTTTATGCCCACTTAAGTGAATGTGTTTCCATCTAAGTGAGTACACCATCAAGATGTGGACCTACCTGTATTTAATATCTTGGAGGTTACCTTTATTCCCTTTTACATTTCTCTTCCTTGCAGTCCAGATATAACTTAGACTATGTCTTATTGCAGAATCACTTGGGCAATTTGTTCTGTGTCCCTGCCTGGCCTACAAAGTAACCAACACACATCCAAAAGGCTTAAAAACAATACTAAACAACAATAAAGCATTAGCTGATATTTGTTCTACTTTTAGCATGATGTCAGCTTTTCCTTTTATTTTAAAACATTGATCAATGTATTTGTGTTCATGGGTGATTTGGGAGAAAAAGCATGCCACCACACATGCCAAGGGCCACTAATACCCATGGGACCATTTCGAAAGGCCTCTGATTTACATCCTGTTAGTCATAAATGATCTGGGCATTGATTATCTGATCAAAACCATCATCCTGTCCACTCGACTGTCAGCACTTTCTAAATGAAGAACAACACAATCAAAGAGTAATTTGTAAATAACAGAGCGAAAGCTGTTCATGTAAACAGATCGATGGACAAATGCATAAAGAGAATGGAGCCTCCTGACAGATTACTCATAAAAACAAGTTATTAGAATTCATTAAAGAAGCATTACCAGTTTACCAGCTTTAACTACCACACCGCAGCAGATGATGGATTTTAGAAGACATGGATCAGTAGGCTGAGCACAATGTATTTGAAGTATTTGAATGCCCATGAACTGCTGGTTTGAACCCAGGCATAAGGCATAACATTTTGTCCCTTTATGGATGATAGGCCACATATTGGGTGCTTACTGAATGCAGATAAGACTTAGAAAGCAGTCCCTCCTTCTGGGAAAATAACAATCACATGCTAGCTTTTCATTAAAGGAAAAGAATTAGTCAATAGTGTCCTTGACCAATCTTCTCAAGTCCAGCATGCTCAGTGTGACTCACATCTTTCTGCTCATCGCAAAGCTTTGGAGAGTGGCTTTTTATTTCATATGTACCACACATTTCTGTTTCTGTGTAGTTCAAGTCCCTTGCCTTGTCACACTGATCTGAAAGCTTAGTGCAGACCATGGAAGCTACAGGTTCTGAGTTTCCATTACTAACATCACTAATGGAGACAGAGTTATTTTGTTATTTCCATCCAAATCAAAAGATGAGCCATAAGTCAAATTCAGCTGAATTCTAAGATACATTCCACAGTCAAAACGAGGGACACACAAATTATGAGGCAGGATAGAGTTAGAGAGGGAGAGGGGAGCCTCTAGGACGCTTTGCCATCATGGTTGGATTCTCTAGTCTCTACAGATAACATTTAATTCAAAGGCTGCTGACACTGTGATTTTCAGAGAGACTACAGCCAGGTGTGACAACAGAGTGCTCATCACATTCACGGGTGGAACATCCAGATTCAAGAGAAAGCTGCTGTCTGCACCATTTCATTCAAACCCAATGGGGCAGGCAGTGCTGACCTTATCTGTAACTAGCCACAGCTGAGTGCCAGAGTATGCCTGGTCAAAATGTGTAAGTGTGGACTGCAATTCATCCCAGGGTACCAACCGTGCAGCCAGAAAGATGCCATCACCAATGGTAGAGCCATAAAACTTTACCTGAATCCTACCAAAAGATTTAAGCATCATCCTGATGAGATTCTTCTTTTTGCCATTGCTATGAGAGAGCACTCATGACTTGGAACTGATTCAGAGAAAAATTATTGTGTGAAATGCACAAATTCTAGGACCAGACTGGTTCCTTCTTGCACTAAAATTTGCTTATGAATCCTTTAAAAAAGCACACACCAAAAAAAAAAAGGAGAGCTGAGAAAGTCACTTGGCAACATATATAGTGAAGAGGGAAGTGTTTTTCCAACATGGTAACGTCTCAAGAACAATACAAATTCATTGTAGTGTGGGAAACATCTAAATTCTTTTGACATATGTACAGTGCTGTTACCCTGTGATATGTCTTCTAAGAATGTGATGACCAAATGCCACAAGGCCTTCTCAGAAATGTAGCACAGACCTAATAAGTACATAAATAATCCAACATTTCTTTGACATTTATTGACTTCCCAGGGACTCATGGAATATGAAAGACAGGAATTTTAAGCAGTGTTCCCTTGTGTAGTTGAAAGGCAAAAGATGGAAGGACTTTGTTTACCTGTAGTCTAAAATGCAAAGAGAATATGAGAAGCTGAAAGTGGAGGATAAGAAGTAGCTACTGAGCTTGTTCTGAAGCCAGAGATAATACGGGTTTAGATCTCTGACACAGAGAGCAGAGAGCTCATAGGTTAAATCTCATCTGTCAGAGTAAGCTAGGGTGTTCAATATTCATATTCCATAAAGGAAACAAGAATTTAAGGTTGAGCACAGCTGAAGATGCCTTCTCATGTCAGAGTACCTGAAATTTCTCCCTTGTCCAGTCTGTTAAGATATGGATACTGCTAGAATCATTCAGTGCAAAACCAGGAAAAAGAGTTTTTATCCCCTGCTACTCGACCCCACCCCCTATTCCCCCCATCCATATCCCATTTACGGTGGTAAATGGGAAACATATTTTGCCATTATTCAGGTATTTAGTCTTTCTAGGAGATGCTTCCAAGCATGGTTTATGAAGACACTCAGTTTGGAAAAGAAGGAATGTACTGAGGAGGATTTTATGTAGCAAAACTAGCTTTATTGGTGATAACTGATCCAATATTGTGCTGTTTGCTTAAAATGTATTGTTGCTGTAAGCAACACACTGAATTGCAAAACTATAACTGCAAATAGTTTATATGTCTGTGTGTACACATCAGCAACAAAGCAGAATGCAAAGACAATGGAATAGCTCAAACTCTAATTCAGCTATCATGCTTGCAGAGCTTGATTTACTGTTTTTAATAGGGTGTCTTCTCTGTGGTGGAGCTGTCTTAAGCGTCATTAAAGTACTAAAATTTGTTGCCAGCTAAGAACGTACACATGTTTTTACAACAGCTCATTTCAAATATCATAACTCATCTGACAACAATTGTAAACCAGTATAAGATGGGTCTGAGTCCTGAGTAAAACCTCATGTATCCCCCCCAAAACAGCAATCAGCCTCAGCATCATGGAAAACCAGGCTGCCAGTTTAATTTCCAGGACCAGAGCACAGAGAACAAGGGTCCAGATCCAGACCCACCGACTCGACTGCCAGGCTGTGTGTTGCTCTGATGTGAGCTCTTCTTTCCTCAAAAATCCTGCTCTGCTCTGGACTGGTAATACATCCTTTTCAAATCAGCATTACAAAGGACTACCCACATCTATCATGAAATATGCATAGGAAGTCAAGCTTGAAGTCACTAGTTTTGGTGCTTTTGGTTGAACCTAAGACAAGAAGATGTGCCAGATGCACCCAGGATTCAAGAAAGAATCACACTGAAAAAGTGTCCTCTTTTTAAGTTCTTATGCTCCTCAGGCATAAGAAAATCCACGAAAATTATTAGACCTTTTATGTCACTTTTTCACATTATTTTGTGAACATAATTAATCTAGTGTGGCTTCTCAATCTGAATTGCCCTAGAATTAAAATCCTGATCTGTATGCAAACAACAGAAGCTCAGAGAAAGAGGTCACTGAAGCTACAGATTCACTGCAAATGGTAACACCATAACCATGATGAAAAATATCACTGCCTTGATATCCTTTCCTGTGCCATTCCAACCACTGGCCTGTATCAGGCCCAAGAGGATGAATTAGGATGTTTTCTGATTCTTTGAATGTTGCCCATTGGTGGGTCTTTCTTTGCTCTGGCAGAAAAAGTTTTGAAAACATCACAAGGAATGCATTTTTATCCCTTTGTTACCTCATCAGGTACTTGTTAAATGCCATCATTAATTTGTGAGAAGCTCATTCTGGTTTCCTCAGTCTTCTCATTTTTTCCAGAGACCTGACTGCCTTGAAAGAAGCTAGGAAGAAATAAGAACCATGTGTAATTGTTATTACCAAGTGGAATTTTTCCCTAGAATTTTACAAGATTAATTTTTTCCTATACCAAAGACATCTTTTGTCACATGACAGAAATTCCATTTTTCCATGACAGTTTTAAAAATGTGAACAAATAAAATATGAAAAAGAACCTTTATCATTACTTTCATCAAAATTAAGTATTTAGTCATAATTTTTACACAACAGACAAATGCCTCTTGGATCACACAAGCATAGTTCTCTTCCTGAGGAAGCCCCAGTGTCCAGCACTCAGCTTAAACCTCTTTGGCTTATTTTTTGGGTTCATAACAATTGATCTTTCATGTCTCAATTTTTGCATTGCCATCACCTAACCACAGCCCAGGTTTTAGTATTCCAGTCCTCCAGTGCAAATTCCATTATATAATGCTGACTTTTTATAATGCAAGCTGTTATTTCCAGGGGGAGAAGGGAATTTTAAAAGGCAAGAGCTATAATTCTTGTATTTGTTCTCTGACTTATCATATTTTTCATTTATGACAGCATTTTTATCAATAGATTTCAAGACTGTAAAATTGGAATAATGTCACTGGCACACCATTTTACAGACAGGGAATCTCAGATACAAGAAACTCACATTAGTGACTCTACAAAATTTTGTCTTTAGGACTGGTGTCGAGACTGGGTAATTCTTCAGTCATTCACAAACATCCCAATTTAATGAGGTGGTTTTCTATTCAGTTTAGAATTCTACCAACAGGCTGACAATACTTCTGTGTTGGGCATATCCCTCCACAGGAGTACCAGCAGTACCAAAACTCCTCACAGCTGAAGACGAAGTCATTCTGTCCCCTTGGTCTTGGTCTACCTCCTCAGTCAGCTGAGTGACCTTGCTGTCTCTTCACCAAGTGAGTTGTAAGGACAGATTGCACAAAGAAAGCCTAACCAGAAATCACAGAACTGATCTGCAGAAGGGCTCCTGCTGAAGGTCACCCCTGTCTTCAGTTCCTCTGGGAGTTAGCTCCAGTCCCTCACTTAAACATCCCCAACTACCAGAGGGCTGCTCCTCAGCCAGCTGTTCCCAGGATTCCTGCCTCTCTCCCTTGGCCCGGGGACTGGCAGGAGCACTACTCCTGCTGTGGTGTTTTTCACTTCACAGCCCTCAGCAGCCTGTGCTCTGCTGAGCACTGCGTGCAGCTCTCTGAGACATCAGATTAGAGCTCTGTTCTCCTACCAGCACTCCTCCTCCTCCTCCACTTCCCTGCTCTGTATCACAGCACAGGGCAGCCCAAGAACCAACCAGCACTGCAGCACCACTGCCAAAGAGCTGCTTTGTCATTCCTAGTGGGGAAACCAGGAATGGGAGCTCGCACCAGCAACTGGCAGGAGCAGATTACACCAGCCTCTCGCCCAGGCTCTTCCCTCTCTCTCAGGAGCTAAAGGCTCTGTCTAAAAAATATCAGTCACTAAATAATGCAGAACTGCCGAATTACTCAAAACACTGCTAACATGCTGCCAAGCTGCATGCCTGCACTGGTTCAACAAAGCACAGTCATGCTGGTGTTATCCTCCTGGCTGACACAAGGCCACATCATTAACCTGCTCCAAAGACACTTGTAAATAACCACTGTCCTCTACAGTCCACATGAAATCTTGGGATCACTCTTCCAAGTTTCCTGTATATCCTTCGCGTATCTAGCATGTTTTTGGTAAGCAATTTGCCTTCAAATCACTGTGGGTGAAAGGGAAAACCTGTCAAAGTTCAGTAACCACATTTCTTATTCCCTTTTGCACAAGAGACTGAAATTATAGCAAGGAAAGGCAAAATAAAAACCTGAGATGTTCCTGAAGATCACTTTCTGTCAGAGGAAACAAGGAAAAAAGCCATTACCCAGAAGCACAGAGCACCAAAAGGCCTGTAAAAATAACCAGCACTCAGAGGAATTTCGTAAAGAAAACAGACCAAAAAATACAGAGACAGTATTAAGGTTATAAACCAATATGGAAAATTTCTGTAGTTTTTCAAAAAAGACATTACCTCTCATTAGACAGAGGGGCATGACACTCCCACAGAAAACATTATCTTCTTCTCCCACAGGAACTCACATGAAATACTGGTATTAAGAGCCACAAAAGACAAATAAGTACCAAGTTCCTTGCCTTGTGCATTCTCCCCACCAGACAAATGATATATCCACCCTTTAAAGAAGCAAACCTCAAGGATGCCTTACATAAAAGCAGGACTAAGAAACAGCCCCCACTTCAGTTTCACACATCCTCTAGGTATGGCAAAAACCTCTGTCAAAATCAGAAACATTTCTCACTTTGCTTTCCGGAAGACAAGGCATAGTGATACGTTTCATGTCAGGATCTTGTATCTTTGTTTTAATTTACACAAAGCCTTTCTGCTTCCCAGTTCCTACATACATATATCCAGGTTGACCCTTTCTGGGACATTGCAAAGGGTACAGAAACAAAACAAGGGAACCCATAACTAAGGGTTTCCTTGAGTAAGGTGTTGCCAGAGAGGCTGAGCTGAGATAGCCCATACTGATGTGCAGAGCTGAGCTGCCTGACCATGGCAGTCTGTAAGGGACAGGGAAGGACATCACCTCAGGAAGCCTGGGGCTTAATCCAGAGTGGAAGCAAATAGCTGGCTATTAACCTACAGCACAAAAAGCTTTTGAAAACCTGGCACGAGGGAGTGAATTGCTTTCCCGGTAATCACTGCTCATTTACCTCTCCCATATTTCTGATTATGCTGTTCTGAGACAGTTGATAATAGCCAAACCCATCCTCCCTTTCTGCTTTCACATTGTTGACCTCTTTCTTTTCATAATTTTTTTGATAACCCCAGTCAGCCAGTTCTTGACGTGCTCTTTTTGTCTCCCCTTCACATGTTTACAAGGCTGCTGCTTTCCTTGTCTCCAGACCCCTCTGAGCAAAGCACTGCCTTGCTCAAATGTAAACTGGATGACAATTCCTCTATCAGTGCAAATATGCTGCTTCTTTATCTCAGTATCTCCACCCCTTGCAGCTGCCCAAGCAATCAATTTCATATTTTAAAACTGAAGCAGAAAACACGATCCCCACACCTCAGAAAACCTCAAAGAGCTGGGAAATAACCCTCTTGCAGCTGTACACTGTAAAAAGCCCCTACACATCATTCTCATTTGCTGGAGTGTGGGGTTTCAGCCTGTGATCCCACCTGTGCAAAGCTCTCCCAGACAGTCTCAGGGCACACAGGTGCACTCAGGTCACAGGGAGACCTGATAGTGGGGCTGTGGCATGTCAAAAGCTTTTAGGATAAAGGCTGCAGCAGTGAAGAGCAAACTCACTGTACTCTAAAAATAATCACTGCAGATCCTTTCTCAGCTCAAACACACGAGTTAAAAATTACCAAGACTCACACAAAAACTGTGCCACTGGCAGCAATTGGAAATTGGCTTTTTGTCCATTTAATGGCTTTGATCCTGACAAACCACTGTAGGTAATAGGTGCTTTATAAAGCATTTGGGATTTTATAGGTTAATCTGCTTTAAGGAGATGCAAAATTATTAAAGGAGGAATTAGTATTTCTTGTAAGGGAAGCCTTAAGTTTTGTGCACAGAAGGCCGCCCGTAGACTCAACCTTATCTTTCTTCTCAAGTAAAGCCGCCTTCATTCCTTGTTTTTCATGGCTCAGAGAAGCTGGCTCCAACACCAGCAGGACAGCTCTTTTCTTAGCTGTGCTTCTACTGCCATCTAGTGCCTCCAGCACAGACCGCAAGGGCTTCTTTGGCTGTACGAACTTGTCACAAAAGATAAAAAGTCCTAAGGTTCATGTCAAACCTCAATTTTTCATTCGGAAACCAATCTTTGTGATACCACTATAGATTTTTTTTTTTTCTGAGAACAGATCAGACTTGCTGTAATGAGGTGGGGTTGTTTTGCAGTCTGAAGTATGAGCTACCCCTCCTGACTGTCTGGGCTGAGTGGTGATTTCAAATACCGTGTCAGTCACACTCAATGAACTGGAATAGCATTGCTGTTTATCTGGTTTCGGTCAGGACTGAGAGACTTTTCACAGGGAATTAGGTCTCCAGAGGAAAAGAAGTAGCTAGAGTCACGCAACAACGTGAGCAGTGTTCATTAGCTTCAGGAAAACAACACTGAGGAAAGGTGACTGCAGATAGAAAAGTGGACTTGGCCTTGTTTTCCTCTTCTTACATTCTGCTCTCTTGCTAGGTAAGACTTCTATTTCTTTTCAGTGAAAAAAAGGGAGACATTAACACTCCTCCTACCTTGTTAAGTCATGCTAAATACACAGGGACTAATCCAACTCTAAGAAAACACTATGTAAGCTTTACATTATTCCACTGTGTAAGCTTTACAACATTCCACTATGTGCTTCTATACCAAACAAAGCCATTTCCAACCTATCCTACTTACCTCCATTTTACTGGTTCTACTAGAAAGGCGACTCTGTGAAGCACAGCATGTTGCTTTACCTTTTCCAGATTTCTTTGCAGGTAGTGGGCAGCTGTTGGTGATGTGCTTATGTTTCAGCTCAGTGACTCCACCCCTTTTGCATGTTTTTTCTCAGCTGTAATACTGTTGGACTGTGAAGTCACCAGATTCCAATGTACACAGAATCAATGGCATCTTTTCCAAAACTTTGTGAAGAGACCCCTATTCATAGTGTGACTCTATCATTAGAGGTAGAGCATTAACACTGTTCTATGCAGACATGAAGAATAAAAAAAGGTGACAGATGTCTCTAAGTATTCACCATTTACCAAGTGCAAACAGAAGAGGAGAATGAAACCATGGTATGTACAAAATGTATTTACATAAGAGGAGGCTGGAATTTTTGCTGTGAAGATCTACTAGAACTAATATTTAGAAAAAATATTTGTATCTTCCTCACTGTGGTATTTCAAATTAGTCTCCTACATGGAGTAACACCGTAAGAGAAACTCCCATTGGCTTGGGAGGTGAATGTTCCCAGTTGATGTATCTGTATGAAAGCATTCATCTAATCAAAGTATTTTGTCTAAGGTAGAATCACAGCTGTTTCATTAAGGACTCAATCCATCCCACAATACTAGAGCTCAATAAATACAAGATACATTCTGAAGTATCAATCTTGCTTTTATCATGAATTGGGAAGAGAAGTTGAATCATCTTCCTGCACCCTTTACACAGATCATAAACAAAAACAATGATGCTGTTTGTTTCAAAATCCATAGCAGAATAGCCACCTACAAAACAGAAGAGGAAGGTCTCCACTCTTTTGTCTCAGCACTCAACCAAGGAAGGCACCAAAAATGTTCAATCTATCTAGCAAGGAGATGGGCTGAATGATCAACAGGGTATTCTCAGCCTCCTCCTCCTGGTACAGGCATGCTTTGCTGCACTGAGCATATTTGCTATAATACTGGCAAAACAATTTATTTAGGATAAAGTGTCAGCTAAGCAGCAAGAAGAATTTCAGTTGAACCATTAAACAGGAATCTTAGACTGAACAGGAAATAGGCAGCTTATGCCAGAGACATTGTGCATCCCAGTGAAGCTTTATAGATCTCTGCACCGAGACATTTCTGTGCACTTCTGTTCAGCACAAAACCTGCCTGAAATCTTGCCAGTGAACTCTACCATTTATTGCTCCCACTACAAGAGCAATCACATCAGAAGGGAATATGGACATCCCTAACAGGATTTGCTGTTAGCCATCGCCAGCTGCTCTTTCAAATGACTCTGTTAACACTATGTAATCAAGTTAAGAGGCTACAGTCACTCCTGCATGACCTCAGATTGGCCAATGGACATGAAGCTTCCCAAAAATTTGAAAATGGGGTGGCAATAACAGAGAAATACTTGTTTTTTCCATACAGCTCTGCTGCTATGCTCACAGGGAAGGAATCTGCTGCAACTGGGAGTAGGATTGATTCACACACAGAAATGCCTTTCAGCTGGATAACCTGTTCGCATGTTTTCTAACCTTTTCTGATTCCAGTGTTCTTGGGAAATGACATTGTCTATAATTAGCTAAACATTCATTTTTTAGCAACAATGAAGCCTGTACTCTCTATAGGCATTTTAACTAAATCGTTGCTCATGGAAAGCAGTAAGGAAGATGGCTGTATTTTTCAGCAGAAACTGAACAAAGGAAGCCAAGCTAAACCCAGATTTTCTTTGCATTTTCCTGTACTATTTTTGGGAACATGCGTGCAGTTTGCGTGCAGTTTTGTTTGTGATGATGTTTTGGTTTTTTTAACAGTCATTTTGGTGCTACCTCCTCTGTCTTAGACAATGAAGAATCCAGACCATAGCTGCAAAACATTAGACTAACAATACGCTCAAGTTTCCTATTACATACCCTCAAGTTAATTCTGTATTGAGCTACCCTCTACTACAGTACCGTGTTTGAAATGCATCTGCGAGCACAGTAAAAACCAAAATTACTGTTTTCCTGCCCTAAGTGAAGCTTAAACTCAGGTACACTTGATACCAACAAAAAAGGCATTAAAAAAATTAAAGTCAACACTCCAACAAATACTTTTAGGATACTTTCATCTCTGCTTTCCAGAGATATGTCTAGGTTTAGCCTAGGGTATACAAAAGTAAGATTCAGGTTTAATGCACTTATTGCAAAGTTACTGGGAGCCCCTGACAAAACTGGTGTTGGGTTCTGTGTCTGTTTCTAACCTTATCCAAACATAATTCCTTGAGGGGAAAAACAGAGTTTCACAGTTGTTTGTCTTAGCCACTATGAAAACCACAGAGAAGTATCTTGGCACACAGCAAAAGCTTGGCAACACTGCTGCAGCACACATTTTCCTCTGCTCAATTACTAGTGGGTGTTTTGGGCTTTTTTTAGAACACTAGTTCTAGGAACACAACCCTTACTGTTACAGCGACACTTGAGCATAAATGGAAGGAGCACAGAAAGAGGAACTTGCCCATGCTGACTCTTCCATGCACACTCCTCTCAGAATTCTAAAAAAGCTACCTGATGATCCCACTACCAGCCTAGAACATCTTCAAAATAAGATTTTTTTTTACAACCTGCCTGCCACTCCCAGCATGTGCTAGACTTGTATAAATGTAGCACTTTAGAGGGTTTAAAAACAAACAAAATCAAACAAAAACCCCAAAACACAAACAAAAAAATCCCAAACAAAAAAAAAACCCAAACCCAATAAAAAACAAAACAAAATAAAAAAAAATTTTAAAAAACCCCAAACACCAAACAAAACCAAAAAACAAACCACCAAAACATCAAAGTGAGAATAATAAAGCCTCCAAGAACTTCCCCTCTCTGGCTATACTGCTGAAATCAAAGATAGCTATAATTACGATGGTTAATCTCATGATACTCATACCCCTCCAGAAAATGGACTCTGGACAGGAACTTCAGGTAGACCAACGAAAATGTGTTGAATGAAAACAACCTGCTGCTACAATGCAACAGAACTGATTCTGTAAGGCAAAACCAAACCACTCCCACTCCAAATCAAATCTGAAAGTAGAAATTTATTTTTGATAGAGTGATACAAAAAGGCAGCTGCAAAAGAAATCATCAATAGCCTAAATTAAGGGTCTCCTGTACTTTTAAAGCAAAGGAGTCCTGGTGTTTTGCAGGCATTTGAAAATCCCAATAACTGCTTGTGTCTAACCTCAAAGGTGGGATGGCAGAGAAGGGACAGAATTAATTTTGATGCAGTGTTTGTGTGGATGGTAGCACATACCTGGTTACTGGAGGGCAGTAATTCCAGGGTAAGTCATACTTACTGGCGTGATGGCCTGGAAAACATAACCAGCTCTATGGAATTTCTGCCTTCCTTGCGAAGTTGAACACTAAAGTTTAGATTAAAAAATAATAAAAATAGTGTGTTTGAAGCTACTTTCAAAAGGATATTCAAAATAAAGAAGCCTTTAAACCCTAGGAGTACATCCTTAAAACACCGTCTGTTTCCACACCTAGAAAATCAGTTTCAGCAAAATCTCACATGACTTAGTAATCAGCAGTTTCACATCACTCATCCTCAAATACAATTTAACTCCCTTCACTAAATTTTTAAAAAAAACAAAACCAAAAAACAGAAAGAAGCAAAAATAAAACAATCATTTTATCAACAGCACAAGTTGGCATGCATATGGATTTTGAGATATTTTTAATAAGTACTACTTGGCTATACTCTTCCAATCCAATAAAGTTAATACCAAACATACTTATCAGAAATCACAATGGAAAAATTGTCAGCGTTCTTACTGGAGAAAACCAAGATGCATTTACAGAAGCATTCTACACAAACAAAGGGTTTTTAAGTATTTTATTTGTCCATTTGGAATGATTAGCATTTATAATCAACAACATAAATCCACCCCTCAGCGAAAAACCTGACAGCTTGTTATTGCCAAACATATTACAGTCCACTGAAGGGTGAAGAATTACAGACATATGAAGATGAATAACATTATGTCACCATTAAATCACTTATTCTATTAATAACACTTTAATCCCCAAACATTGTAAATTAAAATAAGGAAAAAACAAAAATCAACATTTCCAGTGATAAAGTACACTGTGTTCAGCACACAATATAACAGTACAGTTCAATTACACTAGTGCATTAGAAGGTAAAAAAAATGGACAGCTCCTTTGGAATAACTGCATCATTGCTGATCTCTCTCCTATACAAACACTGCTTGCAGCCACAGAAGCTACCAGGAAGTCTCCAAGAAGTATCCAACTACAAAAATCCATCACAGCTAAAATAAATTCATTCTGAGATTCTTCTATTACTTGAATATGAGGACCTAAAATTAGATTCCCTCGCATGTGGACTGACCAGTGACAGTGACATTCCTTAGGAAACCAAGCAAGTGAGGAACACATCTGCATCCATACTTGAAAATGACATGGAAAAACGCCTTTCATTTTTCACCCACTTAAGTAAACAGTTACTTAACATTTGGAAGCCTTCTCTGAGAGTTTTAAAGTTTAGTGGTTGAAACCATTTTTTAAGGTTGCTGGCGTGCATGAAATTTGCAAGTATGAGTAAGAAATATCAATATAATACCTAAAAGACAAAACATTTGTACTCACTAGAGATGGAATTTTAAAAACTCTCCTCCAAAAATGAAAATGGATGATACACTTTTTATAAATTTTCCAGGAATTATTTGTATTATATTCACTTTATATTAGATGACAACTTAAAAGACTGAAGTTAACAATTACTGGAATCATCCTTCAACATAAAGCAAATCAGAAGAATAATCTCTATACATCAAAGTATACTGCAAATCTTTTTCTCAAGATGTTGCCTGCTACAAATGGCCTCATGCAGCTACTAGAGCCCTATCAAGTCTGTGGAATCTTGTCAATTAAATAGGATGTGAATGTGAAAAGTAGATGGACACAGGAGGCAAGTTTTATTATGTCAATAGACATCAACTTCATTCAAGCTGACCAACAACAAACAAGAAAAATTCTGGAGCAAACTGAACTGCAAATATGTGTGAGGAAAAACCCATTCAGTACCTCATTATATTTTCAATTAATTGCTTTTTTATAACACAGTAACTTGGGAAAAAAAATTAAATGAAACAACACCAAAACAGAATCCCTCCTTTCCCAATGATCTGAAGTATCCTCTGAACTTTATGATGGCTAGGAAAAGTTTAGAAACAAACACTTTTGTGTCATTACCACTGCTTGGCACGCTAAATAATTCCATCTGTGTCCACCTACTGTCACTTACCTTATGATCAGATTGCAAACTCTTAAGGGCAAAGACATTTTTTTCTAATTTCTTTCATACCAGGAAGTGATAGTATCCATCTCTCCTCTGTGCCACAGTAATATAATAAACTAAAATATCATTGTTATGCTTTAATTATTTTCTATCCAAAGCTCTAAGTGGTTGCCCAAGTTTCTAGGAACAAAACGCCAGTTTCCACATGTGACCTAACATGAAAATATCCATGATGCAACGAGTTTACTCTTTGCACCATGCAAAAAAACCCACAAGATTTTCATCCACAAACTGCTAGTTAGCGTATCTTTTCATCCATTTCAACCCATTTATTGGACAGAGGAGGTAGATTAGAAGTAAGCCACATCCTGCACTGCCTGATCAGTCATAAGGCACATTTGCATTCCACTGAAAATAGGATATATTTTAGGGCTGCCAATGAAAGCTGGAGGAAGTAATCAAATGCACTTGGAGTACTGTAATGTCTAGTCACAGACTGTAGCAAAAAAACAGACAAAATATCTTTTTTTTACTATAGGAAATCTAGGTACACTATCCAAATGAAATTTGAGAATGACAGATCTACAAAAGCATGGGGCCCACTGGCTCATAAGGCTTACTGGCACTTAATTCTTTCCTTCACAGTGAAAGCAATGGACGTAACAGCAGAAGTGTTAAAAAATGCAGCTTAAGATGCATCTGTCTTCTGTTAACTTCTAAAGTTATCTTTGAAGTGAGCTGGTAAGTTAAGATGTTGTTATTAAAAGATATTTAAATCCAAGAATTTGTTTTCATCATTATCTTGAACTAAAATTTACCCCCAAAAACTGAAGGGCAAAAATCCCACAGCAACAGGGGGATAAAGCTACAGTCATGTTGATATCTGCTCAAGTAAACCTTTAACAAATAAAACAGACCGAATCCAGACTCTTTGCCAACAGATCAATCAGTTTAGCAGTCAGCTCTCCTCCAAGCTTGACTTGGCTCTTATTCAAAGGAACATGAGAACCAGGTTCTCCAGATGCCAAAGCCACCTCAGCAAGCTTCAATGTGAAAGTTGTCAAACTGTGCAAACTCAAACGAGCGAGTTCCGAGAGCAGCCCAGCCGTTGCTTGGCTTAGAAACTGTGACATTCTCCCAGAGAGGATAACCATTTAACAGTCCTGAGGCAGAATTGCCCTGTCAAAAAAAGGAAAATGTTAACTTTTTAAAATCCAGTGTCTGTGCAGACACTGAGCCTGCTCACAGGGGAGACAAGACAAAGCAGAAACACATAAAGTCAACTTTCAACTACATTTCACACATTTTTCATGCAGAGGTGCATCTAAATATTGCATACAATTCTCCGGTGTCTATCAGCTCTGTGAAACAGATCTAATGCCTTTACAGTGAATACATAAAAGGCTCCTCTTCCCCAACTCACAGGTTTGCTAACTCAGTGTAGAACCTGAAATGTGAACTGGTTTTCCTCTTCCACTTGTATCAGGCTCTTTCGAACAGCTTTCCTAAGGTGACACCTGGCACTGATTCTGCAGAATTAGGCAGAAGTCAAAAGTAAAGAAAGATGTAATTTAGTCAGTAGGCCAAGAGAAAGAGGAGACAGCAGAACTTTCAAGTATCACTCAAGCCACTTCAAGATGTTGAAATTAAAAGCAGTTTCAGGAAAAATTACCATTTATCTTGTCTGTGTTCCACTAAACAGTATTTAAGACAAAACACCTGTTTACTTGTATTTCTTAATCCGAAAGACAATTATAGACACAGGTAAAAGAAAGAATATCTTTCAAGGAGTCAAGTGTGAGAATTATGTAAAGACAGCCTGCACTTCAGTCATTACATCAAAGGCATATTTGGTACAAAATACTTTTAACAGGACAAATTGACGTTTAAAGCATTGTAATTTTAAAATTACCATCATTGTTTTGAGTTTTAAGTGATTTATGTTCATCTTCAGTAACCCCATGTCTTGACCCATGTTACAGATGGCAAGAGCTGTCGTAAATGTAGGAGTACCGAAGCTAAACTAAACTACATCCATTCCAGCAAATGCTTTAAGTACATTCAGAAGAGCATTCAGAAGAGGAACTTAAAGCCTTTTAGGTACTTGCATCAATGTCTCACCCACCAAAGCACACAGGGATAGATAAAGTTTGGAGCTACTTTCCTCATCAAGTCACTGTGGTCAAAAAGGGTGAAGTGGAAGGGAAGGAAAAAAATGCAGACAGGTATGTCATTAACTGTAGCCCATTTATACAGCAACACAATGCCCGTGCTCTTCCAGTACAGCAGAGAAGGAATTCAACTTATCTGAGTTTCCCATCCTTTACCAGCTCCAAATATAAAGGCCTTATTAGCCTGCAAAGGTAACTGGAAGGAGACAGATTTGTAACACAGGTTACTTTAGTAGTTTACTGACTGTCTTAACAACAGAAAGCCAGGCCGTCATCTTTCCATCAGCGTAAACAAGAGGCTTGCTGCTATGACCCTCTTACCTTACAATTCATCTTTCCAGGTATTTTCTGTACCTTCTACAATTTCTCAAAATCTCTCTAGAAACACAGGCAGCAGTTTGTTATGGTATTTTAATACTGATTTAAAATACAGAGATTATTATGTTTTTGATAGAGTAAACTAATGCAAGTACACCATCAATATTATAGCACAGTTTTGTCTAAACCCTTTAGGACTGAAAGTTTCATAACCAGTTTTCCGGCTTTTCACCTGTGTCCTTACCTGAATTTTTAGAGTTAGTGTGTGCCATGCATTATCCCGGACACCAGCAACTCCTTTCATTAATACTTCTCGTCCAGCTGCAAAACATGCTTAAATTAGCACAGTGTTACTTCAGCCCTTTGCTGGAACTGATCAATACCAAGCCAGCAAAAGGAAAATAATGTCTATTTTTTGGAACTGTTAAGGACTGACATTTTGCCAATTATAGTTGCAGCATGGAAGGCTTAATATGCAAACCCAGACTCTGCATTATGAGTGCCTTCCACTTTGCCCAGACTGTTTTCCCACTGAAATCTCCAAGGCTCTTGGTAATTTGGGATGAGGATTCACTCTATGGAGAGTATGGGTTCACAAAGTGTGACAGTAGCTATCGTTCTGCTCATTCTATAGATCTTCTTGTTTATGTATTGTTTGAAGCTATTTTAAACCACAGGGTCTGAGCTGCCTACAACACTATCGTGTTGCTTAGTTCTACTCAAAATTTAAGCTAAGCAAAAATAATGTGTGAATGACACCTGGAGGGAAGACCTGAAAAAAGTTAAGTGCTACAAGCCTTCAGTTATACAGTAGACAGTTTTAGCTGCAAGATAATTTAACATTCAGGCTCCCTTCTAGAAAAATATAAAGATGATTGAAAATAGCCATACAGAAAAAATTATCGTATTGCGTAACAAGAGTCTCAGCCTGAAATAATGTGGTGGTTAATCAAAATCCACTCATTCACGTTGGAAAAGTTATTTCTGACAGCCTGAGAAACTAATCAAATAATGTTGCTAGGTTTTATTACAAATGAAAAATGGAGTCAATCCTAAACACAAGTATGTATTTCCATATAGCTGAAACCTAAGTTTATATGGAGTTAGACATTGCAAAGTTTCCTTAGGAAGCACTGGATATTCAGAGAAGCTATGTAAAATCTTCTTTATGCTCCCTGTCCATGGTAAAAGTGGAAAGAAACACAGCCACACACACAAAAAATCTATTTTATCAACTATACTGTAGATCTAGAAGCTATATTTGATTAATCAGAAACTATTGAAAATTAATAGTTTATACTCATGAAGCGATAGGAAATGCATTTAAACTAAACATGCCACTATTTCAAAGCAAATTGAACTTTTAGCTATTGATGAAGTATTTATCATACACTCTTTCATGTGCCTGTCAAGTGCTCCAGAGATGAACAGCATCACAAGCAGAACATGTGCTCACTCCACTGAGGTACACTAACTGGAGGAGGAAACAGGAGTCCACTTATCTTCATCCCTTAAGCCAGATAAAAGTACAGGGACTTGAACTGCTCCCTAAGAAAAGCCACTTCATTTCAATCAGGATTTTTTTTATGTGTAGTGTAAGAATACAGATCAAATCTTTTTGTAATTAATATTGTATCACAGGATTTATTTTATGAAAAGCAAAACCGCTTACATTTGCTAGTGTGAAACAGGTTTTGGCAGTGGAAAAACAAAAACTCCAGAAAGGTGAGCCTGAGAAACGGACCAGCCAGTAGCCTTCAGTTGCTTTCCCCACATATGAAAATTGGTCGTCATTAGAACACAACAGGTTAAATTTATAGTGATGACGACTACAAAATCTGAATGTTACCCATTTTTATCAAAGTTATCAAAACAACATGTCCATATGCCAGCACCCACTTTTGCAAAGAGCTGCTTACCTAGGTCACCAGTGACTCGGTAGGTACCATCTGCAAAAACCCAGAAGAAAACTCCTTTGGTACGGCGCACATATATCCCACCATTGTCAACTCTTCCTGCAATAAACACGCCCCCATCACGTGGCTTTTCTATGTAGATGTCACAAGTGACTGTCATGTTTACCCTGTAAGAGAAGTTTAATGTTTTAACAAGGAAGGAATCAAATTTTTTGAGCAGGAAATAGGCAGAAATTATTTGATTTTCCTGAGATGATAAACCTGCTCAACATTAAAGCACTGTGTTATGCTTGCAATGAGAGCTGTAAAGGAGAATAAAGCAAAGTAATACTGGAACCACCAAGCAGCACATAGAAAATTCACAAATTCCTCCTCCCCAAAGTTGCACTACAAGACTACTAAACATAAAAATTAAAAGCATTCTTTACCTCTATTAATGGATATTCAAACTAAAATCTACATCCTATGTCTGAAATCACTTGTAATATGCATACAGCCACAAGGTCACACACTTAACAAGCTGCTAATTCTCTGTAATTATTTACAGAATGTGAAAAGACTCTCTGTGACACCAGCTCAGCTGATAAGTGAATCAAAAAATAGCTATTTTAAAAACTTTTCTTCTCATCTCTAACATAATAATAAGAATGACCTGGGTTTTCATTCTAATATAATGCTATTAGAAGTACCAAATTCTTGAATATATATTCATTACACAAGCAAGATTATTTCTTGGCTGTCCATGTATTAAACAAGAGACACCCCCCTCATTTTCCTTAAGGCATTATAAAGAGACTCAAAGTAAGACAGAATTAATTAAATAGTAATAATATCAGAATACAGCTAGGTTCAATAAAACCATCAGAGAAAAACACTAACAAATTCAGGATAAGAGAACAAAAAGCTTCCACGTGCACAAGTTTAAAATTCAAACTAAAACCAACTAAACAATCCTGAAATTGAATCATGATAAATTGATATTGATGACTGAAGCAAAGTATCCCACAGAGAAATTTAATGCAAAATTGGCTCAGAATTTTAATAGCAGGCACTCATTGTTGAAAATATCTGCCAGGGACAAAGTGAGTCTTAAACTGAGGATGAAGCAAATAAACTGGAGGGCCTGAAATTGAGGACTAGCATTATGAAAAGTTACAGATCAGTAATACTTGAATAAACTGAATATTCAGGAAGCACGCTCGGTTCTGAAAACAAGATGAAGACTCAGAAAGAAGTGGAATCAAAATAATAGGAAGTTTTTAGGAATCTCAGTACAGTAATTTAAGAATACATCCTGTGTAGCTGTTATAGGAATCACTGAATATGATTTATTCAATGAGGGAAAGTTGATTATAGGGGGAATGTAAGATTTTTCTTAACAGGGGGCTACGAAAGAAAACAACAGATAACTGAAGAACAATCTCCAAGTACAAGAGAGTGGTATTCTTCCAGGCTTTGGATCAAAGTGATTCAATCACTTCTCCAGGCCTGTAATTAGAAGTGTGACGCATGTTCTGAAACAGCATTAGCAAGACCAATGATCTAATGAAAGTGAAAAAACCTGACAGAATGGCTATTTTAAAGAACGTATCAAAAGGATTTAGGCTAGACTTCTAAGCAGAAGACGAAGTTTTAAGCATGAAGTTTATTATTACTATTAAAAACACAATCAGTTAACAAGCTCTTTCCCAAATGCTTATTAATTTTAAATAAACACTATTCTAAAGTATGTTGCTTGATTCTGAATTACCATCATGGTAGCTCCTATTAATTTTATAGCTCCTAGAAAGAACTGCAATTGTAACCATACTTTTATCAAAGACGTAAACCTCAGTTACTTTCCACCAGAAATAAAACTGGTTTAAGTAGCAGTGGAATCAAATCCACACAATCCTAGGAACTGCTCAGAAGATGGCAGTCTGCAACAAATACAACTGAATTATCAATGAAATAGTCTGGGAGTTATGAGATTGATCATATTGCTAACAAATAAGTCAGACAGCTCAAAATTATGTAATTTTAAATTAACTGGGTTTTTTTTGGGTCCAATTTAAGAAACATTGAAACTCAGGACACATGTTGGTCTTTCTAGTATGCCAACTCAGATCCATCATACTAAAAAATTAGCCTGAACAAATATGCCCAGCAGGACATAAGGCAAAAAAAATTTCTAGGACAGTGCAGCAGTGAGCTAAGTAACCAAGAACTATGGTGAACTCCCCATCTTTTAAGAGTCATTTAGACAGACACAGTTATCTTTGGCCCTGAGCAGGGCTCAGTGGCTTTTAGAAGACCCTGAATCATCATTCCTACGTGTCTACAGAGAATCTGAAGGCAAAAGCAAAAGCTCTCTGTCCAAGAGAAATGAGGCTTGAGACAGATTAACTGATCGTAATTCACACTGGTGAGGAGGACATTTCCCCAAATGTCACTAGAAAATAGTATTTACATACCACTTAAAATTTCCTATGACACTGATGGTCTGGTCTGCATCAGAAACCCAAGTGATGGGCCGCTGAACCACCACCTGGCGAAGTGTGAAAACATGATCTCCTGGGTCAGAAGCATTTACAAAGTATTCAAATACACCTGTCTGATCTGCAAAATTTGGGGCTTCACTGAAAGGTGGATTACCTGTTCAGAAAATAAAATACACATCAACTCTAAAACATTCTTTTTCTTCCATGTACCCATTTTCAGAAATTTCCCCTAAAAAATTTCTCCACAATTTTGACAAAGCAGTCCCCAAAATGGAAGTTTTTAAGCAGACACCAGTTCTGCAATACGTTCACAAAGTAAACTACATTCTTCCCTGCCTTCCAAAAACTAGTTCACTATTGTTATGAGCTATACCAGTTAAATCAAGAATTGGTGCTAGTCAGCACCCAGTTAAGACATAAAATTAAATTCATCTCATTGCAAGTGTAAGGTGGAGACTCACAGAGGTGTAAGTTGCTGGAAAAACAGGTATAGATAAACAAAACCAAAACACATCTTCAGGCTACCTCATGTAGAGGATTCAAATAATGTAACTTACTGTCTTTCTACATTACAATTATATCTGTGTATGAATTAAATTTTTGACTAAGAGAATTTTGACTTACGTATATTGAAATCATCTTTGTAATTTGAAGGAAAGGGCTGAGAAGGAGGAGGTGGCTCTGAGAAAACACACTTCCGTCCTGTCTTTAGTGTGGTTAAAGTATAGACTTCATCCACATTTAGATCTAAAGAAAATCTTCCCTTCCAAACCTGGAATTGAAGAAAGCTCAAGCTGAAAAAATTAAACAACAAAATGACAAAACACCCAAGTTCCTGAAGTAAAGAAGATCCTCTAAAGCCCTGAATTTAAGGCAAAAATCCTGTCTTCTTGCCTCAGCATTTAAGTATCTCTGGACTATTTTGAAAACTCCTTTTCCCCAAATTCTTCATTACCTCCAGGTAAGCTTGTATATAGCTAAGTGAAACTGTAGTCAAACAGCCTTAATAAAACACGCCCTAAACATGCAACTTAAGCACGAAAGTTAAGGAGTTTCAGCAAAGGGGAAAGATGCACCTGGAATTGCAGAGAGACTGTAATTAAAACTGACCAACTTACCTTTACAGGACGAAGTTTCTGGAAAAGACTGGAGTTTCCATATTCAAAACCAAGTCTAGAATGCCACACTTGAAGGGTTTCCACCATAGACTACAATGGAACACAACATACAATTTAAAACACAACAGCAAAATAAACAACCTTCAATAGCCAACTTGAGGAATATCAGTCCTCTAATGGTGTCTAATTTTTGTAATTTGAAAGCTGTTGATCACATTAGAAGCCACAACTCTATTCAGCTAGTCATTACTATGCCTTACATTTTTATAGATTATACATCAATTATACATCAATTATACATCAATTATCCTAACGTACACTAATGTTGCTTATAAAGACAGACAACACCGCAAACACAGACACAAACTTTAATTTCTCTATCACCAGCAGTGGTACCTCTTGGATACAAGCTCTCTTCCTAGAAGTAACTAGACTGAAATAACATCCTACTAGTTTCACTTTTATGAGAACTTTAGTTTAGTTGGTCGTGCTTTGATACTAAGTTTTGAGCAAAATATTTCACTTAAGAGATCTCCAGACTTCTGCAATACTGTCAACTACATTAGTTACAGATTTTAATCATACCAAACCTCTACAATTTTTTCAGATTCCACACCAACAACAAAGCAAGTGACCTAGAGCTATCAGATGGATAAGCCATTCCCCAAAAGGGAGCTGTGTATCCAAACTGATACTTCGCTACTTTTCCTAAGTGAACCATTTTATTGCAAAAAATATTGTCCAAATTATCTCCTCCTAAAGGAAATTAATGCTGCCAAAACCCAAAAATTAAATTCCAAATAAGTAAGCACTGTCAACTTCTGAGAAGCAATCATCCAAATCAACTAACAACGACTCCTTCTGGTTTATACTGTGAAAGTAATGTTCACAATTCAGAGGGAACTTCACTTTAGCAAGATTAAAAAAGAGAATAAACAAATCAATAACTGGGAGATTCTCATAATATCTCTTCACAAGACGCAACAACAAAACCTACAATATAAAATCAACTACAGCTATTTTCCTGGACATGAACTGATAACTAGAAAGGCCACAGCCACATTGGCCAGACAAACTACATCAGCATGTCAGAGCATCCAGCCTTGGAATAAATTCCAAAGAAGAGTTCAGTTGCATTTCCACTCTGGGAAATTTCTTCTTCAATATAGAGATGATTAGACTGGGAGGCAGCAATTCCACAATTTCAGTTATGACATATTGTATCTCACGGTAAAACAGAACTAGAATGCTTAAAACTTTGCCAGGTGTGTAACAGCTTTCAATATTGGAGACTTAGTTTCTTGCTAACCTGTGATACTGCCTTGCATGTATTTGATTGTGAATGGCAATTCATTTTACAAGGCTGATCAAATTTATTCGAGATCTACTTACAAATGACCCTGTGAGGTCGAAAGTTGCTCTCTGAGGTGCAACGTTGAAATTTGGCAATGGAGGCCTGATACATTTAGAGTGATTATGAGTCTGAAAAAAAAATAAATATAACAGAAGAAACACACATTACTGGAATGCAACACATGGCAACATTCATGAAAAACATACAGCATAGAATTGTAATATAAAAAGCAAAAATGCATTTCACTGTTATCTTAAAACCTTTAATTACACCAGTTTAATAATTTCATTTTGAATACAAATGTTAAGAAAGCACATGATATAACTTCCTCCTGTGTCATCCAGTTAAAGCTAATGTGTAAAAAAAAGATAAACATGGCATATATATTGGCCTCCAGGAAGTCTCAACTAGGTATTCAAAGTTCAGATAGAAAAAAATTACTTCTAGTGAACTCACTAATCAAAGAACATTCACAGATACCAAACTACATAAATCAAGGACAGATTCTTCGTAACAAAACGTTTCCTTTAACTGTTCTACTCCACTGGAATCGCTGATGCACATACCATAGTTTCAATGATGATGGTAAGGTTCCCTAGGCCATCTGTTAGAGCGACAAAACTGCCACCTCCTCCTAAGTGTCCATCCACTTTCAAGTATGACCAGCCTGGCTGAGTAAATTGTGTGGTGTGTGCTGAGACAAAAATCAGAATACAATAATCAAAACTTAATAAAAAATAGTACAATTTGTAGGCTTAATTAAATTTCTCCCTCATACATGCTTACAAAACAAAAACTTGATTTGGGGAAGAAAGTAATACAGCTTCCAAAATATATTTTACCTATACAAGAGGAAAGATTAAAGAATTATACTACAGCAAAATTAAAAATATCAACTCTGTGGTTAATAAAAACAGTTAAAATGATAGCAATTATTTAGACATGAAGTACAAACTATATAAGGTAATCATGTACATGCAATTTGAATATTCATCACAGTTTATATTTTCCCAAATCTCACTTTTTTTCTTTTAATGAAGTAAACATTTGAGTCAAAGAAAGCACACATGGGAAATTCCATGAGGAATAACTAAATAAGTAGGGTTTTCAGCAAGTAAATGAAACTGTCAGACAAACATGACCACCCAGGTCATGAAAAGCCTGAGCAACATGGACACAAGAACAACTGTTCAGCTGTTTTGAACTCTTCATGGGACATTATGAGCATTTTTCATGTAATTCTTTTACATATATAGGTATCGAGCAGAAGAACAAAAATTAAAGCATTTGTCTTGTTCCTCCTTCATGGCACTGCATAGTTCTACTGAACTGCAGCAAAGACAGTAAAATATTACTGAAGGACTACAGAATAGCCAGTGAATCCATGTGACCACTGACACTAAAGGAACATGCTTCCCTTTCCCAAAGCTCAAGGAAATGCTGATTTACATAAGCCAAGAATCTCAAGCAGGACAAGAATATAGAGGTTCTTTGTTGCATTTTCTCAAATTGAGAAGTATCAAAAGGAATTTATACTACTGAAGGATTAAATATAGAAAAGGGAAACAGAAAAGCACACTAACCTTTATAGGCACTTCACATCAAAATATTTTAATAGTAACAGCTATGAAGGAAGTAGCTTATTAATTTCTGCTACAGTTAAAGGTCAAGTTTTAAGATTTCCCCTGCTACTAAATCTTCCTGCTTTCTATTAAAATGAGCTTTTTTAATCTTCTTTCTTAAAAGTATTTGCAAAACTTTGCACAAATCTAGCTTAATTTGGTACAAAAAATAATGCACATAAAACCACTAAATAAATAAAGGCCTCAGAAAACAACAGTGATGCTTGGCATCAGATCACCAAACTTTTAACTGCAAGTTTTTTACCTGTAATCCAGATAGGAGAGTCAACTTTATAGTGGCCACTCCACGGCTCTTGCGCTGTCATTAATCCACATCGACCAAAGGGCAACTCTTGGTAATAACTAGCCACCAGGTTCCATGCAATTGTTCTGGAAGAAAAATACGTGTTTGCTCCATTCACATGGATAGTATCATATTAACTTAATACAAGAAAACACTCCCTCTTTTTCTCCATTAGAAAATGAAAATAATTTGGTGGGTGGGTGTGCAGGGAATCTCTTTCCAGCTAAAGGGGAACAAAAACACAGGAGAAGAAAATACAGCAAATCAGCTTCAAATGGTGAGAACTTCTTCCAAAATGGGTGATAAATTCTCTAGCTATAGCACTATGAAAAGTTATACAATAAAGGAAATATGTATTGAGGGTTAAAGACTCCATTTGTTTAGGTTTTTTTCCTGTTCTGAAGGGAAAAAATAATGTTAGTGAAGTCTGGGTGTTGTTTGGTTGGGGTTTTTTTTATTGCTTGGTTATTTTTTTATTGCTGTGCATGGTGGTAGATGTTTTGGGTGGATTTTCTGTGGGAGAAGTATCACCAAAAAAACATCTTATCTTTAACGATTTTAAGTAACGAACACAAAACAATTTTAACCAGCCATCCTCCAGGAGTTCTTGGTCTTTAAAGACATTGTCAGGATACTGACACGGATAATCACTTCATGTGCTCTGATTTGGTCTTCAGTGAAAATGTTTTGCAAGGACTTTAAACTTAAGACCTCTGGGCTGCAAGTGTGGAAATACAGCTTAACAGAGCAGTTAAGTAGAAGGCAAAAGCTGTCAATCTGTTTTGCTGTTGCATACAGGTGAGTACAAAGGCCTCATTCTAAAGTCACTGCTACAGACTTACCACACTATATATACATACAGAAGAGATCCTGGAATTCTAAAAAACATGCTCATAAAATAAACAACTCTTGAACTGTAAACTCAACTTGCTCACATTAAACTTGTTCTGCTGATTTCAAACTTAGAAAGAAAAGTGGCAAACGCAACTTCAAAGGCAGTAAGCTTAACATAAAGATAAGCTGCCTTTCATCAGAAAGATTCACTTTTCAGTATAAAATCAAAGATAACGTCACTGTTGGATATCTGGACTTGGAACTATTCTACAGTAATTTATAAATACAACACATATGCTTGGCTGTTAGGCTGTAAAAGAAATAGGACATATATAATTCGAAAGGGTTTATAAAAATAGAAAAATAATGGGAAAAGAAAAACCCCAAATTAAGATATTAAAGCCTTAGTTAAGAGGTAAGGAGAATGATCAGGAATTCATGCAGGAAATATTTATCTGTTAGAAAATTTCAGCTTGCAAAGAAGACAAAAGATTTGTAGAAACCAGGTGATTCAAGAAACTTCCCTTTAGAAGTATCAAAGTGTTTCTTCCTGCACTCCACTACAAGCAATAGACAAGAAGATTTCTCTCTGTTTTTCAATAATGAAGCTACATAGAATCTAAAAGCTTCAAACAATTTTGCTTACATCTTGATGCCTACATTTTCTTTAATCAAACTTTTCTTTCAGCCTTGCAGTTGCTGCACTAGAAACGTCAAACTGTATTTTCAATTCTCTTCTAAAACTGAATTATGTAATTTCCCATTAAAGAGAACGTTTGTCTTATTACAGTTTTCAGTTTGGAAAGAAAATGTGCAGAAAACAGTTAATGTATCAAAAGACTACAGCATGCTTAAAAATGGATTCTGAGGAATAAGTTGTATGGAAAAACTAGATAATTACATCCATAATTATTTGTTTAACTGAAGACAACCTGATAAATACTTTAAGAAAAATACAGATAAATTAGTTGTATTATTATTCCTTTTATTATTATTTCCTCCGATGTTTTTCATTGTTAGCTCTTCTTAAGAACATTCTCTTTTCATTAATTATCATGAGTCTTAAAGGCATCTCAAATTAACTGCATAAACCATTGGGTGCTGTGAAACAAGAATACATTGAAACTTGTGGGACTTCTACCCCAGAAAGAGGTAAGAAGAGCAGACTTCGTATCTTGCTCTATTTGAATTCAGACTACAGTGGGGTGAGTTTCAGTTTACCGTTTTCTCCCTCCAGCAGATGGATGCATTATACAGCACTTTAAATAATTCAGTAATTCTTACACACCGAGTCGTGCAAGCGAGCGACAGTGCCCAACACTTACGAGGTCATGTTTCCATTCACGTAGTTTTGGTTCAGGATCCGAGCCCAGCAGCCTGCACCAACATCATCATTGAAAGTACTGTAATCTTCTGAAGCCCACAGTTTCTTCCCAGTTAACAGGGCATCTTTCACTGTTTTTGTCCCAGGATAGTGAGCCCTACACAATATTTTAAAAAGAAAGGACTCTTAGTACAAAGAAAAAAATCGAAGTTTGGAAGTAGATACAGCAGTAATGATTCACCTCCTTCAAAATGAAAATGACAAATAAAATTTCTTTGGAATACTGCAGGTGGAATAGAAGAAAACTGAACAAGGGGAAACTGTTACATTCTGGAGCTTATTATATTTACATCAGTAGGTTATTTCTTCTGCTACATGACAGCATATAGATAAAGATACCATGCAATTTCCAGTTTGGTAAAGCAAATCTCTGTCCTGAAATTGAGCTTGAAGATGTTTATTACCATAATGTGCTGAATAAAGAAAATACATACTGACTCATACTACCTTAAACAAAACCATAACTAATGTAAAACCAACAGTAAGATACAATACTAGGCATTATACTAAGAACTTAACTGCATGAATGTCTTAGAAGTAAACATGAACTTGATTGATTTTGCACATCTTTTTTAATAGGTTTCAAAAAAGAATGCTAATTGGACTAGAGAAGTTACAGAGGTATAAAACTGATTAATAGTTGAAACATATAATGATAGCTGATTTTCTTTTCAAGATCTTCCTCAGCAGGAGGAGAGATCCTTTCTCCCAGTGGAGACTTTGATTATACTCCTTCACAACACTGAGCCACTATGCAAGGTTTGTCTGACTGAAATAAAACCTTTCAAATCCCTTGCAGAAAACAGAGTCGGGATTTTCCTCTCTTAGCATATCCATTGAACACACTAAATATGTACACTAAAATAAAACCATCAGCACTGAAAACGAAAACATAAATTATTAGCCTGCAACTTGACAAATGGATATATTTGTGTCAGGGATACAAGGAACACTGGTTTTTCTAGGCTGTTAGGGGTTTTTTCATTATTTTCCCTCTACTGGACAATGAGCCATTTCCTGGTGCTGTAGTCCTTCATATATAGCTTCAATAATGGTAATGTAACAGCTAGCAGAGGTTTTAGCTACATTCTTCTCTGTGGTACAGATTACTGTGTATTTCCCCTTTGGCTTGGAAACGTTAAGTATTGCGTTAGTACCAAGCAAAAGGCTTTTGTAACGGCATTAAGTAAACAGCTTCCAAAAACACAGTAGAGAGGGAATAATTTGTCTTTCTACACTCCATATCCTGAGAAAGTGTTTCTTAAGTGTCAACATCCCAGCCAAATAAAAGCTGAAATACGCAAGAGAGTATTTAACCTCCCTGTTCAGGCTGAATCAGAATAGGAACGTAAAACTTACATTTGTAAAGAGTTAAGCAACTACAGCTTACTTAGACAGTGTGAAAACAGTTGAGCTTTATCCAGACACAATCCAAGACTCCACCTATGAAAAACTGCCAGGATACCGTTCATGTTCGGAATGGGGGGAGGGCTTGATAGCAGGGGTAGATGACACTGACTGCCTATCCATATTTGGAGAAAAAGCCTTCATTTCTACACCTCCTATAGGTCGGACACATAAAGACGAATGAAAAAGACTCAAGTTGAAGCAAGGAACTGCCTTATTTGAACCATGTGATTGGGTCAGTCATGTTTATGGCACCTAGTAAGTAAAGTTTAGAGCTATTGCAAAAAGAGAAGTAAACAAACACACTGTAATCAAATTTACATTCAGCCATCAAGTCAGTAATCAATCTCAAATTTAGTCTACTAGCAAAATATTATTCTGACAAAACCCAGAACCAGTAAAACAAGTCAGCTGGTCACATGTTTTCCAAACACAACTTTCTCATCAAAACAAAATGGGAACTAAGAATCAAGACACCATAATTCAAAGAAGAATCACAGCCACAATTCATTTCCAGAGTACAAATATTTCAGTAACAAACCAGTGTAAGTCAAAACACAAGACCGTGTAAAAAGTTGTAAAGCTAAAGCACTTTTTACATACCAATTAGAATAACCAAAACAACCCTCAGAATAAATAGTGTTGTCCAAAAAACCTTCAATCCATCAATAGTGCAACCACACCCTATAGGAATCTCCAAAATGATCGAAGACTCCAGATTCAATTAAAGCTTGAGGCTATTACTGGGACAAGAGCCATGTGATTTGATGTCGGTTAGTATGGAATTTCATAGTATCAATCCTTTCCTTGCAGGTAAGAGTGCAGAGAAGTAAAGTTTTGGCTGTGTTAGTCATACATAAGATGAAGACAAACTACAAACAAACCACCAAGAAAGAAAAACAGAGAGAACCCCCTACCCAATCACATCGACCACTCCGTGGAGCTCAGAGTCAGTCAGCATGACAAAGGAAATGGGCTCCCACAGTCTATCGCTGGCTATGATCCTCACCTGCTCCAGACCATGCTTATCCAATGTGTACCTCAACAGCTTGGAAAAAAAGGAGAGCAAAGAACAGAGAGAAGGGACAAATAAAATAGAATGTTTTTCAAATTGTCAAAACTTTACATTGGGAAAGGCAGCATCCTCTTCAGCACTATTTGAACATAGTTGAAAAAAATTACTATGCTTTAATTCATGCTTTTGCAACTTGGACAACTGTTACACCAATCAAAATGTACCACATTGTCAAGCACAAAGTGACTTCAAAGGAGACCTTCTTCCTCTACCATAACAAATCCCAAAATACATTATAAAATTAAAAACATTTTGTTCTTACAGATGCAAAAGTACAGATAAAAACAAAGTATATCACATTTCATGCAAGATACCCTATTTGCAGATGAGCCACTTAGATGTTACAGTGCTGATGGTTAAACTTCTAGGATCACATACAGGGCAAGGACAATTGAATTACAGTTTATAAACCTTGCAAAAGCACAGTAAACATTTAATTAGGAACAGGAGCTCATTCCCCCAACACTCCCTGCTAATCAGCTAGTTCAGTTTAACAGTGAAGCAACCACAGATGAGATGAGTTCTCCACAAACACAAGCAACAAAAGAAACAAGAAAAACACCAGACATGTACACACCTCATTGCCCAACTGTTTTATTTCAATCTTTAAAACTGCAACTACTGTGCAGTTCCCTAGAGATTTTACGGCCCTGAAAGTCAATGAAACAAATCTAAAATGTCACGTAACATCAACTCTAACAATGCAGTTTCTTGAAGTCCAGAGGTCCCCTGAACAGTGTTTCCTGCACATGTGATTACAAATGGCATTTTAGGAAGGGATAAAGCTCGATGGGGAGCAATGGTATCAAGGTAAAAATTAGTTGATGACAAAAAGGAAAGAAAACAGAAAATTAAATGAAACACAAAGAAAGGGAAAGGGCAGCTGTTTTTTGTGTATGGATGCCAAAGCAATCATTGCAACTATATTGATAATTTCCAAATAAAAAAATATAAATTTAATCCTAGGTTTCCGTTCCACACTTAAAAAACTAAAAAAAAGTCACAGAGAGGGTTATAACTGAAAAGAGATTACAGAAGAACATACAAAAAAGGATTCCTGAGAAAAGAATGTAACACTATTTAGGAAAACAGATTGACTAGCAGATTTTGCAAACAACTAGACATGCTTATCTAAGAGACATCTAAGAGATGTCTTTATGAGACATAAAGACATAAAGCGTACTACCAGCAGCTTTCTGAACCTGAGCATTTGAAGGACAGATGCCTAAATACTATTATCTTTCACTAGGTCAGCAAGAACTCTGTTTGGTAATTAGCACCCTGAAGTCAGCAATGGCTGAGAAACATGGTGTCCTCCTTTTGCACTAACCTTAATTTCTTGATAGATAACAAAACCACTGCACAGGAAAACTCAACACTTCATTTTTTAAGATCAGTAGTGGTGGGAGAGTTGGGAAAAAATCTGTATGACACTCAACAAAAACTTCTGACAAAACTTTTATTTTAAAGAACAACTGAAATACGTGGCTCTAAAGGCACAAACAAAAACCAGCACTCCTATCCTTGATTCTGTCAAGCTCTGAAAGAAACAGGAGCTGTACACAGTCAGAGCATTCATTCTTCAAGTTGTATTGTCACAGAAATCATTACTACAACATTTCCTGACGCACTGTAACTTGCTGAGCTGCAAGTCTTGCCTAACCTAGGAAAGCTTTTTAAGGTTTTTTTCAACCAAATGAGTTTCTCAATGCTGACACTGTAATTGGTATTTCTCAGGCAGCCACTTCCAGGTGTTTGGTATTTACAAGCTCAACCCATATAAAAGCAGTTTCTTTATAAAATCCCTGCTTAACTAACTTGCTATAACCCTTGAACCCGGCATTATTTAAATGATGAGCATATCATACTTCCTCATTTACAGATGATAAATGGAACATGAGTGACTACAAGAATGTTCTTATCGAAGTAAGGTTAACAACAGAGATAAGTTAACAGATGTAACACAAGTAAGCAATTTATATCTGTATGGGTAATTTCCACTGGGAACATGTAATTCTTTATAAAAATCTTTATAATTTTGAGAAACCAGAGATTACAAAGAAAGCAAGAGCAGCAGAGTAAGTACCATGCCAGTAGCCAGAAGCAAGGTAGTAAGAAAGTGTATTACAGAACAAGAATGAAGGCAAACAATTGAGCTGACATTTGCTGAAACTGCAACAGAAAGCATTCCCAGCTGCCAAAATTGTGATAGGCTGTATTAGTTTACAAACTTTGGGTGTTTGTTTTTACTTCTATGTTACTGTCAGTGCATGCATTTATAATATTATGTTATGAGATATAAGCAAGAAAAATAAACTTATAGCTCTAGGATATGACCAGAAAAATCTCAGTTGCAGCCATAGAAAGCCCCAGGGTGATAAGTTCCACTGCGACAGTTCAAGCTCACCTTGAAATTAAAACCAAGAGTTGAAGACCAAGAGTTCAAGCCCTAACGTTTTTGTGACTTGGAAGATGCACATGCAGATCAGTTAAGAGTTTCCTGTCATTTGCTAGTGCTAAGAAGCCTAAAACATAGCTCCTAAACGGACACTTGAAAGAAATAATGGAAAAGTGGTAAGGTCAGCTCACACATGTACTAAACTGAAGGAAGAGAGGAAGACAAGAAAGAATAATCCATCACCACTGCACACAATGATGAAAAAATGGAACAGCTAGGAAGTATGAAATAAGAATATATGACTCTTGAAAATGGAGATGACTTACTTACAGAAAAGAAGCAACAACAAAGTTTAAAATGCCTCCCTTCTCCCACACTTACCCGACTACCTCAATAGCATCATTAAGATAGGGATCAACTATCATCTCTTTTGAGACATTCCAATCTCCATCCGCAGCGATGATGCCAACGTTCCATAGACCCAGTCTGTCCAAATAATGTCGAAGCACCTTAGCAACAGATAATACCACTTAAAGTACAGCCTTCATCAATGAGGCAACATGAAATTTAGGATTGAAAACAATTTAAGAACTGTAGAAGGATTCAGTGGAAGACTTTGTTTTCAGACCAAGATGAAAAAGGAAAGTTCTCACTTGTCAAATGAGAGCTACAGTGGCAACTAAGACAAAGTTAATGGTAAGTATTTCTAAAACTGAAGGATTACCTATGACATTCAGATAGTCATTACACAAAAATGGGCTTCTTATCAGTTGGATAATTTTTGATACCACATGTGCATACATATACTCCACTTGGACACTCTCAACATAGTGACTCCATTGCATGCATGTAAACCATTACACAGAAGTAACGGTTTCACAGAAGTAATGGGTTCTTGTAAAGTCAGTCATGTTAAGCTGATCTAAAAATTACAACTGGCTGAAATGCAGAAGTGGACATACCTCCCCAAGTGATCAGAAGCAAAAGTTAACCTGATCCCAAAAAAAGTATAGTGAAAAAACAGGGATTGAAGTCTTGAAATAGGAAAAACCTTCTATCCATGCAGCTGTCAACAAGAACAGAAACCTTTGCTAAATACCTGTCCTGTTCAAGTGAAGAGCATCTAAATATTCTTTTCACGGCACATTTTACTGAACAAAAAAAAAAAATCCTTGATGTTTCAAGTATTTAATATTTAACTTTACCAACTACTTTGCTCTTGTTTCTCTAACTCTTTCAGGAAAAATAAAAAATAAAACTGTAATTGCATATTTACAACAAAAATGTGGGCAACCAACTTTGATTTCAAATATGCCAGCAGAAGATAATTCCTATTCTCTCTTCCCAGCTTCTCCTTACTATTTCACTGTTAAAGATGATAAACCTCTCACATTTGTCTGGGGAACTTCTTAGATAAAATATACCAATGCAAAATATACTCAGCCTTAACGGTTAAGAATAAACCACACTTATAGAGGGCCGGTATTATCTGAAGACTCAAATCAGAAATAATAATTTTAAAAAATTAAAGAACATATTTTCAGCAGCTTGCATATACAGTTGCATCTGAAAAAAGCCGCATCAGTCCACAGTCTAAAATGCTTTTTTCAATCTCTGATGTAAAGGAATGATGCACTACGTGCTATGTGTATGCATGCACGCACAAGAAAGACTTTGCAACTTGATTCAAAGACCAGTAGGTATGAATCCCTAAATATTTCTTGTAATGGCCCTCCAGCAATGTGACGTAGAATAGGGAGCACTTCTGTTTTTCATGTAGTCAAATAAGGACAGAAATCAAAGTCTAAGTGTTGATGACAATCACAGCCTAGATCTCAAGGACATAAAATTTACTAAGAGGAAGAAAAGTAGCAATGAAGTTCTCTTCAGCTATTTGAAACCTTTGAAATTTGCCAGAAGAAAAATTCGTAACACTGGAAAGTCCTTGCAATTTAAAGCTTTCTAGCTACCCAGATATTTGGAAAACTTGCCAAATCACAGAGTGAGTTCAGAAGAACAAGATGAATGGTTGCAGAACTTCCCTGCTGAGAGATAAGTACCAAGAATACAGAACTGCATGCACCAAAAATGCACTCCACAATCATACACAGAATAGTTCCCCCATATCTAGTCTTCATATAACTGAAAGAACAGGGTCTTCCTGAACAAGAATTTATAAGCATTAAAATCCTCATTTCTATTTTCTTTTTTTGTCTTCCTACCTCATAAGAAACATAACTATTGTCTTAGTGGATGAAGTAACTAAAATAATGTCTTACAAGTAAAAATTTAGCATGATAACGGAGAGTTTATCTGTGACGTATTTCACAGAAATTACAGAAAATGTTTGGTGTGCAGCAGCACACTCCATTGAATTGACTTCTTTGGAAATGCCAGACTGCAAATAGAACTATCATGCTGATTAGAGAATAGGTGCCAAGTGACACTGTAAGAGAATGAATGGTAAAATAGGTGCTTAATAAAAAACCTCTTATCAGTTAACATACAGTAGAAGGAAGGCGGAAACTCGTCAGTAAATATTCAGGTGATTTTAAGGTCACATTTTAAACTGAATATTCAGCTCTAGAAGCCAAACATTCAGTCCTAATCCAACAGCACTCAAAAAGCTATGAAGTAGAATGTTGCATATAGACTCAACAGTTTGTTCTCCATATTCTTTCTCCTCACATGAGGAAGCCAAGACAAAGAGATGAGAAAGCCTCCAGGTGAAATGATATTGACTTGGGACTTTTCAGCCTAGAGAAGGTTTAGGGGTGATTTAACTGCTGTTTTCAAGTACCCGAAGGGAGCCTACATAAAAAGATGGAGAGAGACTTTTTACAAAAGCATGTAGTGATAGGACAAGGGGGAAAGGCCAGGCTGGATGAGGTTTTGAGCAACCTGGTCTAGGGGAAGGTGTCCCCTGCCCATGGCAGGGGGACTGGAACTGGATAATCTTTAAGGTCCCTTCCAACTCAAGCTATTCCATGATTCTCTAAGTCTTACTTGCTATCAAGAAGAGGTAATACCATTGTGTCTCAGCCTCAAAGAAATAACAAGGAAAAGAAACAAAGCAGGACCTTGTACTTTTGAATTCACTTCAAGGCAATATAACAAACAGAAGAGAGTTTTCAAAGCAGGGCAGGGGGGCTGCAGAGGTATTCAGCAGTGAGAAACATTAGAGCTATCTCAAGGTTGGTTATGTGAAATACTGTCAATTTTTTTAAGCAAAAAGTACTGAATTTAGCAAAGTTAAAAACACAGAGCCTTTACTGTGGTTTTATAGCAATATTTAAGAGTACTATAATCACACAACTTAGCTACAGAATTTTAAGCAATTCTAGATCTTGGACTTCTAGCCATATCCAAACTGGTATCCAAGCTGGTATAAAGATGGTACACATTTGTATGATAGTGGCAACAACTGAAATTTCCATTAAAATTTAGAAATCCTAACATTTAGCATACCTAAAGTTCATGCCTAAAGCTCAAAATAACAGCTTCACACACGCAAAATAAACTATCTAGATATCTGACCATGTTACTATCCCATGCATGCTACTACAAGGAACAGAGTTCAGTAAGTGAACTAGGTGCAGGATTAAGGTCCCTTTCCTAGGAAAAGTCAGAAAAGTTAATTGTTTGCAATATGGTGAGACAAGCATTTCACTTCACAGGAGTAAGAAAAGAATACATACCTTAATGTATTTGCTACTAAATGCCCTTTCATTCCATATCTATAAAGGAAAAGTAAAATCCATTTAGAAAAATCAGGATATGTCAATGCAGAACTAAAGATTTTATTTATATATGTGTAAGATTATAAAATCCATTTATCAACGCCATGGTTTCCGTGTGCTAGAGGAAAGTGCTGGTTGGTTTTGATAGCAGCTTTTCTAGGGAAAATTCTGTACGAAAGTTCATAATAGCCACTTGTTTTTTTTTCTCTAAGGTCCCCTGATTGCCTCCTTGCTGACAAGAATGCTAGAGCTGCCTCAGCTCTACAATGGCAGCAGTGTTACATTACCAATGGCTCTACAGTTTGCTAGGAATCATTGAGAAATACACTGCAGCTTCAAGGTGTGGCCTAATGAAAGGGCCCCTGTTGCAATATATGAACATAGGAGAGCAAGAGTAACTCACATACTGAACAAATCAATGAAACTTACAGTTCTAATTTACACAGGACTACATACAAGCTTGAACACAAAATTCAGCATATTTTAATAAACAGACACAAAATGAGCTAATTTCTAAATTTTCAATCTTTTACCAGAAGAGTGTTTAAGCTAAACACAGGTCAAAATTCAAAAGCAGGAACACTGGTCTTCATTCTTACCAAAGCCCCTGGCCTATAAAACACACAGGCAGAAACCTTGATTCTTTTTTTTAACCTAGCCCAAACATGAACAGTGACTCACATTCACCAGTAAAGGTGTAGATTACCCATCGATGTACAAGCACACACCTTCCTGCAGATGGGGTAGGTTCAATTGATTTTGGTATTTCTACATCTTTCTATAAATGCTAACAGATGACTTTGGAAATGAGCTAATTAAAACATTACTTACTGAAAGGCTCATCTCATCATAAATCAAATAGTGATACAGAACATATACTTACAGCAAAAAGAGTGGTAAAGGCTAACCATGTACAATCATAATATCATTAAAATTGTTTTGACAGTTTCTGACACTTCACAGACCTCTCAGTGACTTCCTGTATTTCAGATTATACCCACAAAGAAACGAGACAATATGCAGTATCACCACATTGCCTGGCGAAGCAGAAATTCCCTTTTCTTAGAAGAGAATTCAGAAGTTTAATGACTGTGAAGTAACAACAGAAGTCAACATTACTCAAATATATGAAGTGTGGAACTTATCTTCTACTCTGACAGCACAGGGCAGAGAAAAATGCAATAGCAGTTGTTCTCCCTGTCCCCAAAACTGAATTGCTGAAGTATCACTATGTTACCCACAGTGCAAGACTGGCCCAAATGAAATAAGTCAGCAACATCAAGTGGAATGCATTCCAAAGGAGATATTTGTGAGATACACCTTTCCACATTACAGCAGAAAGGTCAGGCTTCTTCTGAGGGCTGATTTTAGAGGAATTAGGACGGATTTTAGAGGAATTCTAGACACACTTCCTTGGTCAAATAATGAAGTGGGGTTTTTTAGATTGTCTGCTTCTGTCTCTCATCTCCAAATTATGACATTTTCTCTCAGACATTAATTCACTACTTCCATATATTACACTATATACAGTTGCAATGTACTGTAAAACGTTCACCGTTATCTACTATAAATACTGCTTTTAAAAATTGAAAAGTTGTAGAGGACTGCTCCTCTGCAAAATAACAACCATATTTTATGCCAAGTCATGTTAGCTGACTTTCACAAACTGTGTTAACTGATGCTTTTTGTTATCTGGTAACTGCTGAAATGCAAGCAGAACAAGCAAGGCAGGAAAGAAAAATATTTCAGAACTCTCAAATTCTTTGGTAACTTTGTTCTAGAAATAGGAAGGTAGGAACTATTTAACACGGGTTCTGCTTTAACAGCTATCATTCCAGGAAGACTGTAAACTAACACAACTACTGCCTTTCCCCTGGCAACAGTACAAGCCAAAACTGTAATTACCAAAAAAAAAAATTCCCTTTCCATCTTCCTCCTCCAGTCATCAACAAAGACAGACAAGACCAAGATCTTAGGAGAAAATAGGTAAAATATACAAGAGATTTTGCTTTACTGACCCCAATATAATCAATGTCCAAATCATGATACTGTTTTGCTCCTAATATCCAAGAAACAACATAGTAAGCAGTGACATCTGGATAGTCATAGGGCCAGTTTTCACCCCCCCCTATCCATCCTGGAAATGCCCAAGGTAATCCTGGAAACAAAAGAGAAAAACAAATAAATGAGGTAAGTAGTTGGTCTACATTACTCAATAAGCTTGAAGAACAAGCTGTAATTTGCTCTACTTAAAATGAAGGAGCAGATATGCATTTCAGACTTGCTTGGTTCCAGCGAAGACAATGAAACATAACCTACCTAACTGCAGAATATGCTATAATACAAATTATGATCAAGCATATTAATAGCTGCTTTTTTTTTTAATAATAAGCTAGGAAGGATTCATTACTAGAGAACTGACTACAAAGAATCTGTCAATATTATGGCATTAGCTCTAACAAATTTAAAAATCTGAAGATTTTAGAATAAAAATTTACAAAGTTAAAGGCAAAGGATCAATACAGAACATGAAAAATTGTTAATCTCCTGAATATGAACCTCAGAAGAAGTGATGATCTGATGATAAAAGAGGAAGGAAGATTTGGATCATGAGAAAGAATTTCCAAGTCTCAGCTGTTCACTGGATCTTGTAGTAAATAATAAAAACAAATTAATGTAACTAGATGCTGCTAAGTTTCCAGATGACTTGTATAAGATACCATAGGCTAATCTAAAAGTAAGCCCTCCTTCCTTTGTTGAGTGTGTGATCTGATGGAAGAGGGACATTATTAATAATCACAATTAGTCACAAATAGTAGGCTTAACAGAACCTGACTGGGAAATCCTGCACCAAGCCTTGCTTTGTGGCTGGCTATGGTAAAGTCCCTGGAAGACAGGGGATTAGAGATGTTTTAACTGAAAGATTTCTTACCTTGTTTCATGTGAAACACGTTTTGTATTTCCAACATAAAAAAATGTAATCTAGGGTTCCACATTTGTATTGTCTCAGCACACACACAACTCACAATCAAAACAGGAAGACACGATACTGTTCTTACAACTCAACTACATATGTAGGACAAATCAGAAGAGCAGAACCTCGATAGTGAAGAAGGGGTGGGTGATTGGTTTGCAATAAGAACATAAAATCAAATGTAGTGTGTACAAGATTTACAAGCTCATACTTCCAGTAACTTTATGCCTCCCAATTTTTTTCTCAATTATTCAGAAATTCATCTCTTATGATAAATCCCTCACGGTCATTGCTGCAATACACTCTAAGCATTACAGTTACTTAATACAAGCAAATAATTAGAGATTTTTTATCCTGTGCTTCTTGTTAGAATAGCACAACATCCTGATGTTGCGCTACCATAACAAGATGAAAAAAGGTAAGTGATGTATATCAAGACAAGCTTAACAAATATTAGAGATGCTACTTTGTCTACTGCAATACCAAAACATCTGCCCATTAAAATGTTAATTAAGGGTCAGACAGGTAACTTAGGGGAATAAAAGGGCACTTAAATCTAAAAGCTTAAAATAATTTACCAATCAGTTTAATTTTGGGGTTCCTCTTTTTAGCTTCTTTCATCAGCCACCATTCATAGCCCCGGAAGTAGTTCTCATCATTTTCATAATGCATATGGGAGGGTTCAGTACCATCTAGGAAGGAAAGAGACAGGTAGCTCACAATTATCTTCTGTGTCATAAGCTGTTACACATCATGAAGTTTGCTGTATTGCTCATTGCCACAGTATGCAAACACATATCTCCAACATGGTTCACAAGTTCTTTGGTATGTACTTCAAAGCAAAAGGAATAGTGGGAAGTAAATGCAAGACTTGCCACCCTTCGTTCTAGCATACTAACACAAATTTAGTATTTTTAAGAGTCTTTGCCTGATTTTTAACATCACATGTGCTTACCTATTAGGCATTTTCCATCCCTATCTATGATAACACCAAATCTACATTCACTATTGTCTCGTATCTTGATCTGAACAACCACTAGGAAAGTTACAGCATTAAGATTAGGAAGGAAAAAAAGTAAATTACCCAAGCAAGATATCTCTAAACCAAAAAACAAACAAAAGAAGGTCATAGTTTGTTTCTTCTGTACAAGGCAGGTCCAGGGAGAGAAAGGAAAGGAACTACTGTGAAGTTTTTCAATTACAGGAAAGAAGTTGGGGTTTTTTTTTATTTTTACAGTAAAATATCTGTTCGTAACTTTCAGTGTTCTGTGACTGCGGGAAACTTTTTGGAATTGAATGCTATGTACTGAATTTCCTCAGGCAAAGGTAAACAAACCAGAAATGTGCAGAAGAATCAGCGTTGCATGGGAAGTCATTACACAAAAGTCAAGCAATAACATGTGTGCATGACAGCAACAATTATGCAACTTATGTTAAATTATATGCAGAGACCTCTTCTAACTCGACTTTGTCTTAAATGAAGCCTGCTTCTCAGCCTTTGGTCACAATCAGTTACTAGTTGCTCCTGTATGTAAATGTAGTAGGCAGGCTAGGCAAATTACATCAAGACATTTTCATTTGCAACTCTTCCCAGGAAGAAAAAAAATACTGCCTACTGCCAACCAATGCCACTCCAGTGAAATGTAGCAGCTAATTAAACCAAAGAAATGTAACTGCTTCTGATCAAATGTCGTTGCATTTCATGCTTTTAAGACATAAACTACCTAGTATTGCAAAACTGGTCTTTGAGAAAGGCTCTGCAACTCAGAAACCTACTACAGGCGGGGAGAAAAAGAACTCATTTGCTCATATGATAGTGAGAACTGCTTCCAGAATGCTGGTGTAAATCTCCCTTCTACAACATAGCAGCCATTATGGTTTATTGCAACTCAGTTCAGCTATTTTCATGCCTCAGCTCCATGTGGAGCACACATTACTTACAGCATCACTGAAACAAGAAGTTAAACGCTGCTCATGCAAAATCCATACCTGTTGACTGTGCATCACCTCCAATCTCTACCTTGAGAATATGTAAAGAAGCACCAAAATTTGGCTAGAGAAAAAAAGAGACAGAAAAACAGACAGAATCCTTCTGTTAACATGAAGAATGAAGTAAGTGTACAATTCTGAGCATGCTAAAAATGCAATAGTTTTACTTTTTCAAATACCCATTATAGATGTAATGAGAGATTATATAAATTTCTGCTTTTCCTATATAAATTTCTGCTTTTCAAAAGGAAATCCAGCAGGATAAAAGGAACACTGATCTTTAAACAGCTTCATTGACTCTTGCACAATTAACTACACTTCTGCACAGTTGTGCAGATTTTAAATAGGTTATGCTCAAGATAATACTAATGAACTATTAAAGCAGAACACAGGATATATGAGGAGCATAGCAGTATTTTAATGTTATCAGAAGTCAAATTTCTTTTCTTTTAAAATCAAATTGTTGAAGTCAGTATTTCTGTAAATAATTTATTCTTTGTTGTAAAGGGTTACACTGTTTATGAAAGAGCATACATACAGGTCAGAAATCATCTGGTAACTACAAGCATATAGGCAAGAGAGTAAAAGCTCCACCACATTAGAAAACAATTGGCTAGTTCACTATCCACTCTCCCGGCATCTGACTGGTGGAGCCAAATATAAAATGCAAGCTCAGAGAGATGATTCTACTCCTGTTATGTTCTTCCAGCCATTAGTGGCTTAAGAGTTGCTCAAGCCAAAAGTTACAATTAATCTCTATTTTAATAACCACTAATAAGCTGGCCTCCTCCATGGAATTACCCAAGAATACTTTTGGTATCTAAAAAAAATGTTTTAGGACATAGGAATGCAATTTGATTTTTAAAAAATGCTGCATAGATGACATGTCTTTTGGCTTGCAAGTTTTTGTTTGCTTTTAACAGCAAAGCAAACATTTCCAATTTACCATTTCTCTTTTTGACATTTTTTATTTTAAACTTCTAACACATTTGTTCTCCCATTCCAATCATGAAAGTCGACTGACACTAAAAAACAAGGAGCATGAGGCAAACAGTCATATTTCCTAGATATGACAGTTTAAGAGGTTTTGGTAAAAGAGCACATCAAAAATTCTTTGAAAATCATGATCCCTCAGCTAGATTTTCTTTGACCACATGCCTATTCAGAGCACTTGTATTAGTAACACACAGCTTTAGTCTCAGAAAAAAGCATCAGGTTTGATTCCCCAGCCACACATTATGCCTTACTATACCATTGAAAATTAATTCTTTAAGCTGCATGGTAAATTATTCCCCTCCAGCCATCTGGATTGCATTACTTGAAAGTGACATGACATCCTCTTCCAGCAGAGTAATTTACAGTGCCAAAAGCAAAACAATTTATTAATGTCCAGTGCAATAATCTTACCATATACTAGGTTGGGTAACTCCATGGGTTACACTTGCTAACTAACACAGCTTACACACCAAAGACATTCCTACACCCTCTAGAGTCATTGCAGTTGTACTTGAGACTAATTTAGAATAGATGTGTTGTTAAAATCCTGCAGTCCACACAGTCATTTTTATGCTATGCTAATCTATCTGTACTCCAAAAAAATCAAAACTGTCTCTAAGACCCACTAACTTCAATCAGTATGAACAGATAACCATTTTAACCATAGAAATTACTTCTTATTTAGCCTACATGGATGATCAAATATATGGTTAAATACAGTTTTGAAAATATATTTTCAAAACTTACTGTGAAAACATAAAAAGGAATTTTCATAACAATATGAAGAAATGGTCTCCTGAACAAAATCCTGGTTGTCAAAAACAACAGCTAAAATTTGAGGTTCTAATAACAATCAACAATAATGTAGACACTTTACAAGCTAGCATTTTGTCTAATTTCAAGCAGCATTGAATATGCTACAGGAGTTCCAACGTTACACAATAAGGAACTCTGCACGAAATTAAACATTATTGTAGCAGTGAAGCCAATTTTACCTTGAACAGGTAATCTAAAATCTGAGAGCGATAAGGTTCTGGGTAGTTCACCAAGAGTCTAGATGTGGCCTAAAATGGAAAGAAAACATAAAAATATGAAAACACAACTTTCAAACGTTTAAATACATCCCAGCTTTTCAGTCTAGGGCTTGCACATAGCTAATAAAAGTACAGAAATAGTTATAGCACCAGAAACTCAGCTAAGCCCCTAAACTCGTTTCTAAACCTTCGAGCTGTTCATTTATGGTTTCACAGGTTGCAACTGCCTTGTACTCCAGTTACCTGGAATTTACTGCGAACAGAGTCCAGAGAACAGAGAAACAAAGAGATTACACGGCTTTATGGTAAGCAAAACCAACTCCCTCCCAGCAGTATTTTTCCTGCTCTACTCAACTCTCCCTGCTTTGGCTCGCATTATGCCTTTGGCAAGGGCAGCTCACGGGGCACACAGGTAGGAGGACAAGGAAAGCATCTCAGCAGGTCCCAGAGAGGGCAAAAGCTCCGGCAATCTCATGGCTCCGCTGCCTGGACCACACGAGAGACGATGCGCGGCTGTGGCTTGTCCAGCATAAAATGAGAACGCTCATCCAGCACAAAACGTAGGGACTATTCAGACCCTCTACATAAAAACCCACCCTGGCCGAGCTCTCCTCCGCCGGCACCCAGGACACGGCTGGCCCTGGGCACCCCGAGAAGCCCCCGTGCAGGTGACCGGAGGGCTGGGCACAGCGGAGCCCGATTNTCACCCCGCCGCCGCTGACAGCCCCGATCCCGTCGAACTCCCTGCCCAGCCCGTCGGCATCGTCCAGCACGTAGGTGGTCGCCACGAGCGGAGCGGCACCGACCCTGGGGGGCCCCGGGCCGCAGCTGCAGCCCAGCAGGATCGCGCCCCAGAGCAGAGCCGTGCAGCCCATCCCCATCGCGATCCCGATCCAGCTCTGCTCCCACCGCGTCCGCCGGCCGCCCCGTCCCTGCAGCGACTCCGCACTGCCCGGCAACGCGCCGCACGTGACCGCGCCGCCGCCGGCCCCGGGGCGGGGCAGCAGCGCCCAGCGCCGCCATCTTGCTCACGGGAAAGGAGAGGGCAGGAAGGCTTCTCAGCCTTTACGGGCAGCCCCGCCCCGGGTGAAGTCAACAGCTGCCATATTGAGAAAGGGCAAGGCGAGTGCTGGATGGTGAGGTGCGTGCCGCCATGCTGGAGTTGGGCACTGAGCTACGAGTGAAGCTATTGCGGCGCCATCCTGGGTGTGGGCAAGCCCCATGGCTGTGAGGCGCGGCGGGGTTGGTGCGGGAGCGCGCAAAGACTGGCGTTCGGTGCAGCGTGAGCTGCCGCGCGTACCGGAGGAGTCAAGCCGACCCTTTTTTTTGGGACCTCTGACCCTCCTTTTCCGGGCCTCTGGCAAGGCACGGTGCTTTATCCCGGGCGAGGAATGGCGTTTCCTTGTGCGTCTGTCACTCCCCGGCCCTGGCCAGCGCCTCGCAGGCAGCTTCCTGGTTTTGCCCCGCTCTGTTCCCTTGAGGAGTCGGCACAAAGCGGCCCTGTGAAGGAGCACATTCCTGCGCGCCGTGAGAAACCTTTGATCGCCGCAGGGCCAGAGGCAGAGGCTGGGAGCGGCCCGGGCCCGCGCCAGGCCCTGCCCCGCAGAGCTGCCGGCAGCGCCGCGCCCTGCCCGGGGAATCCCGCCTGGCCCCGGCTAGGCCCGCAGCTGCGTCAGCAGCACCCCAGAGAGGGATGCTCACAGTAGGGCTTAAATTATGATGGGCTGAACGAACCTGTTTACGCCTTCAGGGGTGCGCTGTAGGGCAGCCGCAATCAAAATGTGAGCAGCCGAGGTGGTAGTGTGCTGCACGCCAAAAATTTCCGTGAGGTTTACCAGGGTGTTCCCTCGGACTCCAGCTTATGCAAGCGTTTGATTCGAAGGAAAAGTAACCAAGAGATCGACAAGCAGCTTGATTATCCTATAAAAATTCATAATTGGGAACTGTCTTGTCTGTTGACCTCAGTATTTCATAGAGGAGATGTTTTCTGTGCCTAAAGGAGGAACGAGGCATCAGGAGATGCAGTAGCTGATGTCCTGCGTTGTGTAAGAGCTCTGAAAAAGCCCAGGTTTTGCACGTTTCTATCCACAAAGAATGCTGTTACTCTAGCCTCTGCTACTCTTGTCATTGAGGGATGTAATGGCTCGGTGATGACATTACCTGACTGACGTTTCCTGTTTATTTCTTTTTAAATAGCAATACCAAGCACTCACAAAACATTTTGCACTTTACAGCAATATCAAGCATTAACTAATGAACCTGCTCACACCCAAATGAGCTAAATGATACCATTATTACATGGAGAAGGACAGAGTGACTTCCTCAGGGCTAAAGTGAGTCAGTGCCAGAGGTAGCACTGTGCCCATGGTGCTATTTCACATTCATTCCAGCAGAATACAGCTTTGCACACCTGGAAGGTTTGAAAAATGATAATGAATTTTTAATTGGTTGATTTTGACAGTTTCGTTGATTAATGCGTCAATTTAATCCGTGGAAAAAAGTTTCAGCTGTGAAGTTCCATTTCTTATTCACTCATAAGATCCTGAAACTGTCAGTTTTCAATACTCATACGTGCATCCTTTGATGCAAATATGTGTGAGAAAAACAGTCTCCCAATCTATTTCAGTGGAAGGAAAAGGATATTTTAGTGTGACTCTGTGAACTGTTATTCTGCAGTAAGAATCTTGACCTCGTGTTGAACTTTTTTTTTCTTTACATCTTTGTTCATGGGTCCTTTGTATGCCCAAGTTTAGCCAATAAACTTACTGAGGACTTACTCATTGCTTCCTTTCTGGATAAGATCATTTTCTACTGTTAATACTTTTCTATTTCAGGTTTTGTTTTTTTTAATTGATAGTACGTTAATTGCAGCAAACACTAAGAACACCTGTTCAGAGATGACTGATCTGAGATACTGTGCATGTCCAGATCTCAAAAACAAACCTGGAAAATTGTGTCGCTTACATCAGAAATTAAATTGTTGTATATGGACAGCAGTTCAGAATGTATATGGACACAGTTAAGAATTTATTTTTACTTATAGCATTTCTTTGAGAATGCATAAAAAGGCATTGTCTCCTCCCTTCCTTTGATTTTTCAATTCTCTCATCGGTTATCACAGAAAAAAAAAGTAGAAATATTTCAACTATGTTTCTCTGTTCTAATAATAAGAACTGTTTTTTCTTTAGCCAAGTGTGCGAATGCTCAACAAAACAGCAGAACCAGCACACTGGACACTGTTCTTAGTAGATATTCTTGCTAGGAAAAGGCGTGTGGAGAGTGTTGAAACAGGTCTTTGTCTAATGAATTTTCTCTCAATAAAAATGAGGGTGTGACTGAAATTTATTTTAGAGATTTATCTAATCAAGTGGTCTTCCACTCACCAAACTGGAAGAGGCTATTATAACAGTTTGAGAATGGCCACAAGTATTTGATAATTTAGGCTTCATGTAACAATCAGGTCAGTAAAAAACTGTGGATGAAAAAGTCAGGCTCTGCCTGAAAAAAAAAAAAAGGAACCAGATCTCTGCATCCAGTGGTTAAATATTTTAGAACTGCTTGGCATTCTCAAGGAAGCCAGTAGGCCCCTGTTTTAGAACTATTCAATTTGTTCTCTTTCATTTCTCCTTAGCATCTGAATCATCAAACCAGACAGTTTTTGTATTACTCAACAGAGGGACATTTCAAGTGAAATGGTACCCACTTTCTTAAAGCAGAATTTTATTGTTCCAAACAGAATTTAAGAAAAAAATACACACAATAGATGATTCTGATCACAGAGGTGAAAGAACTCTGCTCATGTAACAACTTTCCACCTGTCTAATTGAATAGAACTATCTGTGAAAAAAATCATTCCTATGAAAACTACTTCCAACTTCAGATTGAGTTCATATAAAAATACATATGTAACCTCTCACAGTGCATGAAATGCTGTTGTCCTTTGTTAACTAGAGCTATTCACAAACTTCTCATAAATTCTGAAAATACTTAATTCAAACTCCTAAAGTCATTGTGATAAATTTTTGAGCTCTTCTTAGGTGGGTTCTTATTTGATTCCATGATGAATTTGTATGGAAAAGCAAGTGAGGTTCTTTAGTCAAAAACAAAAGATGCTATATTTGGAACATATTCAAGTAAACACAAATAAAAACCAGTATTTTATTTCTGTGGATTCGTTTCTCTGCAGAATGTAATGTGTCCTAGATAAGGGGTGTAAAATATACTACACTCATATAATTGGGCAATATTTTCAATTAAACTTTTACAAACTCTCTAAAAGTATTCCTAGATCTACCAAGTTTGTACCATCCTTTGTTCACACTTCTTTGTAATTATGTTGTCTTTTTTCTCATTGATAATCTTAGATTAACAAAAAATTGGAGAGAAAAAAGAAAAAAAAAAAGGAAGCAAAACCATGAGATATGTGTGAACTGCCGCCTGTTTATCTAAGAGCAGCTTCCTGTCTCTGTATCTGCTCAAGCATAACCAGACACTTTCCTCAGCAGCAGACCCAGTTTACACTGCCGATGGCATAACAGGGAAATCGCTGCCCAGGGACACGTGGCTGCCAAGGTGAGTGCTCGGGATGCAGGGAGTCAGGTACACAACTACATTCTGGGACAGCTTGCAGCCTAGCTCTCCCTTAATGGGATGCTGACATCATACAACAGGAAGAAGGGACACAGAAAGGGGCTGGAAAAGATTGCATTGGGAGAACGATGACTTCAATCCCAGCACAACCAAAACACGAGGCTAAGGCAAATAACATCAAAAGATTAGATTAGGAAAGACATGCCAAGGATTAGGAAAGGAAGCTTGATTTGTTTTTTGTTGTAAGGGCATTGCCATCCTCACAATATTGTTGATTATGAAAGGGGAGAAAGAATGGAGAACTGTATTTGGGGGTATTTCAGCATTCTGAGCTGCCTTGTCATTGCAAAAAAGTGCCTCAGGCCTCACAGGAGATTCCAGTAAGTCTTCTGTTATCATTCTTCAGTATTTTAAGACACTAACAAGATACCCAGTGCTATTTATATGAATATACACAATTCTTAAAACTTAGAAGAAAAATAAGCTTTGGTAAAAGTAGCTTCTTAAAATGGCAAGTGTATATATGAAAATATTTTATATGTCTTTCTGTATGCTTAGAGGAAAACATGATGCACATAATGATATAGTAAAATAATACTTGTCTGCATGGCCTACATCCTTAAATACATGGTGGGTTTTTTCCTATTTACTCACATACACAGAATGTTTTTGCTCAATGAAACAGTCCATAAAGTATATCTCCACGTTAAAAATGCTGAATTCTTTTAGATGTGTTTGACTCCCTACAGAATCTGATGGAGATCTATGGGTGAAACTTAATGTTGTTGTTGAGGAAAAATGCTGTTAATTTTAACCAAAAACATCTCTGTTACTGAAAGGTGTATTTCAGCTCCCCTAAACTGAAGTTTATCAGAATTGAGTGAAGTTTATCAGAATTGAGTTTTGAGATCTGCTCATTAGGTGAGAAGAATCAGCTATGGAACATCCTTTGTACTCGAGGAAATCAATTTGGCAATAGAAATTTTTTTGAGAACACAAGGCAATCTACTTTGTTGAAATTGCTGTCAGAGAAAAAACAAAACCATCTCTTTCCATCTTATGATTGATACACAATATCACCAGTACAGCAGCAACTGCACCAGCTCACACAGCATTGTTCCTTTCTTCCCTTACAAAGTTACAGATAAAAATATGGAATATTCTTTTGTATTTGTGCTTATGGAAGTTTCTACTTTGTGACTTTTAAAATGTCATAAATGGAGAGACCACATAAAGCTGAAGAAGATGCTGTAGAAATGCATTGATACACATACAATATATAATGACTCCTTTTCTCTAGAAACTCTCACAAGATTCCTTTACAGGCTTATTTGCATACGTTACTTGAAGCGTATCATTTGTTTGTTGCTCTAAATTTCATGTCTTACTGACTCTTCAGAATTCCTGTACACTGTGTTTTCTGTAGCAAAATCACAGAGGCAGGAGCTATGATAATAATTGAGTAATGTGTCTAAAAGAAAAAAATACTGTTAAGAATTTTAATTTTTTTTTGAACATCTGATACTGAAGTCTATAAAATAAGTCACAAGATTACAGAATTAGTCACAGTAGGTTTGGACCATGAAAGTCAAACCATTAGACTATATTATTAAACTAAAGTTCTTTGATAGTTAAACTAACCACTCACTGGGGAAAATTATCAAATATTGTTTTTAGGATAGCTGTAAGCCAATACCATCCTCCTAGGCAAAACCAGCAGGTGTGCTCAGCAGCTGAGAGAAAACCTGGGAGTGCCTCAGATCATGCATTCAGGTAAGAAAAATCATCTTGCATTGCAAAGTCCTAATTACCAGAAAAACAACTAAGCAAGAATATGATATGGACTACTTCCTCTGAAGTAAGGCCCCAAGCAATTTGAGTGAAATGTGTTGTAATCAGGGCAAAGCAGTGCTTTCTGCTTTTACATTTCTATGCAAGAAACTGCTGCATGCATTGTGGTAAGCTTCATTTACTGACTCTTTGACACACTTAAGTATAGGTCATCAATACATGCCAGAATGACACACTTCTCATTATTACCATCACTGAAATCATGTCCTCATATAAGTACCATCAGTGTGTCATCAAATTTTGGACATGGATTACCTGGGGAATGTTACACAGCCTCCAGGGCTGTGTTCATAGGAGCTAATGAACATACTGGTAAAGAAGGGAAAAAAGCAGTGGGGTACTGTGACCTGTGAACATGAAGGACAGAGAAAACTTTCTGAGGCGACAAATTTCATGTGGTCTCAACTCACCTCTTTGAATTTCATCTTTAGTATCCCAGCCTGCCATTAGCCAATTACACTTTCAGATATTAGTTCCTTAAGGCAGATGGCAGAAGAGCAGAGCAAAGTCTTGCCCCAGAGAACATGTGGTTTATTCAGACAAATGCAAAATAAGGTTTTACCTTATGATCAGTGAAATCAACAGAGCAAAGCTCTTAGAAACAATGAGCTAAAATGAGAAAGCTGAAGAAGAACAGGTGGAATGAGGAAATTGACTTCTTGATCTGTGAGTAAATATGAAGGAAGCTCTTGTGAGTAATAGGAGACAAGTTGGGAGCTTGTAAGGATGGTGAGTGTGTACTACAACAAGTTAACAAAAGAGAAAGAGTTTATGGGGGAGGGAGAAGGAATTCCAGTTTCTCAGTCATGAGACTAATAAACATTCTTATAGACTTGCTGCATTACACACATGCTTCTGAAAGGGCATGTTTCCCTCTTAGACATGAAGAAACCTGTCATAGGAAAAGAGATGCTAAAATGTGATTAGGAGAAGAGGTAGGTGTTTTATCTTTGATTCATCTGGTCTGTCTGCATACATTTGGTTTCTTTTTGGTGAGAAGTGGTTTGCAAAACTCTAGGATCCAATTTCTAGAGCTAGATTTTTATTTTGTGATACTTATCTAAAATGCCCTATTTATTGTGTGGTTTTATGTCACTGTTGAGCCGCTAGCAGAGAGAAAAGACTCTCCAGAAGTTGTATGGATCAAAGAGATTTATTTTTTTGTTTTCCCAACTTGTATAGACTTTTCAGAGGTCACTCAGATTGGTCAGCCTGAAACCTCCCCCTGAGCCTATTGGCCAGGCCCGAACTGCGCACATCTCGAGAAACCATTTAATAACATCCAAACTTTATCTTTGTTTATAAAAAACACAAGAAAATTCCCACAGGAAAGATCTGTGCCAGCCACAGTTTTATGAAACCAAGCTGAAATGCAGACATCTTGCATTTGTCTTAAATAGACACTGCGATTTTTTAATTAGTCATCATGCAGGTAAAGTTCCTCAATGGACCAAACTGGCGAGTCCTTGTCAAGAATATTCCTTGGCTTTCAAGCTGGTGAATGAGTTTAGTTCTAGCTGATAAGTTAGGAAACTTGATCAAATAAAGCAGTGGCAAGTAAAATTGAATATATGCTTTCCTGGCTAGTTTTGTCGTTGCTCCTTTTTTTTAGTGAATAATTATGAAAGGGTTTTTTTTTTTTTATGGACAAGAGATCTATATAATAACCTCTCAGCACAGGCAATAAACGTGTTTGGGGTTTTCTGATAAACCCACAAATGCATCAAACCCATAAAAGGCTGAATTTGTCTTACCACATGGGAAAGTTTCTGCACACAAGTTGTATTCCATTGGATTTCTTTCCCATGTGGGGACAGCTGTAGACATCCTATCTTGTAACCTACTTATTCTTCAGCCTCTTCACCTTCTCTGCTGCAGTCCAGGCTCAAAGCACAGATGAGTTACCACATATATACATATGTGTATATATATATCACATATATATAGCAGTCTCTGTAGCAGTTAGTATATTTGGCAGTATAAATGGACTGCAACCAATATTTTCCATTCTCATATTTCCTGAACGTAACAACTGGGTCTTTAAAGAAGGGAACTGCTGAGTGTCAGAGCTGTGATACAATCAGTGAGTACTAGCTGTCTCACATCTACAGTTGTACACACTTTCTTATTGAAAGGTCAGCTCTTCTACATGCTTCAGAGGCTCACACACACAACTCATCCACTGTCACTGCTTTAGTCAGGGCTGAAGCTGTTGATAACCACAGTTGTGGAAGTGACTCAGAAAAGTTTAATTGCTAATGGCTCTATAAGCCCATGAATCACAGCTGCAATTTTTTTAGAGGGAAGAAGTGTAAATGAAGAATTATACTCAGAGTCTCCACCTCATACGTTCAAAGGGACACCCAACAGATTCTCATGTGCATGCAGGAACCCAATACCCTGCCAGGTTTCACTGGTACATGCAGTATGCCTTGCTTGAACAGCACAGTTGATGGCAAGTTCTTTTCTTGTTGGATCTTGTGGGATACAAAAAGGAGGAGAGAGAAAGCAGGGATGTGTGCAGATGTGAACAAGACAAGAGAGTGATTTGCAATGGGGAAACATACCAGACACACATTATCCACTTCTGAGTAGATCCCAACATCCAGCCATACCTGAATCCTTGTATTTCTGTCCTTGTCTCTCCATTGCCTTAGAGGGGAGTAGGTTTTTTGGGACAAGAAATCTTCCATATTCATATTCCCAAAACCATGCTGATCAGAATAATAGAAAGGGTATATAAAATATAGAAATAATTTATTTGTGGTCCACTTTCTGATCTCCTTTTACTCTCCCACGAGAGAGACCCTGGATTGCGGGACACCACCCCACCCCCAGAAGTGTCTTAACTACTCATCCTGCTTCTGCTGTAGAAGCTTGCATCTAGCTGACCTTGACTATCTTTAGATTTTGGGTTCCTCTTCCTATGCATTCCTAATTCCAGGAGTGTTTATATCCTCTGATCTCCTACAATCACAGTTTCTTTCTTCTAGAAAAAAATACACACCAAGAATCCCATAAAAACAAACAGAAATGGTATACCTGACATTTTTCCTTTTTGGTAACAGAAGGCTGGAAACTTGTCAACCAAGTCCTGAAGAACTAACAGATGACAACCCATCAGACTACACAGGGATTTTTATTGCACCCAGGCTGGAATTATCTCAAGGATACTACTGGGGTGGACAATGAACAACAACACTGCTGAGTGCCATGATGATCACACCCTGGATAAATATTTGTTTCCATTTGTGTACAGCATTGTGATGATGATCAGTATTCCCATCAACTGCATATCCCTCTATGCATCTTGCCTTCAGATGAGGAAAAAGAATGAGTTAGCAGTCTACATCTTTAGCCTGTCCCTGGCTGACCTTTTGTACTCTTTGATTCTGCCTCTGTGGATTGATTATGCCTGGCATGGAGACGACTGGAGGCTCTCTGCCTCACTTTGTCAGATTTTTGCCTTCCTTACATATATGAACTTCTACACCAGCACTGCCTTCCTTACTTGCATCTCTGTTGACAGGTATCTGGCATTAGTTCACCCCTTGAAACTCCAGTACTTGCGCACAAGAAGATTTTCATTGATTGTCAGCGTATTTGTTTGGCTTCTGGAAAGCATCTTTAATTCAGTCATATTGGTGCACAAAGAAGTATTCAATGATCCTTGCAATTTTACTAATCATACATTATGCTATGATAATTACCCCCTGGAAAGGTGGCAGGCAAACATAAATTTATTCCGGATATGCTCAGGGTACTTGATCCCTTTGATAATCATCATGTTTTGCTACCATAAAATCTACCAAGTAGTGAGGTATAACCAAGCCACAGTAGATGAAGAAAAGAAAAAAGTGAGGAAGCTTATTCTGAACATCACAATTAGTTTCATTGTTTGTTTCACTCCTTATCGTGTTGTATTGCTTATTCGCAGCATCAAAGAACCTTCCACCTCTGATCCACATCTTTTATTGTTGACGTATAAGGTTTACAGAATCACACAGGCCTTAGCAAGTTTGAATTGCATTGCAGATCCCATTCTGTACTGCTTTGTGAGTGAAACTGCACGAACAGACGTAGTGAATTTGCTCAGGTGTTGCTTGTGTCTGCGAAAGCGTCAGGAAGGGCAAGTGAAAGAGCATGTTGTGTACAGTTCTGCTACAAAAAGCAGTGCAGTGGTCACCTACAGAACTTCCTGTGAAACACAGACTGTCAAAAAATCCTGAATGAGCACATGCAAAGGAAAATTGGATAACCTAAAAGGAAAAGAAGGAAAAATTCTTCTCCAGTCTGTACCTAGGAAATGCCCCAAAAGTCAGACACTGATCTAAGCAAAACCAGTAGCTGGAGCCAATAAGAACTTAAGACAGGGTCAATGAAATCAATGGAACATCAATACATATCTTTAAATCAGTTATGGTATATAAATCATTGGACAGTCAGGAAGGATGGTTGTGACCTGCTGACAGAATAACTGTGGATTCCCCATGGAACTGTCTCCTGTTGCAGCTTGCTAGCTAGCCTGCTGCAATGTACTCAGCTGGAGGAAGGCTGAAGTCCTCTTTGTCCTGATTGTCAAAGGATCAGACAGAGGGAGTGTGGTAAATTTCTCTGTCATTTCATGGTGTAATTTATGCTGCTATGATGGTTCCTGTGTTTCATTAAAGACTCAAGTTCTTCAGCATACACCTGAGATCAGCCACTTCTTAAAATGGTTTACCTCCTATGTTCCTGCTCTTAAGCTTTTGTTTTCTTTGGAAAATGTATGTTCTAATGTATAATTGTATGTCATGCTGTTTCATTACAGTACCAGTATTGGGTTTCAGATATTTGAAGGTTCATTACTGCAAGTGCCTATAAAGAATCAAATTCTAGCCACCAGTGTTTTAACTTGGACGAAACTTTTCCTGATACATGCAGGGAGGAAGAGAAGAACAGAGATGAGGTTTCACGTCTCCACAACATAAAGTGCCAGCCTTTAGAATTGCTTCTCATGACTAAATCTTGAGTGTGGTTCCATTTTCAGACAAGATTTGCATCCATTTACTTAACTGCACATGGAGCCTCAGCTAGCAGTTCCAGGGCTCTCAGTCTGCCAGTTTTAAAAAAATCAATAGCAATGCTGACAAACTGTCAAAGAGCATGAATATACCAATAAACAGTAAGAATGGAAGCAAAAGGACTCACATTTTGAAAGAGTTGACGTTAGCACAAATCAAAAGTGCAGCTGTTAATTTTTTAACAGGGATAAGAAATCATGTGCATAACTTGAAGGAAGAAGGGTCAGAGTTGATATAAGGAGGAGATTCTGAACTATGAAGAACTGACAAGCAGTGGAGCAGGTTGCACCGAGATGTTCTGTGTGCTCCGTCCTCAGCAGTTTTCAATACCCAAATCAACAAAGCTTGAGCAATGTTTGCCCTTGTAGCCGACCTTCCCCTTAGCAGAAGGTTGGACTTGAGATTTCTTGAGGTCCCTTCGAACCACAATTGTCCTGTGATCCTATGGGTAGTCGCTGTTCTGGCTGTTGCCTTCCTCTCTAGAAAATTACATTCCCTTCTCTTTTTTGTTCCCATTTGCTGCTTTTTTATTTGATGTGGGTTTGTGTTTCTGGTTAGGTTTGGGGGTTTTTTTCTGTAGTTCCTTCTTATATATTATGGAGGAAGAATTATGCAAGCAGTGGTACAAGTTAGTTCACCATGGATTTTTTTCCTGTGCTGACCTATGCATTTTGCAACAGAATGTGAAATTTCACTGCAGTATTGGAATAAAAGCAGAACCAAACTTCACTGTAACTTCATGGAAAAAATAACTCAGTGATTCATTTTTAAATCTTTCACACGCCATAAAAGTTGGAAAGTTAATTCTATTTGGGCATTTAATTTGAAGAATTTAAGAGTTAATTTAAAGAATAATGAAAACTAAAGCTAATAAACAAACTGAGTCAAATTTATTCTGAGTCAGGGAGTAGTGAGAGCTGGCAGCTCCACAAGGGGCAGTGAGCCAGGAGCTGAGGGTGACAGCCAGGCAGACTGGGCAGCATCATCACCAACATGGCACAGTCCCACAGCACCATAGCGAGGCACAAGAGCAGGGCTGGCCAACTGTTCTGTGATCACCAGACAAATCTGTAGTGACAAGGCCAGTCAGAGGTCAAGCTGGGAAGCCAAGTGAGGAAGGCAAGGCGGGGATCAGCAAGGTACAAGGCTGGACATGGCAGCACCATGTTACCATTGGCCTCTGCACAAGCACTCAATTCCCAGGGTAGTAGAAGAGACTGCAGATTCTGTTGGTAAAGTTAGGGCCCTGACCCTCTGCAAAAAACTTAATTTCCACAAAATTTGTCCCTGAAATTTTATATTCTTTAATAACCCACCAATGCTCATGAAAGCCATAGCTTGGACCAGCTTACATTGGTATACATGGATGTTTTTCATAGCGTCTTTTTCTGTGGTAGTTCCCTGCATTGCTGAAGATTCACTTCAAGTTAAAGGGAAGCAATGACAATGGCTGGCCAATAGGCTGGGTCTCATTAAAAAGTTCAGGTAAGTCCATGGTCCTTATGCCTTTATGATAATAAAATGTAAGTACCTAATTCCTTAGATTGTTCAAAAATGCTCTGGCTATGTCTTCAAATCACAAACATCTGGAGAAATGAGGAGGCTTCTAGACGGAAAGACTACAATGAACTGTACTTCAGTCATTTGTGTATTTCCCTCATTATTCTTACATAGATAAAATTTACAGTTCTTTTCATTCTCTCTCCAAATTACTTTGTCCCAGCTGGACCAAATCTATTGGATGAAAGTGAACATCTATGTTCTTTTTAAAATTGCAGTGTTATAGGAGAGGTACTTTTTGCTATGCACTAAGGCATAGGACATTATAAATGTCATCCAGGTTCCAATCCATGCTGTGTATTATTGTTGTTGAATATTCCACTTAGACTTCCTGATGGTTCTGCAGTCAAAAAACAAATGCAAATCCACAGGAACTCTTTACAGAGCAATGACATTCCTTGCACAAAAGAGTTTATGAAATTCACATGTCTATTTAATGGCAAGAAGAAAGGCATGCATTCACATCCCACTTTCCTCACAGACAATGCCTACAAACAGTGTATGCTCTCAGTGAGTCACCATATTTCCTATCTCACTTCAAATCAATGTAATAAGAATATGGACAATTAAAAGGGCTGTGATGGTAATTTAATTAATATCCACAGGGCATGAAGTGTCAGTGACAAACAATATTGCTGTCAGCTTCATAGCAGCAGGGGTGAATTTGTCTATCAATAATTCTCTTAAAACAGAATCTGTCTGCCAAAAGTCCAGCAAATATATAGCTCAGCTTCATCAGTTGAGGGATTTTCAGTGAACTGTGGTGACCTAGCTGGTGGAATTTCAGACATCATTTAATCTGGTCTTTTTTTCAGAATCTTAGAACCATTAAGGTTGGAAAAGAGCGTTAAGATCATCTAGTCCAACTATCAGCCTCAACCTGCATCCCCACAGATCATTATTCTGTGTTCTGATGCAGCTCCATGTATGCTTCACTTTGTTAATGTCAGTGCAGCCAGTCCTGACTCACAAGGTTGTAGACTAACAGAGACCTGCTTAGCCTGTGGCTTTTTTTTTTTTTTTTTTTTTTTTTTTTTTTGGGGGGTCTAACACACCTCACTTCAGAGCCACAAAAAAATGAAAGGGAGTATGAATTTGAGTTATAAAGTTAATATATTCCACTTCCTGTTTCCATTCCCAGAGAATGACGCCACTGAAATGATTCTGGTAAGTCTAGTGATAAGTCTTCAGAAATGTCACTCTCGATTAAATACCAGTAGAGAAGGGAGCAGTGGGCCATAGTTTAGTCATGTGCTACTTTCCATACTAACAACCAGTTTCGTCAGTGTCATCATCAAGTCTGGTTCTCTATTTTCCAAGGTGGCAAAGAACCAAACTATTCATTTGGTCCCACCGCCACACAGCAGAGAGAGAGAGCATGGGTGGGAATATAAGAGTGCTTGGGACCAGCAGGAGCACAACAGCAGAAAATCAGCTTGCCCAGAACAAGGCTGCAGGGAAGGAAAGCAAAGCACAGCTCTGAGCTCAGCAGGAGCCTGGGGCAGCTGCTGCACCCACAGGCCACTTCTGCCAATTGCCAGGGCTCTCCTGCCTCAGACAGCAGCTCCTGGTGGTCCCCAAGCCCTGCGAGATGGCAGCTTGCCCCTGCCCAAGGCTAACAACGCCTCTGCATCTGCAGAGTCCCCAGTGGGACTCATCCAAGGCAGCATCTGGTAAGAGATGCTCTAGCACTGATAAGGGGAAAGACAGCAAAACATATTGGGCTTGTGTTTTTCATAAAGATTTTTCTTTTATTGCTGCACCACAATGGCTGAGTTACTAACAAATTGCTAGCCTAAGCTGACACAGGGAAGTTCTGGCTGTTCGGGTATGAATTAAAAGTGACCAAGTTGTTTCATCTAAATCCTTTAACATCCTATAAAGACATAAATTATGTTCTGGACTGGGACTACAGAAAAGAGAAATCCAAACCAAAACAATAAAAATTAAAAAATTTTTTAAAATTTTTTTAAAAATATAAGGAAAAGACTGCATCAAATGATAAGTAAAAAGCCTGATCCGGGTGAATTACAAAGATGCTGCACAAGAGTCAGATTCTCATCTCTGCCAACCCAGAGGCACTGTCAGCAGTGTATCACCTACAGCCTGTATCCAGCCTCTGTGCAGCAGAGTGTGTGCCTATAGCATCTCTCACTGAGTATCAGAGCACACACATCATAGCACTAATTTGGTATGGGAATGCTAAAACAGTGGGAGGTGCAAGAAAAAAGTGGGAAAATAGGTCAATCCCTTTTTTTTTCTGTTTTCAAAATTAGCTTTGAATATTTTGGTGATGGGAGCACAGACTCACAGCTTCTTTAAATGGAGTATGAGAGAAATGGAAAAAATAGATGATGTCTCAAGAGCGAGGGTAGCTGTTACTTTAAATTAGTATTTTGAGAAATGTTATTGCTATAGCAACTGCTAAAAGTTCAATAGGAGGATAAAATATTCTTTTCCTTTGTTATATTTTCTTGGTAAAGTCAAGGTCTGGATGAAAAATGGAGCTGGTGGCAGATTGGGTAAAAGCACACCTAGATACTGCACTAGTGCCCATATCCTTTATGGAGTTGCCAGTGGATGCGAGGCTGGCCATGACCCAGCAGTGTGTGCTCACAGCCCAGAAAGCCAATCCTATTCTGTATCCAAAGCACTGTGGGCAGCAGGGCCAGGGAGGGGATTCTGCCCTTGTGAGACTCTACCTGCAGTGCTGCATCCAGCTCTGGGGTCCTCAGCACAGGAAGGGCATGGGCCTATTGGAGTGAGTCCAGAGGAGGTCTCTAAGATGATTAGAGACATGGAGCAGCTCTTCTGTGAGAAAAGGCTGAGAGATTTGGGTTTATTCAGCCTGACTAAGGGGAAGCTTCGGGCTGACCTAATTGTGGCCTTTCAGTACCTGAAAGGAGCCTATGAGAAAGACGGGGAGGGACTTTCTACAAGGGCATGTAGACAAAGGACAAAGGGGAAAGGTTTCAAACTGAGATAAATTAGGTTTAGATTAGATATTGGGAAGAAATTCTTTACTGTGAGGGTGGTGGAGCACTGGAACAGGTTGCCCAAGGAAGTGGTGGATGTCCCATTCTTGGAGGAGCCAAGTTGGATGGGGCTCGGGGCAGCCTGGTCTGGTGGAAGGTGTCCCTGCCCATGGCAGGGGGGTTGGGACCAGGTGATCTTTTAAGTCCCTTCCAACCCAAGCCACTCTATGATTCTGTGATGATTCTTCAGATCATTTAGATATGGAAAGTAAGACTTTGAAATTACTTACTGAAGTTCATTTAACATAGACAATGACTTGCACAAGCTTCTCAGAAGAGATGGTCCTTATATCCCTTAATTTGTGCTACATTCCATACCAGCTGCAGCTTTATTTTGATTTCTTGTAGAATCTTGGCCTTACCTCTCATTTCTTCCTGTTTAAAAATCTTCCTTCCTTTTAACAACAGGGGAACAAAGTAATGGCTGATTTTATGACCCCACATGAAGAACTACACCCAGGAACAATCTTGTTTCAAATTTCTAGCATTTTAGCACAGAGGTTTTTGCATCTCAATCCTAGTCATATCTCACGCATATATTGAACTATTAGAATTGTCGCCACAGTTTTCTTCCTCTGATAGCTGGTACCTTCCCAGATGTCCCAACAAGTACTAAACCCAGAAAGCTACAATCTAAAGGAGAGATCCATACACTGTGTTCTCTTTCGCAGACTTAATTATATGTGTGAGGAAACACTATGAGGAAAATGTTGTTGATCCTGCAAATCAGGATATTTCTTAGGCTCACATCCTTCAATGAAATGAACTGGTGAGACTGAAGTGAGTATCCTAATTTGAGGCACCAGGTCTCCTATGTCTAAGCAAGTGGTCTGGTTTATGGCAATTCATTTTCTTAGTTATCATTTCACCACAGGAGACCCAAGGACTCTTAAACAAAAAGGAAGGTAAAAAGCACTAATTCTTAGAGTGCAAAAGGAACTCATAACTCTGCCAAATATCTATGAAGCAGTTCCTGAGATTCCTTGTCTTCTCAGAATGAGAGCATAAACACAGGGCTTCACTAGCTTCTTTGCTAATCCTCATGCAGTGCAACCCAGTAAACAATCCACAGTAAACAAAAGTTTCTGCTCCTTCTCAGAATTTATTGCAGCAGAAAAAAAAAGGATAAAGAAAAAAAAAAAAAAAAAAAGAAAGAAAAAGAAGAAAGAAAAAAGAAAAAAAATCACCAGGAAAGGTCAAACTATTGAGGACAGCTGATGTATTCATGGTAACTCCGTGCAAACAGAGGTGAGCTTTCTGCCATGCAGAGAGCAAGCACATGTCACTGTCTGGCAGCTCAGAGAATGTGAACCTTATATAGGTTCTGTGGAGCACAGCCAACCTAGGAAAAAGCTTCACACCGAGATATTGTACAGGGAAACAATGCTGCAGTTATTATAGACTTGCTGCCAGAAACGTGTGAAATACAGGGTGTAATTTCTCGGACACCTGTTTTGACGTGATCTGTGTGAGTCTTCCTTCCCCACCTGATAGCTGTTGGTTCACAATGCAGTGTCTCAACCCTGTTATGTATCACTGGGACCTCATAACGTAACAGAAGGAGTAAGATACTGCAGTGTATTGTGAAGTGTGCTGTGCATTGCCTGTGATGCCACATGTAACTTTGCATTGAATTTTGCAGCTTTGAGAATTCCCCATGCTCTATTTGAGTAGCACGTTTCATCATGAAGTCTAGTGTTCACGCTTAAGAGGATTATTTACTTCTGTGGAAAGCAGGAAAGAAATTTAGGCAGTAGCATTTCACCATTTAAAATTAGCCCTGTTTGGAGAAGAAAGAATATATCCTGAAGTTTGGGGTTTTTTTATCCCTAGTACACTGCTGGTAATTCAAAATTTGATTTTAGATAAACCTGACATGCGGTTTCAGAAAGGTCTAGACATATTCATCAGGAGTAAAAACCATTCTATCAAAACAATTCTATCTCTACCAGGGGAGATCAAGAAAAATTACTTTATCGGAGGAAAAACCCACTAACTCTTCCTGTCTCACAGTTGTTTATAGTCACAATTTCTTCATAATGCTTTCATGTGGTTATCTGAAAGTCACAGCTCCTGTATCTGGAGGTTCATGGGTATTTTCCTATACTTTTGCTTGTGGTTTATGTTCATAACTGCACAATGATCATTTTAAAAGACTAAATGTAGGACAGGAAAAAAAAGAATCTAAAATATAGTACATTCAACAGTAATTGTTTTTTAAATAAAATCTTAACAGTGATTTGCTATGCATTTTTTAAACCTTTGTAGTCAACTTATATTTTCACTGTAGCAGTTAGCAACTTACAAATGGTGTGTCATGGTAGAAATAGTAAAAAAGTGGAAACTTCAAGAATTATTTGGTAGCTGCAAAGAGGTGTGCAGATTCCAAATGCTTGTTCAATCACTCAGATCAAGCAAAAGGAACCTGCAAAATGGATTTAGCTGGAAGGCTTTTCAAAAACTTGCTAATATGATACGTAAAGGTTTATCTTTTCTTTGTTGTGCATTCACTTCAATTCATTGCAGATGCACTACAAGTAAAACCACTTCTGGCTACTTCTTGGGGGTTTAGCAGGTTATGCAGTTTGTTTATTTTTAGCAATTCATTCAAAGAAATGAGGATGAAGAACTCAGAAACCTTTTGAAGCGCTACCTGTGCAGGAGGCATGACACTCAATGCACATATTAAATCTGGGTCTCCACTTAAGATAACTCTAAATGCATTCTGAAGTCATTAAAGTAAGTACCTTAATGATTGCAGTGAGAGTTGCTAGGAATACCTGTGCTTGGATACATATTATTTTATGGAAGATGCCTGTGTTCCTGTCACTTTAGCAAATACATTTTTCATTAAATTCGTGGGGTTTTTTCTTGCAAAATATTATTTAGCACTATCACTCAAACTTAAATGCAGTGGAGTATTATGATTATCTCACCTGTTTTTGCAAAAGGCTTGTGTAAAATGAGCGAGCTGAGGGACTATCCTCACTAGGTGGCGATTTTGGTCTGTTTAGCCAGGCTTTATGGAAAACATAAAACCCCCTAGTTTAAAGCTGTGTTTCTTAAACTGAAGCAAAGAAAGTTTGGGAACAGAGCTGGCCACTGCCTCCTGAGTTCCCATGAGGCTGGGGTGAGCCACCATGGTCCTTTCAGCCTCTGCCTTGAGCTGCAGCAAGCTGTCAGGCTGTCAATCAGCAGACCCAGGAGCAAAAACCAAAAGGCCCAACAGTGAGCTTCAAGAGCTTTATGCAGTAGTACACCATCAACTCTCATTTTGCTGGTTCATTCATGTGTAGTTTAAACATTATATTTAACAAAGCAAAAAGTTCAATGTTATATTGCACAAGTCCATCCAAAATGAAGCTTTAGGTTTCTCCTCTTCCTTTTCCTTCTGCCTCTGTTTCATTAGGTCATTATGTTCATTCCCTTCTTTTTTTTTTTCCAGAGTTCATTCCTCTATACTGCTCCACCTTGGTCCATTATATGTCCTGCAGAATATTTATTAAAAAAATCTCTGCTCAGCTCCTCACATCTTCATTACTAACATAAGCAACCCTGAGCCATGGCACAGTACATTGAACTGTCATGTTGTTGGGGAAGGGAAAAAAAAGCTTCACTAGGCATCAGTATTTTGGCTGGGTCAGAAAGGACATATTTACCACAATGTCAACCACAAGCAGGATTCAGGAGAATTTTCTCAGAGCTTAAATGAAGTGCAGGGCCAACCACCATGAAGTTTCATATCAATGTCATGGCAAAATAAACTGATGTCATGCAAACCAGGTTCCTTGTTACCGCAATCTTCTGTGTTTCCCCCCTTTTTAGTTTTTCCTTTTATTTGGGCTATTTTTGTCCCTTCTGTGTGGGCTGTTTTTGTCCCTGTTAGTTACTTCTCTGAATAGCTCTTTAGTATGCAACTGAAGTAACTTAGAAAGGGCAGTTTTAAAATTAAAAGTTGTTTACTAGAATTAACATTATGTCTTTACCTTACCTTAGAATACTGTGACCATTATCTAAATTCATGTTGAATTTCAAGAAATTACTACAGGCAGATAAATTAGCTTGATCATAAAAGAGAAGACGAAGTAGAATCCTGATGAGCTCTACTATCATATTAATAATCATATGAGAATAAACAGAGAAAAAATGTAGGGTGCTATGTTGGGCAGGAATAACAACTACTTACTTATCAAGACACTTTTTCCTCTTTCAGTGAAAGGCAGGGAAAAAAGAATTGCCAGAGAATAAGATTGGTTTGTATTTGTTAAAATCGAAAAAAAAAAAATTATTTGTTTTGCATCATCTACTGGGTGCAATTTTTTTGGGCTGAGAGTCTTCCTCTGGTCTTGTAGACTCAGAAAAGACTGACATGCAGTTCACAAATTCTTTTTAGGCATTCAATCACTCCAGGGAGAGTTAAGATAAAAGATATTTAATAAAATCTAGGGTACCAAATGGAACCATGTTGTAGAAATGTAGCTATGAATTGTGCTGTGGGGATACCAGTGTTAGTTAATTACACATGAGCTAAAGTCTCTAGTAAAAAAAACCATTAATTCATTGAAAACCTTGATAATGTTTTTCTAACATATAAGTATGAAGTCTACAGCTCCACTCTTAAAAATTAAAGTATATATTCACATTACTCCATAATCTACTGCAGTCTGTTCCCTGCTGTCTTTTCATTATCCTAATTTCAAAAACCTCATGTGAAGCAATTTCTATCATTAAGTTGCCTAATCTGTAATCAGCTTTCATTGTTAAGATATGTTCTCTATATTCTCAGATATGCATAGCAATGAGAAAAGTATGAAATATCTTTATTTGCTTTGAAATGTTATTATAGATATGTAAGCATTGCAATGAGGTGCTCAAGTAACTGTATGATTATGTGTATTTAAAAAGTCTCCGAGCTTTTGACCATGGAGCTTGATACAAGACACACAAAAAGCCTTTCCAGCTCCCTCAGGAGGCAGCACTTTGTTGCTTCTTTATCCTCTAAGTGCAAGGAAGGAAGAAGAGGTGCAAGGACAGACAGGCTGTGGTGGCATGGACATGGGGACAGCACTGCACACAGCTGAAAACCTTCCCAGGGTGAGTAGTGAGGACAGTCACAGGAAGCTGTGGAAAGGTTTAGTGGCTGCCACTTCTGAGGGCGCTTCATCTGTTGACACATCAGTGACATTGGCCACTAACCTGCTCTGCTTCCATGCTGTGTCTCCAGATATCAGATCATAGCAGCACTTGTGTGAGCCCTGAGAATTTGTGCTGTGATGACAGAACAGAATGTAGGTAGCAAAGATAAAAGATTTGTTGGCTCTAGCTCTAGATCTACTGCTAGTACTGAATACTCAGCTTACAGTTTTTGTCACAGGGTCTGAGAGCATCACCAGAAACACAGAATTCTCCAGAAATGGTTTGTATGCATATAGTCTGTTCTGTATCTAAGTTCTTCTCTAAAGCTTCCTTCAATTAAAGTTACCAAAGTCTTCTGAGGATAAAAAAAAATTGTGTAGTGGGTTGACACTGGATGCCAGGTACTCACCAAATCCTCTCAATCACTCCCCTCTGCAGCTGGACAGGGGAGAAAAAATATAATGAAGGGTTCATGAGTTGAGATAAGGACTGGTAGAGATCACTCACCAAATACCTCAGGCATCTACCTGCTCCAGTATGGGCTTCTCCACAGGCTGCAGGTGAATCTCTTCATCCCCAGGGATCTCCATGGGCTGCAGGGGCACAGCTGCGTCACCATGGTTTTCGCCAGGGGCTGCAGGGAAATCTCAGCTCTGGTGCCTGGAGCACCTCCTGCCCCTCCTTCTTCATTGACCTGTGTGTCTGCAGAGCTGTTTCTCTCACATGTTCTCACCCTGCACTTCTCTGGCCACAATTACAATTGCACAGTAACTTTTGGTTTTCTTCTTTTTAAGTCTGTTATCACAGAGGCTTTACCACCATTTCTAATCGGCCCAGCCTTGACCAGTGACATGCCCACCTTTGGAGCTGCCCTGACAGACATGAAGGAAGCTTCCAGCAGCTTCTCACAGAAGCCAGCCCTGTAGCCCCTCTGCTGCCAAAGCTTGGCCATACAAACCCAATAACACTTGGAACTCAAGTATTTCCCTTTGCCAGTACAATAAACAAGAGAAAGATGAGACAGTCATTCAGTTATAATTTCTAGTTCAGAACCCCACACATTTGTGTGTCAGGCTGTTTTAATGCATCTCCTCCTTGTAGGGTTTTGTGCCTTCCATAGAGTGTTCTATTGCTTTAAAAATGCACACATGGTTTCATTTTATTGTTTTGTCCTTCCTATTCACAGACTAAACCCCTTTTCCCATTATCAGACAAAGAGGGAAATCAAGAATTAAAACAATGAAATGAAGGCTTTTTGACTTCTATTTATACCTCTCTTTCAAGATCCTTAAAAAATGTCTTTCATTCTTTGCTGTTGCAACCTAGGAGTAGTTATTATGTGCAGAGCTGAATGCAGGGAGGATGCCTGCTCTCACCTCCATCAGTGCTGACTCTGTTGTGGTCTATAGTTGCCAACAATGCCAACAATGCTTACAACAAAAGCTGAACTAACCAATAATGTGTCAGAAGGACCAGTGGAATGTTCAGATGCTGGGAGTATAAATCCTTGTCAAGAAAACGTAATTTCAGCTTCACGCTCTGTAACTTCAGGAATCATTGAAATGTTGGAAACAGGCTTAGTTTTTAATCTCAGAATATATTGCATATATAATGCATATATATAATGTATATATAATGTTCTCAGTAACTCCCACAAACACTGTTGTTATTATTATTATTATTATAATTTCCCACTAACACAATCTTTTTTCAAGAATAAGTGGTTGAGTAATTTACCAAAAAAACCCCATCCCAATATTTTTCACTCTATGCCATTCAAGACAGAACAAGAAAATATGTGCTCAAAAGTTTTATCAGTAAGGAAGGTATCTGAAACATTTGGTTCTGTGGGAACATAAGCATAGGAAACAGATACTAAAGGCACATACAGCCCTGATCCTGTGCATAGTGTCTGCTAGGCCAGAGTCACTATGCCCACGCTTATGTCATGTTAAGCACATGTCACTAGCACTGTCTCTATTTCCTAAAGAATATAAAAGCAGAGATTTTAATGACCATTATTTTCCAAATATACATTTTTTTTCTGTATTCCCTGCTAGCAAACCGCTACTACCAGTAGCATTTGCCTTACCCATGATTGCACCAGACAGTGAAAAAAGGCTATGGCTGAGCTGGTCAGCCACCACACCTGGATATAAACCTCCCATGGAAAAGATAAAAATAAGATCAGAGTCTGAATACAGAGCAGCTCAGAGTCTGAATACAGTGCAGCAGGTAGTCCAATTATATACGTGTTATATATGTCATGCACAGATCAAGTATTATAAAAAACTGATGCCAAGCAGACAATACAGAGCTCTAAAAATAACTTCTTTGTACTGAGATAATTGTATTTCTTCCTTGCTGTCAGCCATTTGTGGTAAAATATTACATTTCCAATGAGGTGCTAAACCACAAAGATTCTTATAAAGAGGATATTAAAGAAGTCATCATCTCAGCACAGACTGGGAGAACCCCATTGTCTCCAACATGGCTTTCATTTTTCTATCTATGGTACTTGAGAATTCACATGAAAGTTGCAGCTATTAGAAATTATGTGTTCATGCTGACCTTTAACTATAGCCTGCACCAATTCAATAAATTAATTCAGCTAAGTGTAAAAATAAAATTTTGTTTCCCTTGGGTATGACAACAGCACTTGCCTTGCAGGGATTCATCTATCTGTAAAAACTTTTCAAAGCTGTGTAGGAATATACTTTCTTTTAAAAAACCCAAAACACAGAAAACTTGCATTCTGAAAATACCTTAATTCCTTTGGTGATAGCTGTATCTTGTGAAAAAAAAAACCAGGGTGCCCCATCAGGTAATAAATTATTGGATGAGAGGAAATCAATATTTTATTAGATGCGCAAGGCTTACAATGATGACCCTTGCAGACATGTGTCTTTCTGTTTACAGGTAAATCATTCAATTTCCTAAAATAGATGGCTGATTTCTTCAGCTCAGGGAAATGGAGATTGTAATACAGGCATAAAGGAAGAAGGTACAGAACTGGAATTATCTCCATGAAAATCCTCCTAAAGGAGAAGGCAGAACGTACAAAATGAGACTATACAACCAGTGTGCATCTTCCTTCTGCTTTCAGAGCTTCTCTTGAACCTTACACTAGTGTCGGCAGCGTGCAAAGTTATTAAATATAACCTGGTTAACAATGCTGTTTTTCATTATGATGCTGAATGCTTCAGAGCATCCAAGACTCCAGTTGAAGTCAAGTCACCAGGATTCTCAGAGGTCCTCCAAATCCTCTTATGTCATTAACTGTATCTTATCCAGGAGCATTGAAGAGCAGGATCCAAGACAAAATGTCTTAGCTCAGGGGAATGGAGGCTGCTGAGCTCCAGGCAGACACTTGGACCCTGGCAGAAGCAGTCTCTTGCTGAAGAAAGCACAACATGTGTGCTCTTTCTGTGCACATTGGAGAGGGAGCTGTCAAGCATGCCCTGCCCCATGCCAAACGTGCCTCTTAGATATCATACTGTATCCAACACAGGCTTCTGTGAACATTCTTTGTGCACAGGTATCTTTGTGACATACGTCAAGTATATTTCTCTCTTCCCTCAAGCTGTTTCTTTACAGATATATATGGTGGTGAAGTGTCCTAGGTTACAATACAGATGTATTTAAGTATTCTATTACCACCAGCTGTGGGGCATTAGCTGTTACCTCCTGCTGGGACTCACCCCTGATAACAGACAATGGGCCAGCAAGAACCAACCACATGACTCATGGACTTATCTCATCCTATTGTGAGATGCTCCACCCAGGAGGGAGGAGCCAAGCATTCCCACCTGGATATAACCTGGCCTTGGAACTGCCCAAGTCAGCCCTGTCTACTGGGTTACCAGAGGACAAGAGCTACCACTGGACCTTGAGCTGGAGACCAGATCTTCCACAGGATCACTGCTTCAACTGAACTACTTCACTTGGACTGCTACCACCACCGATATAACCTGGCCTTGGAACTGCCCAAGTCAGCCCTGTCTACTGGGTTCCCAGAGGACAAGAGCTACCACTGGATCTTCAGCTGGAGACCAGACCTTCACAGGATCACTGCTTCAACTGAACTACTTCACTTGGACTGCTACCACCACCCTAATAGGGTGTCAGGTTGTATCAGAATTTGTCAGTGCTTTTCCTTGTATTATTGCACTTATTTTTAATTTTCCTATTAAATTTTAATCCTGACTTGTGATCTCCTGCTGGTTTGTTTTTAAATTAATACATGAAGAAATAACCTCACAGGGCTCCAGAGGCTATCAAAATTTCCATTCTCATATTTGTACTGCCAATGCCCACTGTTGATTAAAATATACTTGAATTCTAATGGCTCCCACCTGCAGATCAAAGAAAAGCAAAAATTTACTTCTCAGTGGAAAGACTCAATTAAGTTGGCTTACTGGGTGCTTACACCATTAGCCAGAACTGGATTTAGCCTGAAACTGCCTGCAGAGGGTACATTGGAAATGTTCCCTTCTTGAACTCACTGTAATTTGTGAATTGAACAGAAGTCAGATTAGAGAAGTGAATTATGATAGCCGTGGTAAGGTATATTATTTATTCCTCTTTCTCATAATCTTGTCTCACCTTGTTACTGTTTCTTTCATGGAGCAACTTTCTTTCCAAAATCGGTATCAGTGTACAAAAGGCATAAGATAGCTCCCAACAAACTGTGAGGAAAGATTCTCGGGGAGTTTGGTGAGCTCTAGAATATGCCCTATTTCATCAAATGAGTAGCATACGTAATGTAAGTAATGATGAATTCAAATTTTAAATGGAAAGTGCTATTTAATCACTTTTCTAAAACAGTGTCATTGCTAAATGTTTCATTTGGTTAGGCTGCTTTTTTGGAGTATCACAAGTATTAATATATTGTTTGATTTGCAAGATAGTGTTTTCAAACTGCAATCTCTGACATTACCAAGAACTTCCTTCTTCAGTCAAATTCTGACATTCCTGCACTTATCCCTATTTCAGGAGGTAACATGGTACACTAAATTCTGCTGTCAGTGTGCTTGTCCCCTCGCTGCTGCTGACTAGTAACTCTGGGCATCTGGGAAGCCCTGTCGGTCAATCCAGAATACACTCAGACACCATCAGCAGTCATACCTGAACACCTTATGTGGTTTCTCACTCTGGCATTCTATTCTGAAAGCAAAGTAGTGCCTTTGGCTATCCCTGTGCAGCTGCTGTGCCAGTGCTGGAGCTGGGGTGAGCAGCACTGTGAGCAGCCCTGCCTCCTCAGCAGAATTATTTTGGTATCTGCTGGTGGTTGCTACAAGTGCACATTGCAGGCTGTTCTTGCTGGCAAGAAAATAGCCCCAGTGCTCTGTCCCAGTGTAAGCCAGTGTGTGAGACATGGACCACACCCAGATCCATCTGCTCAGACCCAGCTCTTCCCATCTGCCACCATGCTCTATGCTTTCCATAGGACATTGCCTCGGAATTATGAATCATCCTCTCTAGGCTCTCAATATCCTACTGTAACAGATGGCCTTAACATAAATTCCATAATATCCATTCTGGATATAGCTGCCCTTTGCTATATTAACGAGTTAAAAAGAAAAGAGGCAGCTAGGTGGCATAACTAAATTACTGACCTTTCAGGTAAAAAAGGCTGAAGTCTAAGTCTGCATAAGCAACCCCAGAGAAGGCACACCTGTGAAATAATGCATTTCCTCTTGGTCTGGCTGGAAATCGATACATGAGGTATAATCCAAATCTTTGTTAGTACCACTAAATACAGCAGAGTAATTCCTAGAGAGGGCAAGTCTTATGAGCAACACTAAGGCTAAATAAATGTAGTGTTCAACACATACAACATTTTGGCAATACATAATATTAATTTATTAGTAATTAATTTATTGGCAATACATAATTTATTAGTAATTAATTTTTTTCAATACATAATATTAATATATTAGGAAATATAAATTTATTAGTAGTGAAGCACAGATGCAGCCACAATCAGAAAGAAGCATCTCTCTCCTGCTTATTTGGTGTAATAAAGTCTTATCTGCATGCCAGCTTTTAGAAGATGTGAATTTCTTTCTGCTGCACAGTCTAAATTTCACAAAAGATTATCCAGGGGCTAGAAAACTATATTGCCTGTCACAAGGATTCAAGATATTTGATTACCCAAGAGGAAAGCTGAGGAGAAATTTCATCTCTTTCTTACATGTATGTGTGACAGGAGGCAGCTTATCTGCCTGGCTACCCAGAAAGGATCACAGGTCCAAGTGGCTTGGAGGGTGCAGTTTGGCATATGGAAAAGTCCATTTCCTGGTGGCAGTGGTATTTAAACATCAGTAAGTTCCCAAGGCAGCAGCACCGTCACTTGGAGTCTCTAAAATGAGGCAAGATGGTTTCAAAAAACCTATAATCCATTTTTTTCCTGTAAATTGCATACTAGATGCAGGCTAGATAAGCAGGATAGACTGTGATGGCCCATGAGTGAGTGAATCCTTTCCCCTTATCCTCTGCAAGCAGATAATTTCTACAGGGGCTGAAGGAGCTACAGCTGCCCCTCCTCCTGCACAGCTAGCACAGAAGTGCAGCAGGAAGGGGAGAACAGGCTGCGCCTTGAAGTTTCATTCCTGCTGCTCCCTCAATATTGCAGCTACAACCACTAGTGCTGAAATCAGTAACTCAATACCAAGGACAGGGACAAAAATAAAACAGAACATGAGGCTCAGTTTGTGCAGTGCAGGATTTACAGCTATTTATGATGGGACATAGCAGGAGAAATATTACCTTAAGAGCTGTGGGGTCTTTTTTTGGAACATATTATAGGCTAATATAAAGGATTGCTGAGGCATTTCAGAATCAAAGAGCACAGAGGAATCACCAGGCCTCTCACTGAAAATCTCTCCATTTCTGTTTTTCCAGCAACAGTGGCAGGGATTGGTTCTCCTTTTGCCGTCAGATTTTCTCTTAGACTCATTGTTTCCACTGGATGTGAGGAGTGGGGGATGCAGGGTGTGGTGGTATCCAGATAGGTAACCAGAATATAACAAATTATTTCCAAATCCATTGAGGATGAGCATTTCTTTAGCTACTTTGTAAATCTCTTCATTGGTGATGGGATTTTTCTCATCAACACCCCAAAACTTCCAAAGGAAACAGCTACTATATACGTGCAATTAGTGGTGAAAGTGACAAAGCCAGGCTGCTTTTTACATAAGCAGATGATTTTTGAGAACAGTTGCTCCTCTAACTTCAGAGGGTGTAGGGCATTACCAAATGAATAGCTTCCTTGACTAATATATACTGATGGTATCTCTATAAAAGTCTACTTTCCCAGGCCTTTGATTCCATGCAAATACAAAGCCAACTTGCTCTTAATATTAAAAACCAGGGATAAAAAGTGCTTTTGTGCTATGGCTGTGGTAACACCTAAAGTCAATTAATTTATAAGTTAAAGAATTCATTCTCATAATTTAACAGATTTTATCTAAACCTTTTATTTTGTTTTTGGTAATCTTTTATTTGTGTTCAATTCCACAGTGGCTAATTAAGATTCATAAGCAAGTCCAGAAATTAGACAAATTCAGCAGAATTAATTGATATAGCAATCATAATGCATATTATTATGATGCAGCTTTCTAGTTATGAATATTCCTTATACTGTGCAATTCCAGACAATGAAAAAAAGTGTTTGCCCAGCATTTATTCAAGATTAGTACTAATGGCTTTAAGCATGGTATCATCATTAATAACAATAATAATTAGATTCATGAATCATTAAAGGAGTTATTTCTGCAGCATTTCACGCTGTTCTTTCACCTGTAAAAATCAATTTTTCTCTTACATTGCTGAAGGAAGGGCTCTGAATCCCCCTGTGATTTGCTACTGATGGCCATTAGTGGTGTTGGCAGATAAAGAAAACTCAGTACACAGCCTTGGGCTGAGTCATCAGAGGAAGTCTGCCCTGTGGTAGGAACCAGCTAGTAAGGGACCTCCTTTGCTGTGAGATTGCTCTTGATGGCACTGGCACAGAGAAACACCTACCTTTTGTAAAGATACTTTGACATCATATGGGAAAAGGAGGTATACTGGCAAGAAAACATCTCTCCTCATATTCATAGCACTTTCTCCTCTTAATTCATCTATTAGGACAAAGAAAGAACCAGCTGATTACTATGACTGATACACTAAAGGGGATAAAAGCTGTCTTTGCCACTATTTCCATGGCATGCCGTTGCCATTCTGTAAGTGGATTGCACTTTTGCAGGAGATAATTGATCTTCGTTTTGTTTCTGGGGAATAACTTTCAAAGTTTCTCTGGAAACAGCACTATCATGATGGATTCATTCATTGAATAACCATGAGACACCTAATATTTCAATTTTAAAAAATTCCTCCCTCAACCTGAATTTCTCCATTCTCCTTGAAAAATGCGATGAAATACCTTTTGAGAGAAATTGTGCAGTTTCACACAGATATGCACACATTCATCCAACATTTGATTCAAGATCACCATCAGTTAAACTATGTTGGACATCAAAGGAATATAAGAGCCAAGTTTCAGACTTTCTGTAATGAGATGTTAATCCAGGTCCTGTTTATTCATTATCTGAATTTGTCTTGAGTAGGTCAAGGTTTAGGACCCCTTTTTGGTAGGATTAATTTGCAGATATCCCACTAAAGGAAAAGTGGGTTAATGATAAGACAGAGTTGGCTTAAAATTTTGATTTGGAGGCCAGAAAATTATTAGCACAGAAGTATGTATTCTAAGGGAGCTTAGGATAAAAGCACCCTGACAGCACATGTGAAATTCAGCTGCAGTTTGAAGATATCTCTTAGACCAAGAAACATTGCAAGATGTTTTTACGAGTTTAAAAAGGAATTTCAGTCTAACAAAAAATCATTGCTGTTTCCGTGCATCCACACAGACAGACATGAGCCAAGTTCAGCCCTTTTATGCCCTGTATACTTCAACATGAACAAATCAAAATCCCTTATGGAAAACAATCAAACTATCACCACATGGTAGATTTCATGCACTGTAGGGAAACATGTGAGGCTCTTGGGGATGGTGCTGTGCAAGGCCAGGAGTTGGACTTGATGATCCTTGTGGGTCCTTCTAACTCAGTGTATTCTGTGATTCTGTAGTTCTGTGACACACTGAGATTTCAGAACTGGAAAGACTGAGAACCAGAGTCAATTGGGGTCCCTCATTCATTATGCACGTTCAGAAATTTGGTCCATGACTCAGATAGGTGGACTCACCCTGCTGCTCTCAGCGGTGGCACAGAATGGAGACCACCCCACTCCCTCCCTGGGCTCAACTCTGCTGTAACCTCTGCAGCTTCACACCTGTCCCCCTGGATTCTCAAAAAAGCAATGAATTGGTGACATGGTTATGGGTCTGTTGCAAAGTTTGTATAACTCTGTAAACAAAATCAAAGCTGGCTATTCTGAAAAAGAAATAATTGCCAGATGGAATTGGGAAACAGATTGTTACAGTTAATTCACTTGGATGACACTTCAATCTCTATAAGCATGTCACAAAGGCTCTTCATTCAGGAACACAGATGTGATTGTGTCTTTCAATTCTTTGTCTATTCTACCATAATTGAGCATGAATAACGTGCACTAAAAGCCAAATGTCACCCAAACTAATGCCATTAAGAACGAGTAAACATCTATCTGTGTAGCTTAACTGTTGCTGAACCTGCAGACCTATGTGATTCTTGTCACTAAACATACCATCAGCATTGTATAATGACATGCAAATGAGTAAGAATTGATCTAAATGAAAATGAAATTATCTGAGAAATAGTAGGCAAAAAAAAAAAAATTTGCACCACATATCAAAAGATACACTTAAAAAGCTCTTCTATTTCTGGTGGAGGTTCTCTGCCAGATCATTATGCAATTCACTTCAGGTACATGTGCCTCTCTCCTCACTCCTTTCTTTTTCTGCACCTGTACCTTAACAAAATAGATAGACTTAACTTACGTTTTGATAATTATTAGATAATATTGCCTTTTAGATGAACAAGACTAGCTTAAATACAATAGACTTGGTCAAAACAAATCTTTACATTTTATGTCAACTGAAGAAAATAATATAAGCTGGCAAGATTCTCTGTTCTGCTGTCCTCCTTGCCTGGAATATGTATTTAAAGACATCAAAATGCCCCACAGAATTAATCATTTCCACTTTGAAGAAGGAGAAACTTAATACACGCTATTCACTTCGTGTAAAGTTCATATAGTCGATCATACCTTTCAATCATTTTGTTCAAGCATCATATGTTTTTTAATGGCCAACTCTGAGCCCTGTTCACAGCCCCAGGGCTCACATTGCCTTTTAATCCACAGTGAATCTTGTACATATGCCCTTTTGCATTCGCATACAAATGTATATTTATTCTTCATTTTCTTTCTCTGTCATGTGTGCATACAGATAATACTGAGGATTGGCCGGAAAACTACTTTCAGCATGAGAAATATTTTGAATTTTTGATTAAATATTGAAATGTAAAGTTACAGTAAAGTGACTATATAACCTAGATAACAAAAATAGCTATGAAAAATCCTTCCAAACTCCCTTAAGCCTTTATTACTTATCCTCCTTATCAATATGTGTTGATTATTAATTTTAAAGTAGTCAAAGTACACACCCAAGACAACCTCTTTACACTAATAGCTCGGAAGACACTGTTAGTATGCTTATATCCCTTTGCTGAAAATCAAATTATTTCAGGTTCATATAGACAGCATTCAAGTAAATTACTGGAGGTGCCCTTTGCCACTTAGTGCATTGCCAATTACCAAATGCCATTACTTTGGAACACAACAAAATGTTTTGGTACCACAAGGTTAAAGAGAAAACCTATTTGGAATGAATGAAAGGGCATAAAATGTCACACACACGAACAGAAAGACAGATTGAATAGTTACAGCAGGAGTCAAGAGGTCCAAAACATAGATGAGCTGGTTTCCCCATCCAGATTGCTGGCTATGGATGAAATGGGATATTCACCTGAGATTCAGGAGGTTCTGCACAGTAAAAAATATTGAAGTAGATGCTAAATGCTTTGTGCAGGCTCCTGTGAAGAACACAAAAGGGTTTTACTTTTATTGTGTTTCAAATATGTAATAGAAAAAACTTTTAGTTGAAAGAGCTGTGCTGTGTCAGGTTAACCTTTCTGTATTTCAATAATACCCTTTAAATGTGTGAATAGTGTTAGGTTTGTTGATTTTTGTGGAACAACTTTGACTGGTTTACAAATTTATGGATTTACATTCAGTAATGTCAATATTGTAGTCTGTAACTAAGAATTACCTTTAAGGAGAAGTTTGCCTTGTGTCATTTCACATTTCCCTTTCAAAAAAGGCATTTTGCAATCTAAACTGAAATAATTTCAGATTAAAAACAGTTTAAAAGTCTGCAGTCCAGTTTCCAAGACTGTCAGCTTGAAGAATAGATATAAGTTTGGAGCATACAGCAATTGAATCTTCTACAAAACAGCCACCATCTTCAAAAAATGAAATTTTTACATATATAGGAAATACTGGCAGTTATGTAGGTATACACGTTGCCCATCAAATCTAAGAAACTACTGACATCAGAAGAGGCTTTCTGGATATGTTCTCCATGATCTGTCCACACTTGAGAGTAACCAATAGCAAAGTTAAAGTAGCAGGCATGTAGGCAGAAATTAAACATCAAAATTATTAAAAATACATCTTCCAGGATATTTTGTTTCTCTCCACCCACAAAACGGGCTCTGTAGGACAGCTGTAGATTTTTTCTTTTGTTATTGTTGTCATTTTTCCTGTACTAGTGCTTATTCCCCAGCACGGCCTCCATTTGTCACTTCATTTTCCTCCACCTAGTGATTCATGCTTCCCCTTCTGGCTAATAGTGTATCATTTCAATTACTTCCCTTCCTAAGTCCAGTTCCTACAATCACTTGAGAAATGGCTCTTTTCTTTATTGCCCTGGGCAGTTTTTTTAACACAGCATTCCTTGTACCATGGCATCTCAGAAAGGTTTATGCCTGCTATCTAAAATTGTCTTAGCTGTACACTTCACTATTCTCATTGCCCTTTCTGTTTGTTTTCTCCCTTTCAAACCCTTGAAACTTCTTTAAAGACCACTTTAAAAATCCATTTTCTATGATACATAAAGATGTGAAGGCCTTTCCAGATTGGTTTAAAAAATGCTGGGACAGTAGAAATGTAAGACCAGAAGAGAACATATGAGCTTCAAAAACTTGACTGCACCAGTGGTAGACACAGCCAAATCCATGGAGCATCTATTCTCCCTTACTCCCAGACACCATAAAACATTTCCCCAAACCTCCTTAATAACCTTAAAGTTTTAATAAAATACATACAGGCACAAATAAAAAGAAAAAAATTGAGACAGCAGGTGAACTCAAAGATTTTGTTAATGCTCCAGGTTCTTTCCCAGCAGGGAATCTGTCGGAAAAGAGAGATCCAAGGCTGCAATCCCATTCTACAGAGCCACGGAGGGAACCATGAAGACATGAAACATGGCCAGTCACTGCCATTATGACCTGGAGAAAACTTCCTACCAAGCTCAAATCACAAGAAGGATTTTTTAGATTGGATTTTTTTTTTCAGGTTCACATTCTGCTTCTAATTGTGTGTGTGAAATTTACAAAAAAGAAAACTTCATCAGCTTATGTTATGCATCATTTAAAGTCTAATTACCCTGCAGTATCCCTGTAATTGAAGATGTACTTTATTAACATACATTTAAAAAGAAGTTTCCTTTCAAAAAAACTTTAATCCCTTGGTATATATGTGGAAAACATGTGAGCCAGGCTGATTCAGTTAACTGAAGGAGTATGTCCAAGCTATGCTGCAGTGCTACTTCCCTGCAGGGCAAACAGGGCTACCCTCATTCAGAACTAGTCCAGTTTGCTGGGGTGGTGAAGGCAAGCTGACTTTGAAATCCCTTCACTGCCCGTCCCTCAGTTTCTCTCTGAGTGACAGCTTCTCCACCAATTAACACAACTGGTTATGGGAGAACATTTCAGCATGGAGAAGTAGATCAGAATACAAAATCATGTCAACTGAGGGATCTGTACAGGAGGTATTCAAAGAAAAACAACATGAGGCCAGTGCAACCTTTTTCTCCAGTTAAACGTGAAATGATCTTTTCAAGTAAATCCTGCTTACTAATACCTCACTTAAGCTGCAGATAAAGGCTTATTTTTCAAATCTTGCATTCATGGCAGTAGCCCTCATAGCTGAAGAAGAAAGAAGGTAACGAAGATATTCAATGACATGAGTGACTAAAGGAGTGGGAAAAGATTAATATAGGAAAGACCTGGGATGGGTCTCATTTTCAAACACACTAACAAGTCTGCCATTTGTGCCTTCTGAGAGCTGACTGACAGCTCTCTCAGTGGCCAGCCTGCCAAGCGATGAAGAAACTGAAATAAAAGTACTCCCTTGTTTAAAACTGTCAGATCTATAGGTAAAAAGGGTTAAAACAGGAGTCAAAAGTTTCAAAAGCCCAATAATTTGTGTTCCTAATTCTCTTATCTGTTTTTGATAATCTGCCCCAAAGACATCTAGCATTTCTGGAAGTGTCTATGTCTCTAAGTTTGATCAAGATTTTAGAGGTGTAGGGCAGATAATAATCTGAAAATGCAACTGAAGAAAAACAAAATTAAAAATAAAATTATTAATGTCATCCCTGCCTTACTAGAAGGAAGAAGAGAGAAAGCCAGTGCAACCGTTAACTGTGCTTCTGAGCTTCCAATCATACTGTCTAACCCACTGCTATGATTTCCAGACACTCCTCCTTGCAGAGTGATGCACATTGGGAATACTCTCCTGAAATCAGGCAAAGAGCAGCAAAGTCAATGCTAGAATAATGGCATGGACAACCAGACCTGTCTTTCAAAGGGCTGTCCTGGAAAGACAGCAACCCGGAATGTCAGCATATAAGGTGAGAATGAACAAAACCTTCAACAATGGTAGTGGAACAAAGTAAACCACAGAGAAAGCACATCTCTCTGTAAAATTACCAATTTTCTAAACTTGCTCTAATGTGAAAAGGATCTTTTGAAGCTTAAATTGCAAAAAATTTAAAAAAAAAAAATAGAAGATAGCAGCAGGTTTTGCTTTTACCAAAACCAGTTATTTACTCCAACTTGATTTTAGCTTGTTTCAAAGTGTCCTCTACAAAATTATCAAAAAGGACTAGGAAAGCACCTGTAAGTGCTTTGAACTAAAAATCAAAACCAGAAGATATACCAGTTTCGTTATACATACAGCAATCATTAAGGGGAAAAGAGATTTTGATCACAGGAAGACTCTGATTTTGATGGTTTTACTCAGAATTAATTTTTTCAAAGAATAAGCACCTTTCCTGTTTGGTAGATCAAAAAGACCTGTATAACCTATAATGCACCTTCTCTGTAACTATTCTGAACCTAAAATACACTGGAGCCAGAGCAAATTCAAGAAAAAAAGAGTTCCATATAAATCACTGAATCTTTTCTTTCCATGCTCACTTGATATTGCTGGTCATTGTATACAACAATTTTCTCTAGCCTTTGCACAGTTTTTAAACAATTTCAGAATGGTATCATTGCCTCTGTTTTTAATGGTGTAAGAGAGATCATTGTGCATGGGAAACATCACTTTAATTAACCAGGAAAACAAATGCACCTTGCTAGTCCTCACTTAATCCATAGGAATATAATCTGTAATTGCTGCACAGAAATTCTAATAATTTCCCTTGTTTCTTTCTATCCTTTATGAAGAGGGCAGCTGAACAGTCTGACAAGCCCTGAGCATATTAACTGATGCCCTTGTAAACTGAAGGATCTAACAGCTGTGGTGTGGACAGCTGGAACCATGAGGCTGAATTTTTATACTATATCAAATAAATCTACAGTGGTCTTAGTGCCACATCACTTCATCTCCCTGTGCATTTATTTATACATCAATTATGAGAACAAAATGGGAATCAAATATCTCATAAGGGTGTATTGAAACTTAATTCATCAGCATCTATAAAACCACTTGACACATGCAGATGACAGTTTATACATTAAATATGTAAATAGTTACTATTTTTGTAAACACTGTCAAGGACTGATTTCCCTCTGCCTCTTCTATTATATTTGTGTTTCAGTGGCTTTGCTGATGGTCCTCAGCAGCTGCAGACTCAACCTGGTTGACAGATTCCCACAAGTCCAGGAGAGACACTCAAACCCTGGACATTTTTCATTTTTCTGTGGTCCTTTACTTGATGCACCATATTGCTGCCATGGAGTTAGATGTTTCATATTATTGTAGTATAGACTCAGCCTGTCCTGAGGTCATTATCTCTTTCCTCATTCTTTCACACCTTCTCATGAAATGCCACAACTGTCAAAATAATACAACTGACATTATTCCATAAGGTATCCCAAAAATTAGTCGGGCCTGATTTCTAGTCTGTTATGGCCAAGCTGCATTTGAACCAGTGAACTGGATGACAAAGACTTGTTTTCTAGGCATTACTAGCCTTTTGAGTCATCTGCCTCCTGGTTTATCATGGAAAATAATTATTCTTTGTCACTATAATTTTTCTCATCCACAATCAAGGAAAAACAATCCTGGCAGATGGTCTGGGACTGTCTAGGTATAGATAAACACCACACACAAGATTGTGAAACTCCCTGTGCTGTAACCTTTATTATTATGAAAGGATTAATCAAAACTGTGTAATAATTCAATAAATAAGACAATGGGACTTGCCTACATGTTACCTGCTGCCAAAAGAATATATAAAGATTCTGAGGAGCTCAAACATTCTGAAATAACTGAGAAATACTATGCCTTTCTAGACCAGCATTCTTCAGAATAAAAAGGCTAAGGAATCATTTCTTAACACTTAACATTTCTTAAAGTGAAAGCTCATCATGGAAAAAAAAAAGTGTTTGAACAGAGAGTATCTAGCATTTTTAGTGTTTATAATTTTGTTTTGTACATGGGGTACCAATTTTTAGGCATCTTATTTGCCTTTCTAGAGGGTAACCAGAAGAAGTTTCACTACAGTCTTCCTTACTTTACGTCTGAGGCAGAAAGCCATCAAGAAAAATTGCTGAAGACCAGGATTCCATCAAAAGAAAAAAATTATTCATGGGTTGTTGAAATTCCAATCTATTTTTTCATTTCTCTACAAAGTGGCATTTTTCTTATAATTCCTTGGTTTGGTTTGTCATTTATTTTTTGGCATAAAAATCCTGATTTTAGGAGTGTCCAGGACTCCAGCTGACTCCAGCTGGGCTCCAACAGAGGTGCAGCACTCATCCTTCTTAGAAAACAAGTGCGTATTTCAGTGAATTGTGTGTCATTGCTTTTGTCATTTCTGAATAACCTAACCTTTGTGGTTAAGCCCTGACACCCTGAAGGCTGTGCCCATGTTTTATTGGAAAGGTAGTTTACCCTGGATTAGGAAGAAAAGGTCTCCTGTGCCCCTTCCATCCCCACATGTTAGTTTTGGCTGTGCAGGGTGAGCAGTTGTGGGGGTCAGGGCTGAGCTGGTGACTCACAGCTGCTCCAGACTCAGCCCATGCCCATGGACAGGAACATGCCTGATTTCCCATAAGCTAAGAAGCCTTGGCCCATTCAGTGTTTTAGCTTTCTCCCTGCCACGGTGCTGAAAATCTGTACCATGATCTGTTATCCTTATAATTTTTCTGTGGAAAAATTATAAAGCAGGCAGGGGAAACAGAAGGGAAATCAGATACCCTCTGAACACACTCCAGTGGAAACTCTCAGGCTAATGTTTCAGCTCTGAACTGAATAATGAAATTATTAAATGGCAATAACAAAATAGGACCCTTAAATGCAGCAAAACACAGAGCAAATTATGTTTATGTGACCATTTCTTTCCTCCACAATACTACCGCTGGCGCCTGACTGGGATGTGGATAATGTGATCAGATACTACAGTGATAAACATGAGGGGAAATGTGTAAGAGATGGGGAAAAAATGGACTACAGTGGTCAAAAAAACTGTGCAGGCACCTCCTGCTTAGTCAATAGAAAGTTTTATGTATGATGAGAGAAGAGTAAGATCTCTGTCCACCTTCTAGGAGATATCCTCATGACAGCACTCATGGCATCATCTCTGTTAGGACCAAGATGAAAGGACAAACTTTTTATTAGGTAAAGAAAGCAGACATCTGTGTTGTTTGCCATGTCTACCTGTCTGTGTCCTGACTGGACTGCAGGTAGCCAGTGTTATCCAGTGTTAGTTCTCAGGTCTGTTGACATCTGTATCACCTCCCAAGAAAGCCGTCTTAAAATTTTCCAGATAAAAATGGTCACACAGGTGTCCTCCCTCACTTCCTAAGGGCTGCATACTTACAGCTCTTACTGAAATCAAGCCTTCACCAGTCAAGGATTTCTATTTGGATGAATTTTAGCCTTAATCTAATTATGTATTACTTTCTAATTTTGCATCTGAAACACATTGCAATTTGTAAAATGGAGATCTTGATGGACTTTCAGCTCTTAAAAACCACACACTTCGACTTGCAAGAAACATAGAACTATTGAAATAATTTGAGCTACACTGATTTAATATATCTGCTTAGGCCTAAAAATAAATTTTACCTTCACTTTCATCCATGATTAAGGACTGGTTTTCAATAAATGTGAAATTGATATTGCCTTGGTGAAGCATTATGAGATGGAAATTTCATCCAAAAGCTATTTTCAATATTATAATGATTCTGTGGTTACTAATAACACCGTGAAAACAATCCCTATAACCTATAGAGGAATCTGCAAATCTAAATAGCTAACAAATTAAATTATTTAGCAAAGGCATCTGATGGGTTTTTCAACCTAAAACCGTCTTTTCCTCTTTGATAGGATGAAAACTTTAAACATTATTCCTCTTTTACTCTGAAGTGACATCTTCAAAAGGTACCTAGCTTGTATCATGTACCATTAAAGTCTTGATTTCTAGCCTGTTAAAATTAATATGCCTTACTACTGAATTCAATGAGATTTATCTCTGACTATTAGTCAATAATGATTGTTACTAGCTTATTTTTTACCAGTTCATTTAGAATTCTAAAGCATAAAGTGTCATGTTGCTAAAAATATCATTAAATGCAAAAGAAACTCGATCTCCCTACTGCCACCACCAAAGCCTTCCCTGTGAGCCAGCAGTCCTTACACACAATTCATAGAGATACTCATCTCTGTTTATCACATTCATTGCCTTTAATCAGAGAGAGGTGGAAAGAAGGAGAGATGAGGTAATGCCTGTGATGTTCTTCAGGCTTTCTGAAAAGTCCCTGCTTCCAGCACTTCAATAACTGAGCTCTGTGTCCCAGACCTCATCAAAATCTCCTATTACAGTCCATTAGATATTCTGCCATGGACATGAAATACCATCTGGAATCGCACAGCTGTAGGTGAGGGTGCTGTTTTTCAGTTGTCTCCAGCCGAGCCCAGAGGTGCTGAATTCACTGGGAAATTTACCATCAAGTGGGCAGCTTTGCCCCAATGTTTGCATAAAATTCCTTGCAGAGGTAGGGCCTATTGCAGCTTAACAAGAGAAATTTACATGCAACTAGTTTGCAATCATGTGGCAAACTATCTTCCAGTCTGTCAGATGCTTCCTCCCTTAAGAGGATTTTCCCCTCAGTTTAAATAGAAACAAATTGGATATTTCATTACCTTTCTTTTTCTTTTTCTTTCTTTTTTCTTTTTTTTTTAAATGACTGCTATTTTTAGGCAAAGAAAACTGAATTTTAGTCTCTGGTGCTCAGATAATTGAATCATCTGACAATTTCAGGAGGAAAAAACGCTGAACTAATGCAATGCTGCAGATTATTCAGCTGAGTTTTTGTGTATTTGCAGGCTCCAGGACTACCAAATGAAAGGTGCAGTTTTCATTATTTTTTAAGAGAAGAATTTTCAATCTTTTTCATTCTTCTTTAAAGAGAAAAATAATTCTTTCAAAAATTGTTCTTCTCTTTGAAACATTACTATAAGAGGTCCTATTGTCTGTTTGCTACCAGGAGTGTGCCTGTGAGAAACACCCATTTCCATCCTCCTTGAACTCTATCTTGCTGGCTCATTGCACCATCGGAAGACAAACATATTCAGAACTTGAATGAAGATAAGAAGGGAGCAGAAAAAACACTGAGAAGTGACAGGAATTTTCATAAAAAAATAATTAATTGCATGTATCTACCAATATATATTTCTGCTTTTGCTTAAATAATTCATTTTCCTGTCATCTGAGCTTTAAATTAAAAACATTTCAGCATTGCCTGATGTATTTTACCATAAACAAGCACTTGGTCACCATGACAACCATGTTACTTACTGCAATAATTTTAACTTTTAGAGATGGGCAGGAAAAGCTTCATTTGCATTCTACAATTTATTTAATCCTTTTGCTATTCAGTTTTGTAGCAAGTGAATCACATTTTTGGGGCCAGTTCCATTTTGGTCCATGTCTGCTGCAACAACCCTGGTTCTTCCAGAAATTATATTTTATCCTTTGTTTTCAAAGTGCAAAACCAAAGATATTACAAAACAGGAGACATACAGGAGATGTGTTGAGCTACTATAAACTGCTTTTGTTAGTCTGCATGAGTAGCCTGGATATCCCAGGTTTAACATGTGGCTGTGATTCAGATTCAGCTCTCACAGTGAGCAGCATCAGACTGGGCTCCTGTTTTATGGAACTCCAAGAAACTCCTACATGCTGCAGGAAATGGCGAGTCAGGTGTCAGCAGCTTCCCTCTAAAACACCCCAAAACAAATGCCTTAGTGTGGTGCAAGAGCAATGGATTAAAAATTGAGTTAAACCTTGAGCTAGGTAATTTCAGATGTCACAGCTGTTACAGCCTCTGCAGCCTGAGGTGATAAACTGTGGTGCTGTAAGCTCTTGTACAGCACCTGGGTCAGTAAGAAGTCACTTCTAGTGATGTCTCCAAAGTCTTTTGGCTGATTTGGGGTATTGTGGGCACCTGGTGCACTTGGATGTCTTGGCATGATGTGATTAGGTATTAGCCTGTGTGTCATCACCACATGGCTCAGGATTTCAAACCTGAGGTTTATGAAGCCCTGGTGGGGGTGGGTATGAGGTGATACTGGGTGTGAGCACCTTGGTTTTGACCAAAGCTTTTTCCACCTAATATCTCTCACATTTTTCAGACAAACGTGGGTGCACCCATGGGCATGGCTGTCCATCGCATAAGCATGAAAAAGAAGCTCAATGCCTGGAGAAAGCTCCCACTCATTAATGACTATTATTCCTCAGATTCCCCCTTGCAGTCACAAACAGTTGTCCCTCTACTCACAGCCTGCCTGCTGTTAGGCCATGTGGTTCTTCGTCACAAAAGATGAAAATGGGTCCAGAGTGAAACTCAGCTGCAGGGTTTTGAGAGACCACATTTCACAGCATCACCTGCCAATACAGATGTGAAAGAACCATCAAGCTTGATTTCTGTCATGACCTTCATAGACTCCCAATGTGAGGGAGGCAAGAAATAATATCCATATATCTGACAGATAAGGAGGTGCTGATTTCAACAGTCTTTGACACTGAGCGTCTAGGAGGATCTGTAATGCAGTAAGGGGGAGGAGAGGTAGAAACAGGCCTCTGTGTTTACCGAAAGTGTCTCTAAGGCTACTGAGAGATCACTCCAGCCAGCACTGCTCTGGTGCTGTACAGAAAGACCCTTCTCACACCTGTGCCGGTGTAAGGCACAGATTCTCACTCACCCAGAGAGCTGAATAGCTCATGCATTACCAGAGACAAAGAATCCAGAGGCTCAATCAGCTGGATGTTCCAGATGTTTATTCCAGAGGGTTCCAGGGTGAAAGAGAAAGACGAGCCCCAGGTGTCCCTAGATATAGGGATCACCTGGCGTAAAGGGGAGAGGAGGCGGGGGGAGCACCACAACCGATGGGGAGAAGGGAGGGATGGAGTCAGGGGTTAGGTTACAGCCAGGGGGATTTACATAATTTGGGGAGGGACTTATCGTGTTACTTCGACTGGGATGTTTTGCCACCAGTGAAACCCTGCTGTACTGGAACCACTTAGCTCCCCAGCAGTTCCTGAGGTGGTATTATCCACCACCACAGATCTGGGCCCCATCCTTCACACATTTCTGCTCATATAGCCTGCACATTGCAGCTGTGTTTACTGTAATGATTTTCTTGTGATCACTGAGCAGAACATTTCCCCACACTGTAGTTAGGATGAGAGAAAGGAAGAGAAAATATCATGTTTAAGTGCTTGCAACAAATAATCCAACTGTTTTAATTTGCTGGTTTACATATACCTACTATTCCCAAAGACTTTTTGATGGCAATCCCTCCTTTGGGCAGGCTGTGGTCCTGATCTTTAGTAGCATTTGTTTTGTGTTAAAAGATCAATGTTAGCTCAAGTATTCTCTAAGGAAATATTTCATAAATTGCTGGTTTTGCTTGCAGTTGGTGGCAAGATATACTATACATCTCATGTCATGTATGTAAGACAGAACGTAACTCCCATAATGAATCTCACATACTCAGCTGCTTATTTATCACATTACTCAGAAATTGCATCCTGACAATTATTTAGTAAGGAAATTAACAACTCTAATAACTAACAGATCCAAGGCTTTGCAATCTGTGAGTCAACAATTCAGGAAAAGTGGAAATCTTCAAATTATTGTTCAATGAATATTGTAGGCGCCTTGCGGCCTGGTGGAATGGGGCAAGAGGCAGAGGAGTGCGGGCAGCGAAAGAATGCGCAGCAAGCAGTCTGCAGTCATCCAGTGATTTATTAGGTCCATGGGGTGAGGGTCTGGGGATGGAGAGGTGGGACGGAGAGACAGGGACGGGTGAAGGGTCTGGAGATCCAGAGGCTGTGAGCCCCGAACAACCAGTGACAGAGGGTTATAGGGGGAAGGAAAAGGGAGTGGTTTGGTGCGCAGACCAACCAGGACAGTCAGAGGGAAGAGGGACAGAGATACAGACCAATGATAACATAATAGGGAAGGGTACAAAATTCAAATGAACCAATGATACACAACTCAAGGGGGAACGAAGGAGAACTCTATAGAACAATGTCCATATAAAGGAGAAGGCGGCGGGGGAGTGTGCTGGGCCAATCCTCTTCTTCCTTGGCGCATAATTAGTTCTTCTGCCGCAGGGGCTCACTGTTCTGCTTCTTTCTGTCGCCGTAACCCAGACAGCATAGGCTGTCACAGCCCCCTGCGGTCAGCCCCTGCTACTGTAATTTGCAGGCAGAGTCTGCCACAAATGAAAGTCCATCACATACAGGAAATTTTTTGTGTCACACAGCTTTTTTAGAGCAGTAGCCATTTTTATTCCTTACACAGATCCTTCTGTTCCCATTGACTAGGCACCCCTGCAAGCCATTCTCCAAATGTCTGCAGGGAAAGTGTTTCTTCAGTATCAATTTTCTGCTCTAAGACTGTGCAATAATAGTCTGGAGGTAAGAGTGGGAGGGGTAGATTAGAGTCAAAACTGAGAAAAACAGCACATAAAAATATGTAAGTGCCGAATCTTTGTAGACAGGAATTATTCTAAGTCATTCTTGTTCCATTGGTCCCTTCCATTGAGAAGAGGTATTTAATGAAAATATCTATAACCAAAAGAAAAGCTTTTACAGGATCACCTAACCACATGTTATGCTTTATTTTTTGCTTTCTCTGGTGACAACATGTATGAAAAATTTAATATGTCTGTCACAGACTATTTGTGTTTAATGTAGTGTTGAAACATATTGTATGATCGATTCATAAAGTCAACACATTCCTGCAAACTGTCTTTTGTGTCTTTTCTTACCTGAATCCGGTACATCTTGTCTAAACACAAACGTTGTGTGACAATTCCATTTAGAACAGTAGGTGAACTCCTGCTTGCTGCACCAAACTCAACTGGAAATAAAAATAACTTCAAAATAAATGTAAATAAACACAGTCTTAAAATAAACATAGCTTTCATTTCACTGCCTTCTGACTTCAGGCATGTTTGCTTCATGATTTCAAGATATTGGATTCTTGGTTTTGGTCTTTTTCTCCACAGAATGCCTGTCTATATCCACTTGTGCAGTAGAAGGCAGTAAAGGGATTTCCTGCATGCTTACTGTTCTTTAATTAGCTTTAATTTTCTTTAAATTAATTTTCATCAGAATAGTGCTCTGCTTCATGGACCATGCCATTAGGGTTGTTCATCTGAACCATTCTGTCCACAGTTCAGCCTCTGAACATCAAGAGAGCACCAAATCTGCTAAGCATTGTACAAAAAGGGAGAAAAACAAAAGCATCTTAAACTCCCATTGAGGAAAAAATGAAATAATGGAAGCCAGAACTAAGGTTTGGTGAAGTGAGCAAGAGAAAAGGTGCTTTTTCAATATATTTATTCGTAGAACAAAAAGACTCAAGGTTTCCCTTGGATCGGTTCTCCAGTTCTCCTTTTGCCCAGCACCCAGGAGGTTTTCAAGTGACTGCCTTCAATTTGGAAGAAGAAGGCACAATGGGCTGTTTCCACAGCCATCTTCTATAAAAATTAATCCTCACAGTAATCATCCTATTAATCAAGATTTTGTTATCTCAGGAGTCATGCAGAGCTGTCATCATGCTAGACACCAGACGGGTTACTGATTGCAGAGGATGTGAGTGGGCAGGAGGGGGACAAAACAGCTAGAATAAAACAGAATGAACTTTGCAAGCCAGCCATATTTGGTAACTGCACATTTGTGGGTTTAGTATTTGTTAGGAACACAGTTCAGCCTTCTACTGAATGTTGGCAGTTTGGTATGTGGAGTCTCATAACAGCCTTAGTCATGACCCAACTGCATTAGTCATGCAACAAGTACAGATTCATGACTTCTGTTGCTCATTTTGTTTCCCTTTGGCAGCAACGTAAAGAAGATATATAGCTGCAAAGATATCCTCCTCTTCTCCATGGTCTCCTTTGTCAGGAACGCCCAAGAACTGCTGGGATTAATCGGGTGTTGAGTGCTTATTGTGTGTGTGCTTCAAATCATTGTGAACTTTACACTTGACATGGAATTAGGTGGTACAAGGTTGGCTATGAGTTAGAGGTCCTGTTTTGTTATGTCACAGAACCCTCATTTGCTAAAATCCCTTTTAACCAGCATCAAAATCCCTTTTGACTCATAATCACAAGCAGTCCTCTGAACAAGCCAAATAATTGTCCATTTTCTGCCACACATTTTTGCACCTTAGGAGGCCATCAACATGATTCCAATTCTCCCTGAGAGTACAAGCAAAAAACAGTCTGGATGGCCAATGGAAGCTGGACAAGCATTCCACTTCAAGCATTCCAAAGGTGCCACCACTTCATGATGTTGGAAAGCAGAAACAGATTAACTATGATCACATTTTCCCTGATGTAAAAAAGATCTACAATAATCCATGTGGACAATTTCAGGACAAAGCTTACTTTTATGTGAGTGTTTTAGAGACGGGAAGGGAAGAAGAAAACTAAGATAAAAGCTTTGATCTTATATTATTTGTTGAAAATAGGTGAATAAGTGTCTCAGTATAAGGCTGGATAGTAAAAAGCAGTTTATTCAAACAAAAAAACAAGTGATTAATGGGAACAGTTCATGAAGGGTGTTTGATTTTCTTAAAAAGGCATTAATCATATGTATTACACAGCCTTCAGAGCAGAATAAAATAGTAAAATGGTCACATAGAAAATTAAGAAGTAGCCTGATTTAATAGCAAAGTATCAAAGCAATATATAATTGACAGTGAAGTCTGTGGAAAAGATATACAATCAGTTAGTTTTGAGGAAAGATGGTCTTCCAACCTCAGGTCAATCAGCAAATGTCAACAAACTCTGGACTTCATGCCCCCCTGTCTGGCAGGGCTTGCACCATTTTCAGACTGAACCCAGCTGTGGAAAATGTGCTCTAAACAATCAAGTGTATTCTTTGGAATTTGGTTGTCACTCCCATCAGCTGTTTTGTATTAATTCTTTCACAACTGGGGCAATTGTGCCAGACATGCAAAATGCTGCAAAGGGCTCACTATTAGAAGTGCAATGTTCAGTGGAATAGGCAGCACTAGAATGAGTGGCTGGTACAACTCTTGTGCACAGCTTGCAAACCCAAGTTCAGGCATAAGGCAGCATTTCCCAAGGCAGTGTAGATACACCTGCCAGCATCATCTAGACTTCAAAGAGTACCCAACCCAAATTATTTTCATTCTATGTAGATTTTATTCTAAAGTGCCATTACAGTTTTTTGAAGCTGCAATTTTATAATTCAGCTAGATTGACTGTTATAATAGCAAATGTTTTAAATTAGTATAGTATGTTTGCACTAAAGAAGTGGGAATGGTTGTGTGAATTAACTTACCAGAACATTATGGGATTTTTCCTACATTCATGCCAATTCAAACAGATGTATCAGTCATGTGTTACCCATTAACATTTGAACTGACAGAAGAGATCACTTGCTGACATACCGAAAATACACAATTAAACAACTGGCTAGTAAAAAAAACAGCTCACTGAAGAACATATTGAAAGTAAACTGCTAATAAATACTTCCAATAAATTTGGAAGCATACTGTAATATATTAACTCATTTACATGATCCAGAGGGACCTATGATTTGCCATAATAAGGTACCTTTGGGGGCTTTTTGTTTGTTTTAATCTACCTGGTACACTACTGCAATCAAATGGCATTAAGGATGATTTCAGAATACAAATTCCTGACCAAATGAATGTCATTTAAAAAATGAAATTAACCACGCATTTATTAAACTTCTGTCCTAGCACTGCAAGCTGGCAAGACAAAACCTTATTCCTTTTCACATGGTTTCTGCTGGGAGACTTTGAATAGGATTATTACGGATTGAAGGGAGGCTTGGGAATTGATGCCATAATGAAATTCCCCAGTTCATTATGAGCAGAGAAGTGAAGATCATTCATCAAATTTTTTATGCTGAGGAGTAACTTTATGAAATAGCTATTCCATTTGCAGTGTTTTCCATTAGAAAGTCAGTTACATATTACATGTTACATATTTCCCTACACTTATAGGAGCTGCTCTCACATACTGTAGTGAAGAGTAGCATATGATATAGGTAAGCACACTTTTATATTTTGGATAGCTGGAATAAGTTTATGTAGTATTTAACCCTGCAAAATATATGTGTATATTTACATTTAAAGTTTGTAAAGATGTGAAAATCCCCTCTGTTCAGTAATGCACTGATTCTTAAGTACTGTTGAAAGTTGCTTTCTACTACACAAATTCTCAAGCAGTAAGCCAGACCCTCCTTACTGAAAAAGCAAATACACCCTGTCAACATAAACTAGTTTTGGTACTGAAGAAGAAAGTCCTCAATAGACAATCAAAATTAAATGTTATTCCCTGCTACAAATGAAGAATACCCATTAAAATAATGTCTGAATACTGCTCTAAGGCACAGCCAGCCAGAGCAGAGCAGCATCATGTACCTGAGGTAGTCACCGACACATGAAACACTGATCATTTCTCAGGGATCTTTTACCCCAAAACTGTAAGAGTGGCTTTGGGGGACTTCCCATTTCCCTGCTTGATGTATCATGGAAACACGTGCAATTTAAATTCAAACTTTACTGATGTATTTTTCCTGTGTACAGTCTATGTTGAAGGATCTGTCCATTTCAGCTGGTATTTCTAAATCTTAGTGACACTTTCTAACAAGCAATGTATTGGATTTCATAAGCTATTTAAATACGAAACTTCACTGAAATCTTCTTGATCTTTTATCTTTTTCTGCTAGCTGTAGATATTTAAGAATATTCTCCTGTCTTTCCTTCTTTTTCTTCTGCTTGTCACACAATTAAATCCTTCAAACAAGAACAGCATGACTTGTGCAACAATGATTATTATTCACAAGAAAATTGGCCCGTCACACACTATGTATTCATTTTTGATGTGTAAATGGGGAGCTTTTGAGGTTTGAACATCACTGTAGAAAACCAGAAACCTAAGCATCTCTAAACTTGCTGTCACTGTACCCAAATCCTCTGCAGCTTGGCCCTTGTAGATTTGTGTGCATTCAAACCAACAGCAAACCTATGAAACCTGGCTTGCCCGGTGCTCTCCAGGCAGAGCTCTGAAGGGTGAGGTAGAGAATAGCTGTGCTTTGCACGTCTGCCATGTTAATACTGTGGCCTGCTGAAATGACCATCTTTGGATAGGGTTGGAACAAGTGAGAAAAGGTGAAATGTAGGAGAAAATGTCAGGAGCCGTCACTGAAAAACTAAACACAGAGAAGATTGTATGAAAAAACAGCACTGATAAAAAATTAAATTCAAATATGCCTAACCTCAGAGGACATTTTCAATCACTGCTGTGCTACAAAATACACTTTGAAAGTCAGCTTCTCTGCTTCTCATCCAGATGAAAAAGGCTGTTCAAGAAGCCTCTTTAAAATATGACCAACTGAATTCTACAGCAGAAAACCTGAACTTTGGAGAAATTCACCCTGAATTTACCTTTCAATTTCATGGGATTTAAAAATATTTACCATAAGACAGTAGCATTCCTTATCGATCTTTAGGGGGATTTTTTAGGCCTTTTCAATGTTGACTTAGAATGCATCTGAAATAGTTTCTAAAGGATAAAACTTATCAGGGCTTGTTAAAGAGCCTCTGATTACTCAGATCTGTTCAGACAAGCTTGCCTGCTACACATTTGGAACCTTGATGAGAGAAAGCCAGCAATGGATGGTAGGAGAAGAAAGAAGAAAAGAAACCTGCTCCTTTACCCAGTGGAGGGGCTGCGCTGGACAGCCTATTCTTCCCTGCAGGTAAGTGCAAAATTCCTTAGGGAACGAAGCAACAGAGCCTGTTCTCAGAAATAAAACCATTTGTGGCCCAGGCAAGTCAATACTAGCAGGGATTTCATTACCCTCTGCAGTTTTTCAAGTTGGCTCCTTTTCTCTTCCTGTGTAGACAGAAATATCTATAGTTCATGTAGTGCCCTTCTGAATCAGCCTTGTGTCAGCACACTGGTGGTCCAGAACTGAAATGGGATGAATCTCTTCTCTATTCTGCAACAATATCCTCTGTTCTGCTGGAGGGGAGGTACAACCTACTTTTTGTCTGGGTTTTGAACAATTTAAGATCACATCATGAGATGAGGAGATTATATAAAGAAAAATGGGGTAAGAACTATACTTCTATTTTGGGAGGGGAAAAAAAACTACTGTACAAGCAACAAAGAACAAACTTTTTAAAGAAGGGAGAAAGAATAAGGATGTGACTTCTAGAAAATTTCCTTTCAAAGTTAAGAAAAATAGGTTTCCTGGAGAAAAGAAAAAAAAAATCCATAAAACCTGCACACACTTCAGAGGCAGTTTTCAAGAACTTCTATGTAACATCTACCACTGAAGACAAAGACTCCTTTACCATATCACCTCAAAATACAAATCTGATATGGTGCTTTTAATACAGCTAAAAAGCCATGCATGACACAGAAGAGCATCAGCAAGGTCATCCCAGAAGTGTTTGCACAGCACAGTTCCTGTTGCTTCAGTCAAACAAGCCCAACCTGTATTTGAGCTCTGTCATCATTCCTGAACTGGCTGGGCCTGTATTCCCTAAGCTCATAAATTTATGAAAATGTCAGCCACAATAACAAATCTGCGGCTTTGCAGGTATGCCAGGAGCACGTGCTCATAACAGGACTTCCCCAATGAATCCTTGGAATGCAGTTCAGCCAGACTGAGCTAAGGGTAGCATATTCCCATGGTCACTCATGTTGAAGTAGGTTTCCCAAAGTAATTATAATTTAAAATTCATATGACTACTGCTTAAATACAATGGATCCACTTCCTGGGAATTAATTACCAGCTGAGATGAATGGACAAATTGCTATTTCCACAAAATAATTAATTCCCCCCCAAAATCTCCCTTTCCTGGTCATTATTAAAAGCAGAATACATCAGCAGAATTCATCAAATATTGCCATTTATCACCATTCAGGAAAGCCTTGGGGAGCGAGAGTTTTTGTTTCGGTTTTGACTGTGGTATTTCAAATACTTGTTTCATAAGAATTTGGTCAAAACTTTTGTTAGTTTTGCAGTAACAGTCTTTTTATTCAACCAGTTGATGACATTAAGGGGGAAATGATACCAAAGCCTGATTTTGGATGTTCCTATAGACACGTTAATAAAAAAAAAATATGTGTTTTAATGTAATTTATTACAGATATATGAAATATTAGCTCTGCATATATATCTAATGCTGTAGTATTACAAGACAGCTGAACATGAGTAAATTCTTCCTCTCCCTACACTTTGACTAAAATATGTTAGTCACATATTTTACTGTGAATTTAGTGCTTTTTCTTGTGCTTTGGTTTCAGTAGGCTGGCAGTTTGCATGCATTATGAAACAGTATTTGATGCTCTGTAGTTGCATCTGAAGCTGCGACTGAAGCTGGATGAATTCCATCTGCACTGCCAACTTGTTAATTCCCAAAAAAAAAAAAAAAGGTAGATCTTAGTTAAATTTTTAGTTTAATTACCAAATCTCTATTTGGTAATTTTTAGGTGATAGGCAAAAAGAAGATATCTTTACACTGAAAGGACTCAATATCAAAATATAAAGAATAAAAAGCCAAACTGTCCTGCGTTCAAGTAATTACAGCAGACTTCAAGTCTATTATTTAAAAAACAGTTATTGAAGGCTTCTGTTGGTCTGTTTGATTTTCCTGCATCATGACATAGATTTACGATTCCCACAACCTCTGAAAAGTATGTTTCCCAGCATAGACCCAGCTCGTTAAGATCACGTATCTTCTTGCCTGAACTGACTACGCCTGTACTATGAAGAGATGCAGAAAAACAGCATTAGCAGTATTAGCAGAAAAAAAAGCTCTAGGATCTGCCCTGATTGTCCACCTGCTCCGTGCATTTGGCAGAAACAAGGAGCCCAGGTCACAGGCTGGTGCTTTGTGCAGCCCTTACCTAGCAGAGTCCTGCTGTTAATAGAAGTAACAAGTTGGAAAAGTTGCAGAGTGTGTAGCACTGGCAGACTTCTTAAAGTCTCTTTTTTTGGGCTGCTTTATAAACTAAGACTTAATAAGATGCTTAAGCTCTATCACCTTCTTTTGACCCGAGGCAAAGGGGGATGTTCTCAAGCCAGAGGAAGCACCAGAAGTAAACGTTTGACCTACACATTAGAGAGGATCCCAGAATGAGCACTGACTGACTTAGGTAAGCACAGACACAGAAGTAAGCCTGAAGGCTAGAACTAGCTTGCTTATCAGCACTTTGCCAGTTAAGTTGCACCCTCTCATACCTGTAATGATGAAATTCTCCATTAGTGGTCAGGTAATAATGATGGCATCAGACCAGGCACAGCATTCCCGGCCCTGGACTCACAGTCAGTCTTGCTGAGCCTCCTGCCCCTGCTGCTTCTCAGCTCTGCAAGCCCAACAGCCTGGGTGAGGTTCAGCACTAGAGCCCCAGACACATACTAGTACTGCCCAATATTGCAAAAATTATAAGGGTTCCAGCAGGAAGATGCTTTTCTTCATGTGTTAAGTGTGTGCAGGATTCTACCTCCAGCATTTCTTTAGTGCAATATTGGTGTTACCGTATTTCAATTCACTGGTTTAAATATTACCATTTTCCTTAAATTTGACATGAAATCAGTTCTGTGGGATTCTTGAGAGGAAAAAGGACATTGATTCTTTTCCTTTTGTGTCCCCAGCTCGTGTCTGGGCTCAGCAGAGTACTTCAACTTTGACAAAGAAAAGATGCTTGTAATTGGGTTAATAACTGCCTTGGGATTAGGGGGAAAAAGAGAAGTCAAGGTCTTTAAATAAGCTGTTTAGCAGCCATGAGACAAAGAAACCTTTGAACGTCACAGCTATGAACATGAATCTGAAACTGTAGGCCCATAAATTCCTTTGGGCAGGTTATCTGAAGAAATTCAGTGACTTGTATGTAATTTCAAGCATGAAAGTTTTTTCTTAAGTGGTTTAAACTAAAAAAAATACAAATAATAATTCCTTCCTTGTAATGATCATATTCAAGCAGAATTCATCTGCCTTTGATTAAATTTTTTAAGAATGATTGTTTCAGTACACGTATTTCCCTCTTAATGGTTCCATCTTCCAATAAAGCAAGCGTTTATTACATTTCCATAATTCTCTTGGGAAGAGTATGGAAGGTTCTTTTTTCTTTTGAAATACAGCTGTACCTTCTTCTAATAACTTGCAAAACAGCTAAACTCTAGCTACACTGGAGTCATATGAGTTTCCTCAAATTGTGGCATTGCTTTCCTGGGAGAAGTCTCAGATAGGCCTATCCAAAATAATTATTGTTTACAATGAGTTTCTATACTTCAAAAAAATAATATCTTTTTTTTTTTTATAAATAATATTCCTAATTTTTATTTTCTTATTGTTATCTTATTTACTGTTCATGCAAAAACTCACTTGCATTAAAAAGGTGGACTTAAATAGTGTTTAGAAATCACAGGATTAACTGATTTCCTCAAAGGCATTTACATTCTTAATTGTATTTTGAAACAAAAGAAAAGATGATAGGACTTTTCTCTCCCAAATCAAAATATTCTTCATGTTTTGAAAAGTCCCTTTCTTATATATTGTCAGCTTTTGCATTTCAGCCATCAGCACTGTCTGGGCTCCAGTTGTAATATTATTTCCCTTTTCAAAAGAGGTACTCATGCCTTTCCTCCATCACCTCCACAGAGGATGAAAGCACTATTTACCATTTCAAATAAAGTCTTTTGTCTCTGTTTACAGCACTGGACCTTGAATCCCTCATAGCTTCTAACCTCCTGTGCACAGGCCATGGCAGAAGACAATTATGAACTCACCATCCACTCTGGAAAAACACTCACTCAGAAACACCCCCACCCTACAGCACAACTCCTTTGTACAGTAATATCTTCTCAGATGTCACCTTTTCAATGTGGCTGTCAGGTACTTAGAAAGCACAAGCAAGAAAGCAATTTATATCACCAAGACCTGAGCAGACACCTATCCAAGTATCCCCCGCAGCATGGAACATGAGCTGGGTGTCTAAACTCTTACCTGGAAAAAGTTTCTAAACACTAATGTCTCAAACTGAAAATTAATTTCCCATCTCGCTTCCCCACCTTTCAGCCATCTTATGCTCCTATACTGTCGTTTTCCTTGTAGTATCTTGCTGTTCATAACACCCCAATGGAAGTCACAAACTGTAGGCCCATAAATTCCTTTGGGCAGGTTATCTGAAGAAAATTAGTGATATGTATGCAACTTCAAGCATGATTTTTTTTTCTTAAGAGACTTAAACTAAAAACAAATACAAATAATATTTCCTTCCTTGTAACAATCATATTCAAGCAGAATTCACCTGCCCATGATTGATATTTTGAAAATTATGAATCTTTAAGACTTATGAATTTTTAAGCCATTAAAAAGAAAAGTAAACAAAGTTGTGGCATGGCAAGGAATTGGATGCAGGTTTACCCTGTGCCACGGTTAATGCACAGCTCTGAAGATTGTCATTGGGCCATTGCAGGCTTTTCAGGCTGGAGTCTGCAGAGCAGGCAGGTCCTTTAGAGTCTGGTCAAGACCTAACATAAAGAATGAAACCATAATTTTTAGATACTTAAGACAGTCTGTTGTGATGGAGGCTAAGATATCAAGCACATTTTATGTTTTTTGCATTATCTGGCTTCAGATGGGATCATTCCAAGCAGATACAACTTCCCACGGGGAAGGCAATTTCCACAGAGCAGCATATTTATCTCCTCTCATCATTTATTTCACTTCCCAAGGAACCAGATGCATCTATGCCTGATAAAATTCTGGCTGAGGAAAGCAAAACATTAAAATTGATCCCATACATTATTTAAATAAAGAATGAGAGAATTTACCTTCATAACAACCTTGTGCAAGACATGTGGGTTTGGACCTGCGTGAGCATGTCCACACAGATGACTAGAAAGGCGTGGCAGCAGGGATGTGTGTCCTTCTGCTCTCTCCTGGCATCCCAGGTAAGAGCAGGGACAGGGACACTGCAGACACATGCACTCCCACACAGCTTTGCAAGCCAAGCACACTGCAGATTTCCAGGACTGGAGTTGTTCTCCTTGGCACTAGCTGGTGTATATACTGGAGTCTTCTGTAACAGAGCCCTCAGCCTCATTTTTTAATTTGCCTGGGCTGGGTATTATGAAGCTGCAACAGCTCTCCTGGAATTCCTTTCTGCCATGTATTTTTAACACTAAAGGGCTCGCTATCACTGTGTTATCTTACAAAGTTCCAGCTCCTGCTGCTTGCAGCATCAGAGTAAAAATGTTTCTTTGTTAAATCTAGCAAGGAATTAATTTATTTTAAATTTCTTTCCGTTGTTTTTTTACACTACCACCTTGGGCCATCTGGATGATAAGCAGAAATACAAATGATTGCTTCAATTATTAACACTTGTGACCTTTGCTAAAACGCAGCAAGGAGGAGAAAAGTATAGTGCAGCTGCCTTGCTAATAGTAATAATCAGCCAGGATGTCTCAGTGGGGAAGGAAAAGCATGGAGCTATATTATCTGGGTGTTCAAACAGGGAGGCAGAGGAGAAGCAGAAAATCAGGAGAGGGATTTGATTCATGTTCTACTTCTACCTCTGTATCCCATGGTACTGTCATATAAAATGTTGCAGAGAATTTAGTGAGACATGAAGCCAAGAGAGACACTTGGTCTGGCCCAGCATGACCATATTCTCTACTTGGTTTGGAGAGTGAAAGCACATTTCTAAAATGCTCTAAATGCCATGATTCCCAAATAGACAAGTAGCTTCTCAGGAAGTGTTCTGTAGTGTTTACTTTCCCTGGTTTAAACCTCTGAGGACTACACACCATTACAAACTACTTGGGTCTTGCCAAGCTTATTTCAAGTGTTTCGATTTATGACAATGCTCAGGCAAGGGACTGAATAGGTGAGCAGTCTTCTCTCCCTGGGCCTGATGGCTTTGGTTTGTGCAACGTGCAGAGTTCCCTGTTTTCTTCTGTTTGCAATCCCTATGCTGAGTGGCAGGAGGGGGAAAAAGTGCAGAGGAGAGAACAGCAGTTCTCCCTCCCATATCCCACTACATTCACTGCACTTGGGGGTGAATGCAGTAGCTCTGTCTTAATCTCAGTCAGGGAACAGCCTGAAAAACACCAGTGAGTGAAGATTGTCAAAATAGGAACCCAATATGGCAGGATGCTCAGGCAGAGAAGCTGCTCCCCTCTCCAGAGAGCCTAGTAATTTACCATCTGGTTGTTCTCCAGTTCTCAGTCAGTTTCAGCCACATGGTTTCCCCAGGGAATAGGACAGCAATTAATGGTGATTTTCTCAAGTAGAAACAGTTCTGTAGTGTTGCCACTCATGGATGAAGTGCTGGGTGGAGCAGCAGTGGCTTGGGTGATTTCCATGCCCTCATCCTGAACGGTAGGGTAAAGGCACAGCTTTGCTTCCCGCTGCATGGTAGCTCAAAAACAGAACAACGTGAGACCACTGGGATTTTCAACCTATCTCCCAAAATTTCTGGTACAGAATTTTAGTGCAAGACTAGCGATGTACTAGGTGAAATATAGTGAAGAGTCTTATTAGCATTTATTTACCAAGTTGTGAATAAAAGTCTCTGTTTTCTTGTTGAATGGATTGGTTTTGTTGTTACCAGTAACATCACTGTTATAAATAGCTGTGCTGAAAACTGTCCAGGGCACTTTTACCACCCACAGTCAGAGCCATCTCACATCGTCAGTTCCTTCCATTGGCTTTTTTAATTACCTAGCACACAGCTCTTCCTAACACAGAGGATGGGGAGATTCTCCTCAAGGCCATTCTCCTCTTCCTCTCTAAACTGAAGGAGGAGCACCCTGACTAGGCTGGAGTGTATCAGATGGACCATCCAGGCTGATCCAGGCACAGCAAATCATTTTGCTGTGGAGAGCAAATGCAACAGCACACCCACAGCTGGCATGGATGCTCTGTGCTGCTGCACTACCAAGATGCTTGGTAGTAGTTAAATCTCCTCAGCTGAACATTAAGGGTTGGATTTCCCAGTTGAGAATTTTTAGTAATTCAATCTTCATCGTTTTTAGCAGACAAAGCATGTGACTTTAAGCGCTAATCCTGCTCCCCCAGTACGTTATCTTCTTTGACGGGACAGCTTAAAGTGCACTAGGCCCTTTGAGTCTGGGGCAAATAATTGATAGATGCTCATCATTCACAAGTCAGTCTGCTCTCTGAAGGACTCCACTAAATGCCTGAGAAAGGCTCTCACTTCTTTCCTGCCCTGGAATATAAATCCTTGGCAATACTGCCTTGTGATACTAAGGCTCTCCCTTTCCCTGAATTAAACAGGTCAGCAGCACAAAGGGTTTTTACTCATGAGGATGCCCACAAGCATGTCCTGGCAGTGCTCCCTCTCCTAACCCCAGCAGGATCTCTGTCCAGACACCCCTGTGTGATCAGTGACCTTCCCCAGGATCAGCTGGCAGCTCTCCCCAGCTGCACGTTATGCAGCACCAAGAACTGCAATTAGCTGTGATGTAATTAGGAGCGAGGAGCAGAACATACTATGCAGAGGTGGCTTGGGAGCCTGAGGCAAAAGCCTTCTGCTCATCAGCTGGTGGGCTGAGTAACTAAGAAATTCTTAAATAAATGGTGCTGGGCTCTAGAAAAAATTCAGAGTATAAGAAAAGGAATATTATCTTTGTTTCATCTGAGAAAAAAAAAAACCAACAAAACAATAAAGGGAGGTAATAAGAAATTCCCAAGAGCTTCTTTAGAAGAAAGTTGATCATAAACAACATGAAATAATGTCAAAAACTTGTGTATAAAAACCCACATAATCTGACCTGTGTTGGCTAGAGATTTTCCTCTGATAACGGAATAGTTGAAAAGCTATGTTAAAATGATAGCTCTATATAAAATATACTGAATACCCTAAAAAATAAGATCCAAGGAAAAATTACTTCATTGCTGTGCTTCTGATGTGTTTAGGCAATGGCTGAGGTTCTCCCCACACTGTTAGAAGAGGCATTTTTCAAGTGACTGGAAGAGCATCTGTTATCCTCTCCCTCCTCATTGTGGGAGTCATGAGAACACAGCATGGAAAGGGCAGGTGGGGACAGCCTGTGATGGGGAGCAGCTGCCACCCCAAGGTGGGCCAGAGGAGGAACACCCAGTAGCCACCCAGGACTGCTCTCACTAAGGGTTGGCAATAAAGCCCAGAACCATCCCAGCACATGGAAGGGCATATTCATGTAAAAGTTTTCATCTCACCTCGGGGAGCAGAGTCTGCTATCCTACCATCTGCTTGTTCTATATTTACTGCACAGCAAAGACTGAAATTCATTAGAATAAGTAAAAGACCAAGCCATATGGGTTCCAGAGTCCTCTGAATTATCTGCAGGCTCATCAGGAATCATTCAGCTGCCTAGGTGGACACAGAGCCAGTGACACTTCCACAGAGATAATTCTTTCTCTGTCTTTCTCCTGTGGATCCCCTGATCTTAGAAGGAAGCCCAGCATTTATTTCATCAGCATTGGGCAGTTTCACACTTCAGAGCCACAGCTCATCACCACTGAAAAGTGAAGGGGGTACCAGACAGCCTAAGCAATCGAGGGCAGAACAGGTTTGTCGTGTCCTTGTTTGCCTAAAAGCCACTGTTTACCACAAAGCATCTGGAATGCACAATAGCATTGCCACAAAGGACAGCAGGTCCCAGGTGCTGTGCCAGGTCCATATTTAATTGGAGAGCTCATCCCCTCTCCTGGCTTCTTACTGACTTCAGCCCTCACTTTCTGGATGTTTTGGTCTCCGTGGCAGAAAGTCAGCACCTGCTGGGTGATGTGCACAGTGACAGTACAACCCTCTGGATGAAACAACACAAGCCCTTTTTGAAGTTAATCTTCAGTAAAAATGTATGAAGTCCTGGGAGGGGGAGGGAGACAGGAGCCTCCTGGGTCTGGTTGAAAGAGGCAGATGTGAATACCTCTAAATGACATATTTGAATTTGATTCCTTTCATTAAGCAAAGGTCTTTGTTGCCTTTACCCCTGCTTAGGAGACAAGAGAAAGGAGGCATTGTTGTCAAGCCATTATGCACAGGCAGGAATCCACATTAATCACTCCATCCTGGCTGCTGACCATCTCAGACATAAAGGGCACACCCCACTTTGAACTAGCATGATGGTTAGAAGCCACTTGTAAATTAGTGCAGATAACCTCAGAAGACTATGGCTGGCTAACACAAATGTGGTGACTCAAAAAAATGAAAAAATGAAAGGAAAATGTAATCAATAATTCAGAAGTTTTCCTGAATGAGATATGATTCAGTGTGCTCCAAACCCTCAGCTCTCATCTATTCTCTTTCGGCTTACAGCTGACTGAAGCAAGTTAAACATTTTTTGCTCCTTTTGATGCATATATAAACAGATAAACCCATTGAAGTGGCATGGCATGATAACATGTATTTATGATACTGGACATGCACAGCCCTATTTATCTAGCACCATTAGCAAGGGTCCTCTGAGAGATGTTGCCATATTGTAATGAAGTCCCCATTGTATCCAAACCAGTCCCTGTCCCAGACAAGTGTCACACTGCCTCTGCCATGCTCAGTTGTCAGCTAAACATGAAAAAGCAGTGCATAAAGAGGTCTTTGAAAATGCTGCTTCAATGTCTCTGCAATTTATGGCTGCAAATCAGAATATTTCCTCATGGGATTTAAGGGTGAATGGTATCTCCATTCCTCTTTGCTCACAGAGGTCCACAAATGTTTACATTAAATTTAAATGACTTACATAAGAAGTAAAATTCCAGATTTACTCCCCTGCTTCCTCTGCATTGTTTATAAAGGATTGAAATGTCATTTGATAATACTATGCCCAAGCCACTTCTTCAATTTGAAACTGAACATTTACTATATAGAAATCTATAGAACATAAATCAGAACTTGTTGAGAAGCTTTCTGTTCCATGATTAATAGACTACTGAATTCAGAAATAAAGGTTTTCAAAATGAGATCTTTTTGCACTGGGCAAAAAGGCAATTACTTTTTCATTCCAAAACCTTGCAGTTAAAATATTTATAACAAACCTTTAAAAGCTACAAGATGAGTATTAAATGTTCTGCCCTCTTCATTTTAGGGAATGATATTTTTGCCCTAGAAAGGGCTAAATTGATGCAAAAGATAGTCAGTCTCTCAAGGAGCTGGTAAACATTAGGCTGATAGTGTGGTTGTACTCTGACAAGTTGCTATATAAAACTGGTAATTGAATTTATCCATTTTGTGGTGTGTATTCCAAGCCATATCAAAGCAGTGCCAAAACTAAATATCTTCTGCTTCTTATCCCTGTTAGTCCAGTACAATTAATGCAACCAAGGGAAAAGGAGCTGCACTAAGGCTTTTCTGTATTTCACTTGGACCTCACTAAGATAATGGAGTGGCTCAGCCATCACAGGAAGTTCAGCTGGAAGAGATAACAGCCTGTTAAGGCTGATAGACCTCTAATAAGCAGCTCTTCACCAAGATACTGAAATAAAGAAATAACTATGATGTTCCAGATCAAAGACTTCAAGACCACAGTCTGCCAGAGCCATTTTAAAAATTACCATCTTATACAGAGGTGCCAGAGGATGAACTGGGGCATTATTATGGCCATTTAAAACAAACAGACCAACCAAAAAATAGATATATAACAAAAGAATAGCTAATCACAGGCTATAGAAGAATAGATGCACTGAAGAGAAAGCACAGATTGCCACTCTAATTAGAAATAACTATTACAAATTAAAGGAAATACAACGAAGTATAAACAAGTGAGGTCCAGCAACAGATTCTCCGTTTCAAAGCAAAATGTACTGCACATTTTTAAGTTGTTCATGCAGATTACAGAAGTGCAAACCTAATCCAGTTCCTACCAAAATCTCTGATGGGATTTGATTTGGAAAAGAAAGATACTTTCCCTGGAACTTCAATGCAATTTTTTTCTTCTTTTGTAGAATGAAAAATAATAAATGTTATTGGGTTAAGTCCACCTGAGCTTATAACTAACTACAACAAAAGGAGAAAAAGGAAAGGAGATTGCTGCTCAAAGTAAAGCTGTTTCAATGAGGGTATATGGTCATAAGGACTTCTCTGGGAAGGGTGAAGATGGGTGTGGATAAGTCTAGTACATAGGAGTGGCTTCCAGGAGAGCTTTAAGTGTCAAGCTTAGAGCAAAATGTACTGCACAGAACACTCTAAACTGTGTACAGAGGGACAGCAGAGGAGACAAACATGAGGGGCTCCACTAGCTGCATGATTGTTCCATAAGCAGCAGAAAAGGCACTGGGTGCACTGAACGGCTCATTCCCTACCTCCTGACAGACCAGACTGGCTTAGGAGAGCACTCCTCATACCCTTCTATTATTCTTTCTTCTGCCAGAAGTTCATACTCTTTTCCCTTTGCCACAACAAGTGACCATATCAAAACCAAGAGACACCTCATCTTTTAAGTGTCAGCTTCACCAGATGGTACAGTTGAAAGGACTGGTAACATCTGCATTGGTAACATCTGATGCTTGCAAGACTTTGGGAAAGAAAGAAGAGGTAGTGAAAAAAATATTGCACTTGGCAGGACAAAAGAGAAAAGAGGAAAAAAAAAAAAGAGACTTTTGGAAAAAAAGACACTGGATGCTGGTGCAGTAGGACTCTCTGGAGAAGTGTTCTATTTCAGGATCTCCCTGACTAACTACTCTCTTGCTTCTCATTAACTGATGGAAGTGGGGGCAGAATGTTGAGAAATGTCAGGGCTCAGTGCATTGACCATGCTGAAGGCAGTTCAACAGGCAGTTCCAAAACTGAGCCATTATTTCCACCTTTGATCAAAGAGTAACTCAAAATCCACAAGCAACTTGTGAAATATTTAAGGTGTAAAACCCCAAAATATGGTGCCTTGTAGATGCAAAACCAAAATGAAAATTCTGGCTGAAGGAAGAGGAGTGCAAACAGTGCTGTTTCTAAGTCTGCTTTTCACAGATACATGTAGGTGCTCCCTTTAATGTCCTTTTAGAAACCTGGAATCCCCTGACTTTCCGGAATACTTCAACTGGAAAATTGCCCTTTATTTTTTTGAGCTTTTGATTAACTACAAAACATGATAGGTTCGTGAAGTTTTTTTGCATTCCATGCACTATCTAGTGCAAATTTAAGATATTATACAAGAATTTAGATTTAACTGCACACATTAAATATTTTCTGAGACATCCATGGTCTTATCTACGTATCCTTCACTTTTCCCCACAGCCTGAAAACAAAGCAGCAGTATGCAATACAGCCAGGGCACAGAAGGGCTGAATATTCATAATATATCTCCAAAACTTCACTTTCTTACCAGGGAAATATTTCCATTATGCTACTGTTTTTCTTAAACTCTCTATGCTGTATTTCCTTTCTAGAGATGGATTAGTATCTTCATGCACTGATACTCCTCTTTTCCCATTGCTCCAACACGGGTCAAGATATGCAGGGCTTTTTATCTGATGATCTTTTCAGAAATTGGAAAAGGACTTCAGGATAAATCCAGTTTCCTTTGGATAAATCCAGTATTCCTTTGGTATCTAATAGGCTGGTGCTATAATATCAAACATTTTTAATGCCTTACCTAAAACTAGCTTGTGTGTAGGATGAAGGAAAGAGTAAGTCTCAAGTGTCATTCCTCAAGCATTTTGCTTGGAATATAATGAACACACTTGTACCCTTCCACCATGTGGTATTTCTTAAAATCTCTGACACAGAAAATACAAGAGGTCTCTTGGTTTAGGAAATTAAATGCCATTATAGAAAACTGCATTCTTCCTTCTGTCTCTCCTTGGAAACGCTGAAAAATATAACCAATATTTTCTAAGGTGATCAGAATCCCTTTCATCCTAATTTCCTGGGCATTTACCCCTTGGGCTGTTATATCCCAAGGTGGTACATGGTACTGGAATAAAATCTCAGGTTCCAAGCTCCTCAGACTGAGCCCCTTGGGTTAATGGAAAGATGCATTTTGTCCTTCATTCTGCTTTCTGTTCAAGTGGAGGAATACCACTGCCTTGCCTACCTGCAGCATCCCAAAAGGGTAGTCAGTGCTTGTGAATCATTCCAGATGCACTAGTGATTAACACTACCAAGAAGCACATGAGAAAAGATCAATCTACAGAGTGTGGGTGGAACAGCTTTCAGTAATTAAGGCCAGGGTTTATACAGTGAACATGAAGGAACAGATTAAATACTTGATAACTGATCAGAACACAAGACATGAGACACAAAATTCATAAGCTTGGGTTGATGTATATCAAAGATTGCCCCATAAAGCAGACATAAAAAGGAATTAAGGTGCACAGGCAATCTTAATTCTGGTACCTACCAGTTTTGTGAGAGCCTGACTACAATTTAGCAATTAATGTTAAAAAAAAAAAAATAGTACATGGAATACTCTCAAAGCTTAACCCAGCAGTTTATTTATAGGAAAAGCTGTACCTGAACCACGGTATAGCCAAGAAAGCATGGCTGGTCAGCTACTAGAGCAAATAATAACAAGTCAGAGTTAAAACCCTTGCTCAGACACAGGTTTTTGTGTAACCTGAATTGTCTAATTAATTTCCTATGCTATAAAGTAAGAAGAATGATATTTCCTAAGTATTTGGGACAACTATTAATTTTTTCTTCCTAGCACATGAGATCTGGCAAAGTGTTCCACTGGAAAAAAGTAAGTAAATACTAATCATCACATCACTAACAACACTACAATTTTTTCTGCACTTCACATTCTCCTGTCTTCTTAGTTCTTCATGGAAATTCTGTGCCTTTAAAAATACAACACCATACATTAAATATGAAGCTGAAACAAGTACCTCAAGAAAGAAGAAAACATCCTCTGTTTAGCATTTAAATTAATAATCAGGTAGAATTTATTATGCTACCAGAATAATTTAAATGATCAAGAGTTCATACATGCCCTAACCTAGGCATTGGCTGCTCGACTGAACATTGGTTCATTACATTAAACTCCTAATGGGAAAAGTTTATGTTTCCAAAACATGAGCTTGTTATTTCTAGTGACTGCATTCAATGCACACTGGTGAGAGCAGGCTTCAGAGCTGCTCAGACATTTCCTGTACAACAGGAGAGAAGCAGCCTGCACCTACTTGAACCATATATGCCTCCTGCTGGCTAGAACAGCTGACTTTTCTCATTTGGGTTGACAAAACAGATTCAGTTGAATAATATGTTGATTATTCATCTGAAAGAAAAAAAGAGACAAAAAAAAGAGTGAAAAGAGTTTTTTCCCTTTGAAAGCCAATTTTGTTTTCATTTGAAGTAATAGATGGCTCCTTTAGCTTTCAGGGAAAAGTTTGTTATAAATGGAAATGTGATATTTTCATTCAGATTGAAAAGACAGTTAATTCCAGTTGAATTTGACTGGGTTTTTTTTACTGCTTTTGTATTTCACTGGGAAGACATTACTTCATTTTGGTTTGACCCAAAATGGGCTTTTTTTTTAGTCTTCTAGAGTTTATCTTTGAGCTGAAAGATCAGTAATTCTGAGCTCCAGTTTTACCAAGATTTCATCTCTTTTCCAGTCTGTCCTTAGCCCAGGTTTGCCATGATATTTTGCTAGCCTTGTGTGATTGTGTACCTAATGTTTGATCAAAAGCTATTTCAAGTCTGATCCAAACACAGTATCCCTTAATCCAATCCATTCCTATTTTACTTTCTTAAAATAAATTTTTAAAAAATAAATTTTATCATTAGCAGAATTTGCTTCTCTGGAAAACTACTCCTAGTACCAGTCAAGATATAACAGTGTTTTTGTTACAATGAAAAAAAGTACCTCAGTTTTCTTGGCTTTTACATCCTGACCTTACGCATGAAAAAACACACATCAGCAATTATTTTACAGAGACCTCAGATTAAATTTACTGTAGTGGACCCCTGGCTGTGGGTGTGAGTGAGGAGCAGACAAGCAGGACTCAGAAACCCAGGCAGGGATGTGTGAATATGATAGGCAAAAGAAATTGCCAAGCACAGCCTGAATCTCTTTTCCTGTTGCATTAAATTGGCTTGTTTGGGAACTGCCAAATAAGAGCTAACGAGCTCCGATTGCTTCACGCAGGATTGCAAGTGGGCAGGGCTAATTTATTAGTACTCAGCCTGGGGGAGGGAGGTCCATCCTACAGAGAGGAAGCCACCTGTTTTCATAGATCAGTGCAGGCTTAGCAAGGCAGGAAACTTAAGCAATCCAAAGCAGAAATGCAATTATTCATTTAAAGCTCTTGTTAAGCTGTGAAATATAAAAGAACTTCCTGCTAAAAAGGAAATCATAGTTGCAGGATGAGATAGTAAAATTTTATTTTCCCGTTTAAGACAAGCCCAGATTTCAGGGAGATTCCTCCTCTTTTCCTTCTCATGAGAAATGAAGTCATACACCTTTCTTCAAACAGCAAGACTAGCTGTTTCTAAACAGCATTATAAATGCTGTTATAAATCATTCTCAGCGGGCAGCTGTGCTGACGGAATCCAAGAGGAAAAAAGTGACAATTGCAGCCTACAAGGGGGTATTTGTTGCTATTTTGTATTTAGTTGGTTTGGTTTTTTCCTAGCTTGACACAATATATTTAGTTTGTCAAATCGAGCAGCATCAGAATGAGAAATGGAAATAAAAGAATATAATTGGCTTCACAGCACAGCATGAGTTCCCTGCAAGATGGACCTGCTCTAGGAGAGAGTCTGGGCTAAACACTCGAGTAGGCTGCTGTCTTTCAGATGCCCCCGGTTGAAGGATTAAACACTTTGGTGTAAATCTGACAGCACAACTTGTATCTTTGGGCACCTAAGGCACACCTGAAATCTTCTTGTTACTCAAATGGTGCCTATTTCCCTTGTTACAAAACATGCATCATCCTTTGTTTGCGCTTAATCCCTCAAACGCCTGCTGCTCTATTCACTGTGTAGGAGTTATCGATTAGCCTGGCTCCAGCCTCTCCACACACTTCAACTGATGTGACAGTGATTGCCAGGGCTCTTGTTTTTCCTGCTGCAACATCTTAAAAGTCATTCCCAGGTCTGTAATATGACATCATAAAAATGATCTCATGAGGTTCCTGTCTGTATTTAATGACTCTTTGCAAAACAGCCTCAGTTTATGTGCTGTTTTGTTTCTTTTTCAATCATTGCATTCACAGCTTGTGCTCTGGAACACACTGGGTATTTCTTTCCCACAAGTCCTTGTGGGAAGAAGAGATTTGTAGGCACAAACTATGTCCTTTGTGGAATTTTCTGTGTGTCTTTTTCTGCCCACATATTCATGCAAGGGGGAAGTAACGAACCTGCAACTGTTAGATCTGTGCATAGTACAGGCAAGGGATTAACAGGAAAATTACTTTCTCCTCACTGGATTAGCTCTGAAAGGTTAACAAGAGCAAAATGCAGTAGTGTGCATATATTAATTTTCATTTATGCCACCTGCAAAAGCTTGAAATGCATAGAAAGCCAGATATGTTTAATGAGATGGTGGCATAGGGAAAAGCTTTTGGTCTGTGGCGGTTGTTTTTTGGGATTGGGGGAAGGGGGTTTTTGTTGTTACATTTTGTTGTGGTGGGTTTTTGGCTTTTTTCCCCCCAGAAATTTGCAATAGTCGTATTTTTCCCCACTGTAGGCTGCACATGAAAGTCAATTGTTCACCTCAAGAAACATTCAGATTTCTGCTGACAGGTAGAACTGTGTGGCTCAGTTTACCCTCTTCTCTTTTTAAAGTGATTCTCATGGTTGTAAGTGAGAGAGAAGTACCACCGTTTTGGACCCCCACCAATTAACGTGTTTGGCACATTGTGATTCAGTGTAATGGAGTTGGTATTTTAAACGACTTCTTCACATGCACAACCAAGATTCACCGTCACCACACGCTCTGGAATGTAATGCAATCTTAATTTACTGCTTCATTCTTCCCAGTCAGATAATTGTACTTAGAAGGAAATAGTGGCACAGGTCCTTTTAGCTAATTGCTTCCAGAAACCTATGGTGTCCATCCATCCTGTTTAAATTGGGTTCAGTAATGACATTTACATTATTCTGCCTCAGAAATGGCACTGTCAAAAGAGTTCCATCAAGAAAAACATCAGCACCTTGTGCCAGAATGAAAGGAAGGGATGACCCAGAGGAAGTCTCCTAGAGTGGGGGAAGTCTCCAGGGTCCCCCATGGAAATGATCTAAAGCTTTGCTGGAAAACAGTGATAACTGCCAGACCAAAAAATGGGCTGTGAAAACTCTATGGGATACTCCTTCCTGAGCTATTCACTTTTAGTATGTTACTTAATTATTATACACTAATTTATTGTTTTTAAAGCAACTTTAGTTGGTTTTCTACAGTGTAACATTTTGTTTCAAAAATGGTTGGTGTTATGCAGAACAGCAGACTGTACTGAAAATAATTTTTCAGCAAGAATCTTAGTGCAACCCTCAGCATCCTGCATACAGATTTTGGAGGAAAAAAGTATTTCACAATTTGGCACACATCCACCCTTTGCTTTTTGCTGGTTTGTTGGGTTTCTTCTTTTCTTTGTCTTTCTCAATCACCTCAAGGAACAATGACTTGGGTCAGTTTACTAAATAGGTCAACTTGCTGGCAGACTCCAGAAATATAAGTACCATCTGTGTATCCCAGGCAATAGGTCACAAAGAGCAATCAGCTGTAGCTTGATAAAGTCTGGCCCTGGAAATCAAGTGAACAAGCAGAATGTGCATAAACTACAAAATGCAAATAACTGTTTCTCTATTAAAAAGAAAAGTGTTGCAGAGTAGCTAAAGTAGGTCCAATTAAGAGACTCATGCTCATAAAGAAAGATAATTCTGGAGATGGAGGTGGGCTTTGGAAAAATAGGTCTTCACTTGCACAGTTAATACACATCAAGTATCAAGAATCAGTATGGGCTGTGTAGCATAAACAGCATACAAAAAGTAGCACAAAAACACGGTAGATTATTTTGCTCCGTTCAGAGAAAGCTTTTTCCTTTTTTTTTCCTCAAAGCCAAGCAATGGCTCAGCCATGAGGGATCTCTATACACACTCTGCAGAACTATGAACCATGCTTACTGGAATTTTTTAATCACCCCCATTTGCTGACAAAAGGAACCATAGTTCAAGAGTTTGCACCCTCAGTGAGTGCACTGGTCTGTGCTGCAGTTTCCCAAGCAAAAGGAAAAAGAAGACAGTGAGGGAAACTGAGGCTTCATGTAGAAAGTAGCCAACATGAAAACACCAAAAAAGCTGCAAAAAGACAAAAGAATTCACAATAAAAGACAATCCCAACCTTGTCTGTTCTTCCCAAGGTCAAAGAGCTTCACCTCCTCTCTCCATTAGTAACTTCATCCAATCATCCTGTCAAATAATTTCTATGGAAAGAAACTAGGAAAAGAGACAGAGCCGCCTCAAAGTTCTGTTTCTTGCTTCCCTATTGACTGGTCACAAAATGCAGAAATGGCTCAGTGTGAGTAGAGGTATGGCTGGAAATTTTTGTCTCTCTTTTGAAACCAGCCCAGCACCACAGTTTCCCAAATTAAACACCCAGGAAATATGGAAATCTGGATCATGAACCACAGAGAAACGGTAGAAGGGGCAAAAACAAGCACAAAGGCCCAGCAAAAGTCAGATTACTAGCAATGCAGAGTCTTCTAGGGATATGAAAAACGGAAGATTAATTACAGCTCATCTGCCCTTGCTCAATGATAGGAGAACAGAAAGAGAAAAAAGAAACAACAGGAAAAGTGTTTTCATCTGGATGGTCTTTGTTGCAATTTTTTTCAATCTTTTAAAACATTACATCATAAAATAAAGACAGTAGCAGCAAAACTTATCAAGATGGTACAAGCACATTCTGCTCTGCACCCCAGTAATGACATTTTCAAAATGGTCATTTTTCTGAGAATGCCTTTCTAAAGCACCATTAAATCTTAGAGAGAGAGTGAAAGAGGGACAGAGTCAAGAAAGTGGTTGCAATCCACATCCTTGCAAGTGGTTTTACTGATTGTTTATAGTATGATTTGAAGTTGATCAGGCAAAAATAGTAGAAAAGAATCCCTAAAAAAAGTTTCCCCAAATTTTAAGATAGTTCTTTTTCAAGAACTACTGAAAGACACAAAGCTGAAAATGACTAATAGGGGTTTCTCAGTACTGTCCAAGGTCCAGATCAAATTCTATTAGACCTTACCACTTTAAAACTACATTGATGCACTTCTCTGAATAAATTTAAATTGTTGGGAAGATATGATCTAGACACAAACTCTGCCTTTTTCTAATTAAAGCTAAATTATGATTCCAGGATCTGAGAAACTGCAAAATGGTAGGCTGAAAGCTGGCATGTTTTGCTTACATCTCACAATAGGCACCACAAGTTTTCCTCTTCAAGCATCCAGCTCTCACAATAAAAAGGACTTTGGGGATAGAGTATATTTGGGAGACAAAAGTATTCTCTCTCACATGCTAAATATCACCTCCCTTTGCTTTGCTCTCAAGATCCATGAGGGAAAGCAGTTCCTCTTTGCCTTGAAGGGCCAAATGCTATAGAAATGTCCACTTTCCCCCAAAAGCTGCAGCACTGGTATTTCCTGGTGATAAGATTTAGCTCAGATGTGACTTGTGATCAGAGATGAGGGAGCAGGGAGGCACCACCAGTAAATCTGCGTGCAAGAGCCAGTTACATGTGCCATGTGAGGGGTGCTTGCATGGGGCTGTTCTTCAGCTGGTTCCTGAGAACTCACCAGGGCGGTGGATGAGACCTGCCCTTCGAGTGACCTTCCTGTCCCAGCACGATCCAGCTCAGCTCACAGACTACGCACTGCCTACATCAGGACAACCCCAAATTAAGTTTTACAGCTGGTTCCTCAGTGATTTCAACAGCACAACAGAGATTAACAATGTTATATACTGCAGTTGCAGTGGCAGCAGTTAAAAATACAGTCCAGTTCAGCAATGGTATTAAGGAGATGGGGACCTTGGGAAAATTTCAGCAACCCAAAGGAATTTTCAGATCTACATTTTTCTTTGCTGACACGTTTCAGCCAACCAGTTTCATACATTAATCTACAGGCCTTTATGTGAGTTCCACAGATTTGTGTTGATTTGCCCTGTGTTTTCATTGATATTTAAATGCTTAGGGAATTGCTTCTGAAGCTGAGCTTTTTTTTATTTAGTATTGATATAATGCCATTCTAGTAAGTATAAATTGCACAGTAGAGATGAGTTAAAACAGCAGGCCTTTGCTATAAAAAGCTTAAAAATAACAAGCTAGCTTCACTTTACTGCACAGACTTACAGGGGCTGATTTCGGCATTAGATTAGACAAAACATAGCTCAGAACAAGTAAATGTACAGGGAGGGCTGAAGCAGTCCCCAAGTCACCTTTCAAATCTTTTTAGTAGGAGACTTCTTGCTCTTGGTAAGTACACAACATAACATGATGCTTTGTCTTTGCCTGTAATTTATTTCTCGTGGACAAAGGGAAAAGTGAGAGTAGCAGACATCATGCAACCTGACAACACAAATAAACCCCTGAGAAAACCAAAGCTGGCAAACAAATGGCCCATGTACAGCATAAATACAAATACTTCCAAAAAATGCAGGGTTTTTAAGGACAGTTTTTAACAACCTGAACTCAGACATAATTTCATTTATTATGGGTTAGAGATTTTTGCAGAAAGTCTCTGGCATAGTCCATTAATGGCTTTGGAGGAAGCAAGCTGGTACTAGAGACATCACAAAGCCAGGCAGCAGAAGCTTGGATGACTTGTAATTTCATGGCAACAATCAAAATCAGGTTTCATGAATATAAACCACTGGAGGGGGTTTATTATATTTAGAATTATTTCTAAGATTTATTAGAAATAATGTTCCCTATTAAGTGGTAATGAAATTCGCTGACTGCCACATGGATGAAGTTACAAATCTTTTGAAAACCAATATCTGCACAAGTTCAGAGATGGTTATGATAGTTAATGGTTCAGGAGTGGCATAGCAGAATTCTCCTGCACAAGACAGGGGAAAGTGGGACTGCAGAGCTGAAAGCTGTAGGAATAGAGCAGCTGAGTCATCCTCTATGTGTGAGGGCTGCAGCTACAGAAAATCCATGTTTCCTTTGTCCTTTCAGGTCTCAATTCCCATGTCAAGTCGCAGGGCAGGATCTGAGAGTTAAAGTCAATAACTCACCCTTTCGTTTGACTTTTATTTTCAGGCTGCTTAGAAAGGGCTTAATTTAGAGAAAGAAGTTTTGGATATGGTTCAGACTACTTTTGATAAAACTTTCTATAATGGTGGAACAGCCTCACTAGAAATAACATGACAAGTTTTTTATAGGTATACCTAAATGCCAGAGGATGAGAATTTTAGCCATAAAAACACTTGATGTTTGAGCTGAGATTCTCTCTCAAGCTGTTGGAGACAATTAAAACCAAGGGATGCCCTTTAAAAGGGGAAAAGGAATTTCGTTCATTAAAATGTCATTTTAGGTGTCAAGATGTTTCTGTCTGGCCCCTATGAAATACACCATTTGCGCTTCCCATATTATAGTAAAAATTATGTATATTGAGGTATTTAACGGGTAATCATCTAGAAGAAAATATTTACTCCTTCTAACAGCCTGGCATCTTTCTCAGAAAGTTTCAGAGACACAGAAATGTTGAGCATCACCTTTTGTCCCTGAACTACCATATCCCAAACCAGGGGATGCTGAAAAAACAGCTGATAAAATGTCAGCCAGAGGCATGGCATGGCCACCCAGAAACTAGAATGAGACACACACACCATCACCTAGAATCTGGACAGGGAACAGACTGAGAACTCAGAAAATTAAGATTAAACCTCAGCCAAGATGTCATGGTCCTTCTCTTGAATCAGAGCAAACAGTTCTGAATTTGCCCAACAAATTTTGCCTTCTCAATCACTTGTCCATGTTGACCTGTTTTCCATGATTTGCCAACTCCCTGCTCACATAGCCAAGTCCTACGAGACAGACTTCACTTTCCCTGAACCTAATCAGCAGAAGTGCCCTGGCTATGACTAAGCCCTATAATTCCCATACAGAAAATGCATCTCCCATATCCTTACAGATGTCTGTGTGACTATGCAAAACTTTTCTATTGCAGGCAAGCATTTCTTGTGAGAAGAACTCATCTGAAGAACAGAAAACACTGCATGCATGATGCTGATCTAGGCATTTGGTAACGAAGAAGAATTATTTGCACAAAATGAATGTATTGCATGCTTTCAGAGTCAGATGAGATGCTTTTGGGTGCCAGATCCTTCATAGATGCAAAGTGCAGGATGATGTAATAAGGCATTACTTTAATTATCAGACCCAAATCATATGTCTGAGCACTTCTGAATCCTTTCTCAAATTCAAATCCAAATCTAAATTGTAGCTTTGACTTCTAACCTCCTACCAGTAAAACAGATCTGAACAGCCTTAGTACATCCAGATATGCTTCATTCTCCTGGCACTACAGAATTAGTGATGCTTGTGGATGAGACTTCAGAAGATTTGCTCATATGTGGCACTCAAAGCCTGCCCAAAGCCAGCAGTAACAGGCAGGCTAAAGAACTCCAATGCTTGAGGAGACTTGCACCTTGCTGGTGTATGCCTGTGGCTTGAGGAGGATGGGATCTGAGGATGGTCACAAGCTGCCATCTGCATGTTTGTGAAGCCAAGCACAGGGCTGCCTGGCACAAAAGTCCCAAGAAGCCACAGCAGTTCTTGAGTCAAAGGCAACCTTCCCCAGGGACTGGGCTTACTCCTCTGCCTCTGGTAAGGTACAGCCAGAGTGCAGCCCTGCACCTTAAGAGATGAAGTAAGCAGAATTCAATTTCTGTTGGACATCTTATGGAGTTACAGCAATCCCAAATGACTGGAAATTTTTCAACCATTGCTTTTTCATCCTTGATTTTCAGACAGAAAATGAAATTAGAAAGATGGTAAGGCATTTCAAGAGAAGTGAACCAGCTGACAGAACAAACTAAAAACCTCTTTCCTCCTCTGCACTAGTGAAATTTGGCTCATTCCTGCAAATCCAGCAGAGCCATTAGATATGCAAATATGTGGACTCAAAATTTGCATTCACATTGCCATTCTTGCATTCACAGCCATGTCAGTCATGTATTCTGGTGGCCAGTTGGATTTTGAGTTGGCTCATTGTGCATAAAATCTCAGAAACTATCACAGAATGACACATGCACTTTAGTGTATGTAGACTGTGTATGTATGCATTCCAACAGTCTGTGTCTGCATGACCTGTGAATGTCTGTATGTCTGACTAGCTTGCAAGAGTCTCTGCAATCAACATCCATGCTTACCTTACCTATAAGCCTACAGTCTGAATTGCAGGAATAGTTAGGATTTTGTGAAAGTGCAGGGAAAGCACTGCTGGTACAATCATGTGAGTCTCATTTCCAGCATGCAAAATCTTCTATCTGCAATGGCCCACCCAGTAGCCCACAGGCTGATGCTACAAAAAATTTAGTATGTTTTGCAATTCCCATTAATTATTTTGCATCCTTTTCTTTGAATATTTATTGTGAAGTCTAGACACAATTCTGTTTTTTACATCTGTATGCCCAGACAGCACAAAAAATTTTTTAAAAATGCCCCACAGTTTAGTTACACTTCACTTTAGTCTAGAAATGCAGAGAGCTCATGTTTCATTTTTATCAATAAAAGGGATAGCTAATGTCAAACAAAGACAGTATCTGAAAGGAAACAAAACAAATAATTCAAAATACTTGTTTAAAAAGTTACAAAATATGACAGCATTAATGGCACTTAAAGCTATAAGCACTTAAAAGATTACCACCATATTTTTTCTTAATTTTTTTCCTAAATTTCTTTTTTCTTTTTTTTTTCTTCTGAGATTAGGACAGCAGCTTATGTCTAAAACAAACCCAGCAAAAGGGGGCAGAGAGCCCTGAGATTCTACGGTAGCCCTGGCCCTCATCTGAATCACATTTATGCTCTTATGTTTATTTTTAAAAATTCAGATTCAACCAGAGAACAGAAGTTTGCTGACATGCAAAACCTATAGCTTCCCTTCTGTCCTTATAGTCTTACAGCCTTAAAACAGAAGGGCTTTTATCAGTGGTGGAAAGTGTGACTGAGAAATTCTTTAGAAAAAACAACTGGCCCGCTGCTTTATATATCTAGCCAAATATCATTAAATTGATGTTTCTCTGATTTTAAACAACATAACATGAGATGTTGTGTTTTCTTCATATGCATTTTCTTGCTGTGACTTTACAAAGAATTTTCCTACAAGAGAAAAAAATTACATTTGTTCCTTTTCTTTTTTTCTTTTTTTTTCTGCTGCTTCAGATAAATACCCACCATTTTTTTCCTTTTTTTTTCCTTTTTTTTTTTTTTTTAATGAAAAGAACAATCCAACCCTTACTTATGTCTGTGTTGATTTTTCAAACCAGCACCCAGCTGCTGGCTGTGTCCATGGACATTCTTTTGGAATTTAGAAAGGTAATGCATCTGACTCAAAAATAGGGGGGAAAAAATCTAGCTTGGATCACGTGCCAAAACGTAAACTAAGCATTACTGAAAGTTTCTAGTTCACTCCAATAATTTCTCCTCTTTTTAATCACCAGGGGAAGGCTTTATGGATGCATACTCCATTACAAAGATACACTCTTTTTCATCCTTTCCATAGGCTCTTCTTGCATAGCTGCTCTTTGTCTAACATCACACCATGGTAGGAGCGCTCTGGTGATACTGCCATGGTTCAATTCCTTCCTTTGTGTCTTGCCCTGGTGATCTTGTACAGGCTGAAATTTCCATGTGCGTAGCTTTCTGTTGCCATTCTGCAGTGCTGTGTTCCTGATTTGTTTTGGCAGAGCAAGCTTGAGTCTTTATGGCACAGTGAAATATTCTTCGATGCTATGTAATTCAGACTGAATAAGGAGTCTGTATAAGGCACGTGTCTCAATATATATGTATATAAAACACCAACATTGTTAATTCAAGTCAAGCATCTCTTACATTTAACTTCTGTCTTAAAGTTGCATTTTGTTTTTATCCTCCCTTTCTTTGGCTTCATTGGGAATCACTCCATTTTCCAGGTCTGAGTGCTGCTGAATGCAGTTGCTCAGGACGGCAGTGCTAGAAGAGTTCTTGGAATTACACATCTTCTCTGTCTCCTCTTCCTTTTTTTCTTCATCCAAGGAATAGTTTCTGAAGGTCTCATAAATTTTATGCATATCCTCAGGCATGGTCTTTTTGAGGTCTTTGTTTTTCCTTTTCGTCATCTTGGCGGATGATCCAAACTTGTTAATGATGTTGTCCTCGGATGCTCCCTGCCCGTGCTTGTTGAGCTTATCTGGCCCTTTAAGGCGCAGGTTGTTAGGCCTATTGTTGATGCTGTCCTGAGAGGAGGCCTTGAAGCGTCCTGTTTCCAAGGTGGCAAAAACAGAGCGCTTCTCTGGAGAGAGCATGTCTAAGGAGTGCGCTCGCTGCTCCAGGCCCAGGCGCCTGCGCTCCATGCTCCGGATGGTGGCTGCCCGTTGAAGTTTGTCATGGATCTCCACACTGAGCCGTCTCCGTGTCTCTCTGAACTCAGCCGTCACGTTCGCTTTCCACTCTGCTGCATGGGCTTTTATTTCTCCAACCTTTGCAACATGAAGAAAGAGAAATTTGTTAAAAAAAAAAAAAGAAGCAAAATATTTCCTGTAGAACAGCAGCACAAGCGTTTTTTTCTCTGGCACGAAACTGGGAAGTGGTCCCATCTCCACTACATCCATTTGGCCCCAAACTTCAGTAGCAAAATGGTTACACTGGGCAAACTCTAGACATACCAACTGATGGTTAATCTGACATAGAATTTATCTGCCTGTGCTACTTTGCCACCCCACACATTTTATAGTCGTGTTACATCATGGGACATATTCATGCTAATCCAGCCTTGGTTAAGAACAAAATTCCTGACTTAGAATGTCAGCAGTAGATGGTCAAGAGTGGGCAAAATTAATCACATATAGTTAAACCAATATGCTTCAAAACAGCACAACAACCAGTGCAGCAGTACAGTAATGTGTTTACTGCTCATGGATTCAGCTATTTAGACCCACTGAAGGTTGTGTTCAGGGCCACAGAATCACAGAGCAGTTAATGTTGAAAACATTCATTAGGTAATTTCAAGTGGCCCTCTGACTTCTCCAGTCTAGGATTCATTCTCAGGGACAACTGTAGCTGTCTTTCATGGAGGTTCCCTTGCACAGCTGTCCAAATACCATACTCTCAAGCCTTCTGGAGGAGTTTTCCACACACATTCTGTGTGGGCACTATGAGCATACCCTTGAATGTCCTACTGTCTTTCCCTGTTTTATGCACTGGAGACTGGAATAATGGCTAAGAATAAAGCACCAAATGACAGTGTATTGAATAAATATTCCTTTCAAAATGAGAAAAAAATGCGGTAAATTACCAAGCAATATTTCAGTTAAAACAAGCCTTTTTCAAAGTTCAGCTAAAGTAGAACAGATTCAGGAGTACAGTGTCTGCAGGAGCCCACCATGGTCAATGGTTTGCTTATGCTGCTGCAGCCAGAAGTTTTTGCATCCAATAACCCACAAGGAGTCATCTTTGGTTCCACAGGCCAGATGTGCAGGCCTTCATTTAGCACTGTGGCAGAAGGCATCTTGCATCCATGTGGGAGATCAGATTCCCAGCCATAGGTGCCTGATGATGATCAACTTAACAGCCAAACTCTCTGCAGTCCCCTTGACTAACGGAGCTACATGGGGGATGCACCAGGCCTTGGGTGGTGCAGATGCCTTCAAAAATTAGCAACAGCGCTACTCCCCCGCCAAACTTTGCCTGCTTTTTGGTTAACCCTGCCAGGTAAGCTTTGCTAGTAATGCAGGAGGAGACTGCCTTAAAATTTGAAATTATACTACTAACATCCTCCACCACAGGCCTCAGCTCTAGAGTCATGACAACTGCCCTCCTATTTTCCCCACTTATTTCAGTGAAGCATAAGCAGTACCCTCTTTGAATCATGGAGGACCTGTTCTGAGTGAATTTAATCATGCTCTCCTTGATGCTGACTGCTCAGTTTCTTCAATTTTTAAAAACACAGTACATAGTTAGGAGCCTGAATTTAAACTTTTATTCAGAACCATATTCTCTGGCATAAGAAAAGACAGGAAAATCTCTTACTTTTTAAGGAAAGAACACTGAAATTTTTAGCACAACTTCATAGCTAGTTTCAGAGTAACGACTGGCCTCTCATTCCATAATTGCAACCCTACTGATGTGTTCTGTGTATTTTTGAGTACTGATAGGGGTGTAACAACCTTGGTTGCTTGAGTTGTTTTTTTCCCTTCCTTTGTGAAGGAGCTAAAGATCAGAGCTAACTGTATCCCAAAGGCAGACAGTGAAGTAAACCCCAGGGAATATTGAGCATTGGTCATGCAGAGGAGCATCCTTATTTAGACAAGGAGAAATCAGGCACGTAAAGCTCTCTTGTAAAACGACAAACCACTGAGAAATTACTAATCATACCTCTTCTTGTGTCTTCTTGGATATGACTCTTAACCAGTCTCCAATCATACTCAAAACAGCAGCAAAGTACGCAAGGCCAACAAGAATCCAGAACCACACTAAGGGTTTATACCACTCCATGTATTTGATGTCAATATTTCCTCCTGAAATAAACATATACTGATGCTTACAAATCACGAGATTTTATTACAAAATTCTTACAAAATATCTGCGAAATGCCTAAAAGTATTTCTTAACACTGGTCAACACCACTGTAGTTCTAATAACAAGACAAGAAGCCTGTCAGATGGGAGGAACACAGTCTATTTTATTTAAAAATCTTCAAAGTTACCTATTGTTTTGCTACTATGTGTCCTGCCAGAGTTCCTAGTAAACAATTTCCTTTGTATTGCTTGTATGCTGAAGCAAGTCTGAAATTCTGTTTTGATAATACTTGTGACAGCACAAACACATATCCAAGAGAAAGGTTTAGTACAGCTAGTCTTCCTTATTCTGAACTGCCTGCAGCTTCATAGTAAAGAAAATTTACAGATCAACCACCTTCGGTTGAATAGTTTCCAGAATTTTTTGGTTTAGCTACAGGATTGACAGACTTTTGTGCAGAAGAAAGAAACATAGCTTTGTCTTCCAAATCAGTGTATCTGACAGGAAGCCAACCATGCATTAGCCCTGAAAATAAGGCTACACAGTCTGCTTGGGTATCATTCAGAGGGATGCGTTAGACAAGAGCTAGACATCTATACCTCTGCATGACTGCAGAGAGATTTTAGGAAACTTTCCCCCTGTTAAAATCACTAGACAACACAGTTCAGCATGTTCCCCTTTGCTTTTTTGCAATCTGAGAGATTTCTATTACTTTAATTTTGTCAAGACTCAATGTGAGTGTAGTTACAGTGTTTGAACACCCCCATGGAAGGTCAGACATTTGAGAGTTGGCAGGGACCCAAATATTGGTTTTGATGTTAATCTCTCCCCACAGACTGCATGAATCACACTTTTTTTTCCAGGCTCTTTAAGAGCCTGAAACAATGGGAGGTAGGGACTGCTGTTGCTATGGTACAAGAAGCCTCTTCTGATCATATGTGTCCCTGAGGAAGCTCGCTAGGAAACAGATTGTCTAGATCTATCTTGCAGAGTAATCAGGTGACTGAGAAAGTATGAGACCACTTTTTTCAGCCTATCAGATACTCTGTTTTTCCAGGCTCCATCCAATTTTATTTCCAACAGTAGTACAATAACCTTCCAGTTTCCCAAGAGCCAGGATTTATTCTAGGTGGAATATGCCAGCATAGCTCCATTGATGCTGTTTTAACAATTAAGACATAGTGTTTTTGATTTGATGTTGAAGGAACAGAGATACTGGGAGATTAAAGTGACAGAAAATAAAAGGGGCAGAAAATCTCTCTCAAAACCAGCAATAACCCCCAAATCTCCTGGTGATCACCTGCCTTAAACTATTATAATGAAATTGCCTCTGAAGTTTTCTCATTCAGAATCTTCCATTTGATTTTTGAAAAATCCTGCTCGTTAGTAGCCACCCAGCTGTGGACTATATTCTCCTAATCATGTGCATATAGAACAATTTAATATTCAGAGCTTTTTTACTGTTGTATTATTAAACAATACAATATTTAAGAAAAATATTGTAAATTATTTTTATTTCACGTTGTGATACCACAAAGAATATCAGTGAGTTTCTCTACACATCTAAGTGGTTAAAATGGACAGGGCTCACACAAGCACTACAAGTAACTGAATGCTCATAAAACATTTTTTCTTCATCTCTCACCCTTTCTTTGTTCAGTGACTTTTTTCCTCAGCAATTCATGCCTTCTATGCCACTATGACATAAAAAAGGGAGGATTAGAGTCTTCTCTACAAAAATACTTGTCTTCAAGTCTTCAGCAAAGAAAATTTTATATATCCCTGTAGTTATATTTGATGTTTTTAACTCATTCAGTTGCTAGAGTCTAAGAAGCATAATATGAGTGTTTTTAACACAGGCAACTTAATGCCTTTAATTAGGACCACTAACAGGAATGGGGAGTAGAGGTCATGAACTGATGGGAAAAAATCCACTTATTTTAACTACCTTTTTCTTAGCAAAGCAGTTGTGTGAAAAAAATGTATCTCTTATCTCTCCAGCCAACTATCTCAATTCCCTCTTTGGAAATTGTATATGGGTCGGTATTTTTAGCTCCTTCTAATACTGTTTTAATCTTGGAGAGCATCCTCCAAGCACTGAGATACATACCCCGCTAGTCGTTCTCTCCTACATGAGTTTTCCTTAACAGGGCAACTTCAATGGCAATATTTCTACCAAGCTTAGGAAACAAAATGCAGGTTTTGAAATGCTGCAGCTCCTGTAGTAGCTGCCCACTTCTGCATCCAACCAGAGAATTTTGCAAGCCTACTGCTCAGCCCTCCTTTGTAAAAGCTTCCTTCATTCATCGTTAGGGCTACTTGCTTCTGCAGTCAGCCTCAGATTGAGCTCTAATGGACCAATACAAATATTTAATTCAATGGGAAAGTAATTTGACTTTGGCATAATTCATTGCACAATAAAGGATAATCAGGACTTTCCAGGCTCCTGTTATCTACACTGGTGAAGGCTTGCAATCTACAAATGGCAAGGTACCTGGATCGTAAATCAACCTAGTGTCCTACTGCACAGCAAACCCAACAGAAACACCTGCCACCATTTTACTGGAATGTAACACATTTATGTTAAGAATCTCCTATTCATAGCAGAAAACAAATTCTAATAGCCAGGGCCCTTATGCACAGCACCTTGGCTCAAAGCTGCTCACCTGCTACAAAGTCACCGAAGCCAATAGTGGTCAGAGTAATAACTACAAAGTAGATGGATTCCAAGGCTGTCCATCCTTCAATGTATTTGAAGATAAATGCAGGAATGGTCACGAAGACAATGCAGCCTGCCAGGATGAAGACGATGGTGGAGATCACCCGGATCTTTGTTTGACTCACTTGCTTGTTCTAGAAAAAAAAAAAAAAGAAAAAAAAAGTTTGAGTGGATTTCTGGAGCTGCATACTTTGTGAATGGCACACTGGTCATGCTGGTGTCACCTGGTATGTCTCTCTGCTTTTTGTGAGCTTGTTAGGTGGAATACAACCCTCCCTCCTTGTTGTGAGAATCCTGCCCAGGTAATAGTAAACCTCCCTGTCTGGCCACAGATTATCATGATTCCTATTTTCCATGCACTAGGCAGTGACTAATCTACCAAAAACACCACCTGGAAAAACATTCCTGAGCTTCAGAAAGGCACCAACATGCTCCAGTCCAGGTATATGTGTAAGAAAAAGTGCACATTAACACCTCCTTACATGCATGTGTACACCCACATTGCCTCATCAGCACCAAGCATTCAATAAACAGGACCAAGATTAAACGAAAATAAACCCCTTTTACCCCCACTGAAAAGCTGAGATTTTACATAGAAATAATTAATGCTTTTGATTTTCTAGACTCAGGATTTCCAGCTTTCATTCACAAATATGAAGGTAAATCTCCTTTTCAAAAATAGAAAGCTATATTATTGGTTTACTCCAGAAATAAAGGATTTATGTCAAATACCAAACAGCCTGAGATAAAATTACCTATGTAAATCCACACTGAAAAGCTCTTGAACAAAGAGTATGTGTTACTGGCTGCTATAAACTGAATACAAATATAGACAGTGTAACTGTAATATTTTACACTCCTAAATCATATAAACTCTCAATATATTTAATATATGCTTAGGTTTTGTTTCTATTAATATTGATGCAAGCCTGGATTAACACAATTGACTCCGGCAGACTTATTTCAGATTTTCTCTGCTGTAAATAAACTCAGCATCCAAGAAAGTTTCATGAGAAACCTGTAAATTACTAGAAATCTTACTGTGGATTAATCACGGTGGCAGTGTAAATTCTCTATTTATCCTGGAAAAGCAATGTGGAGGTCACTGTAAGTCACGTTTCCAAATTAGTTTTCCAAATCAAGCATCTCAGTTTACCCAAATGAGATCTCGTTTCAGATTAAGCCATTGCCTAGACAGGAAATAAGATCTCAGAAGTTATCTCTGTGATATACGGAAAGGATATTGCCTGAACTGGTTAATATCTAACTAGTTTGTGAGCAATACTGTGCTTCCCCCAAAACATGAAGATTTCTTTTAGAGATGCAGTGTCAGATCTCCTTAAGTACTCCTCTAATCTGGGATGCATTCTGAAACAGGAAGTAGCAAAAATGTCATGTTTCATAGATACCTTTAGTTCTGAAACTGTTTAAGATGATCCCTACACTTAATAAATTTTTTCATTTTTGTGTGTGTGTGCATTGTTTTCTGTGTCTGGACGAACAGAAATAGTTAAGATTAGTAATGTAATTCCATAAAAACAGAATAATCAAATATAAGACATGGAAAAAACTTCCAAGTACCAAGGGGAAAAACAACACAAAAATATAAAACCCAAATTATCTTCTTATTTCCTCTTTTCCAAAGAGCCATTTTGAGTATTTTGCTTAAATACTTAAGGATGATCTACCTTCTTTAAGACTTATGAACACACATTCACAATGGCAGAATTTCAGACTTATTGTATGAGTGGTGAAGGGAAAGGAACTGATCACATGGATGTTACATAGTGTCCTAGGTCGGCACCCTTGCCTTTTGTCATTGGGAACGAGGATTTAACCAAATTGATGTTTGTTTTCTAGTTTGACCAAGACAACTTGCTTACTTCTACTAAATGCTTCCATTTCCCGATATGTAAAAATCAAAAACCTCGCTACAGTGGAAGTTAGGAGACAAGTGTCTCTTGGGAACCCTTGGACAAAAAGTAATTTGAAGCTGCCAAGCATCAAAGTTATGCATAGCAATCCTTCCTCCAGTCCCCACATAGCAACATTAAAATGCACTTCAGTGTGTGTCAGGATTGTCTTGTGTCATGAGAGAAACAGGAACAAAAAGAATTGCCTGCAAATCAGTACCAAATGTTCAGGACATCCCCTTGTTCATGAGCGATAAACTCAGCCAAAGGTTGTTGGTTTTTTTAAGCAAAAATGGTACCAATGTTAATGAGAGGATCTGTAAAAGGCCTGACTCATGGTTATTGTGCACCTTTGTCACTCATACAAAAGCAGAGCAGCTGAGGGTACAAATGAAGGCAGAAAGCAATGGTGAATCAGGCACAGCATTTTTAGAGCTGCTGAAAAAAGCACAAAAGCAGGACTCAGAAAAATATTTATTTAATGAACAGTAACACATGAAATGCAGGATAGAAGTGAAAAGGGGAAGGTCTTTCTACAATTAGACATGCATTCAGAGGAAATTCACTGTACAGTCTAACTGCAACAGATAAAAAAATGCTAAGGCATAAATGTAGTTACCAATGGAATATGTACATTGTAATAATGACACGCTACAAAAATGTAATCCGCTGCAGTGTTACACCACTGTAGTTACACCAAGTCAAGAAGAAAGCAAGAAAGCTTTTTAAGTTTGTCACTCTGTTACTATATTACACTAAAGGTTGAGAAGTCTGAATGAATTCAAACAAATTTCTCTTTTAAACAGTATTTTCTCTCTGGAGCCAAACATTTGACAAATAGCTGAGCGACTTCTGCCAGGCTAAGACATCCTCCGAACCCATTCTCCACAGTGATGTTTTCAATATTTTTTTCTTTTTAAGTTTGTTTACCAACAAGTTCTCTCCACATTGATGAAGCAGATAATTTGTAAGACAGTCTTCAAATATAAATAAATTAGTGCCTGCTAATGAGAGCAATTTAAATCCACCTAGAACTAATCTGGAAAACACGAAGAAGAAATCTAACAATCTAATAACTGAGCGTTTTCTGTGATAGAAACACCCATCGGGGTCATTTCCATTTTCCAATGATGGTGCTGATTTTATTCTTAAGGTGGCTAAGTGCTAAACTGGCAACATCACTGATTTCATCTTGCTCACATTAATTTGAACAACCTACTGTCAAGAGGGGTAAGGACAGACATACTGTACAAGAGGGGTAAGGACAGACAGACTCATGAAAACACTCTTATCAGTGCAATTTAGTTTTTATCCACCTTTTCAATCAATAACTGCAGCTTCACTTTTACCTCATTTTCTATTACATATACAGGCGTTTTAGCAGTTTTGATCTTAACACAATAATTTCAGGAGTTAAAATAAACCTTCGTTTCTTTACTTTCTTTTTCTCCCTCTGCCCAATAGATCAAAGCCAATGTAGTGGATTATTTTATGTCTCCTGCTTTCTTCAGGTGAATTAACTGAGGTAAAAATTTTCTGACCTAATGGTTGACAATAAGAGCACCAAACAGTGTTTTTAAGTTTAAACTGGGACCACAGGGATGATATACATGCCTGTGAAAGGGGGCAGGTGACATTTAAGGATGGGATCAAAAGATCCTACAGTTATTTATCAGACTAGATGAAATGCTAAATACTTGGAACATATATATTTCCATGAACAGCATATTTCATATAAGCTTATTCTAAGATTCTGTAGTGTCACCTCTCATTTCATAGAAACTCCCCCAGCATACACTACTACTACACCAAAAATAGCACTGGAACACTTGCTGCTTCACAGTGAGCTCAGATGGTTTCTCCATCTTCCAAATTCTTCCTTTTCTGAATTCCTGACAAATATCCCCAAGGCTCCGGGCAAGCTGGTTACCTTTTTGGCTAGATAACCAACGGCATATTTTTTAGAGACAGTGTAATGTGCCTGCATGGAAAATGTTGTCCTCATCTCTCCAAAAGGCTCTGTATTTTGGAGCAGAGACAACACATTTCAAAGAAAACACATTTCTTTAATATTTCTTTTGTTCCCTTCACCTATTCTTAACTGTATGCCCTTCCCCATGCTGCCAGCTATTCTCACAACAGATTGTCTCTGCCCATACACTAATTAAACAGCTTGTCTTCTAAATCACTTTCTCCAGATCAAAATATTTTAACACTAGGAAAGACAGTCTTTGTACTCAAGCCATAAACCAGAATATCACACGTATCAGCTCACAATCATTAGATATGTCCTTATTCAAAATACGTTTGCAAAGCTGGTGTAGATGGTGCAGATAGTCATAGGTTCACACTGTCTTTCAGCTCAGCCAAATGCAAGCCAGTCCTGGTCCAGAGCCTGGCACCTACACCAGTAAGGTGTGATGCCCTTCCCAACAGGCTGCTTGGAAAGATTAGCACAGCACTGGCTCACAGAGCTCCTTGGTCATCAGCAATTTGCTCACACCAACCTCTTTGCTGCCTGTAACAGTCACTGTGGATTCTGTCATAACATGTCCTAGTTCCTTCACATTCAAAATGACACTGAAACAAAATGTATTTTAAATATCACTGACTTGGAGATAACACCGAAGAGCAATATAACAATCTTTTGTTCTGCTCTGTACTCTGGCACTGCTTGCTCCTGTCAGCTCCAAGGTACCCACCTCAGGGCACTGCCGAGCCACTGAGATGACACGACGGGAAAGTGTGTCTAAGAAAGGGCAGAAATGCTGGACAGGCAGAATATTAGGGAATAGAGGAGAGAACAAGGGAATAACAAGGTCAGGTGAGTGGGAGCTGCTCCCACTGGATACTGGAGGGTCTGCAGCCCATGGAGGACCAGTGAAAGGCCAGAGGAAAAGGGTTAAGAACAGCAGAGAGAAACCACTGTGTTCTGCCCCCAGCCCCTGTGGCACCTGCTGCTGGACTGGAGGGACTGAGTGTGACCCACAGGAACAACACGGGTAGAGGAGAGGTGTCTGGAGTGAAATGAGCCTGGGAGTGAAGCTGAGCCTGAAAAATGGGGAAGAAAGGCATTTTTAATGTTTGTGGGGGTTTTGTTTCCAAACATTCAACTCATTAATTAAATTTTTATGCTAATTATCAATAAATTAATTTTAGTTCCACAAGTCAAGCCTGTTCTGCCTGTGAGAGTACATGGTAAGTGATTTTGCTGTCTTTATTTTGACCCATGATGTCTCTCACTATTGTTCTTCCCATGTTCTCCCCATCACTGTAGGCGAGTGAGCAAAAGGCTGTGTAGGTGCTTGGTGCCAGCCAGGGCCTACTCACCACATCAGTGAAGAAGATAACACCCCTTGAGAACACAAAGGGAGAATTATGATATATTTTAAAATACAGATTATATTTCAGACACTTCCATGGGTTATGAAAAGGGGTTTGAGCCATTCTACTAGATATGGGCTTCCAATACACTCTAACCTCTTGGTGCCACAGTGTTATTTTAGTTCTCATGTTTTATAAAGAATGCTGCTATGGCTGCACAAGAAGATGTAGAATCCATCCTCTGTTTCTTAGCTGTAGTTAGTACCAGAGGGGAGACAGATATTAAAAGCTGTAAGCACTCACATTTATTACTAAACTTGGGAGAGACAATCTTGAACTCATACAAGACATAAGTCAGAGTAAAGAAGGATTTATTTTGTTTATTTGTTTGTTTGTTTTTTTACATCATTGTTTTTCCTCCTAAAACCACATTTCTGTGGTGTTTGTCTAGACCCAGATGGAATATGCAACAAGCTTCTCACAGAGCAGCAGCTTTCTCTAATGTCACTTTTGTAAATCTCTAAGCATGGATCTTGCTGCAGTCATAATGTGAGTACTGTGTCACGAAAATACAGAAACACTGCCTCAGACATTTTTTAGGCTCGCTAGACCCCTTTCCAATCTTCTTCCTTTCTCTAGAAAGCACACATAGGGCTTTCTGACATGCACCAGCTAATTTCTGCATGTTACTTATTATAGTACTGAAGAAACAAAAATAACAATTATAATCCCCAAACTCTGTGAAGGCCAAGCTGTATTCAGCCCAAGAAAAAAAGAAAAAAAGAAAAAAAGAAAAAAAGAAAAAAAGAAAAAAAGAAAAAAAAGAAAAAAAGAAAAAAAAAAAACAAATTGAATAAGAGGAATCCATGTATACATATGCTTTTCTTAAACATTGGAGCAGACAAAGGACCGCAGAGGTTGATGGCATAGACTTAAGCAATTTTACAGAGACTGAATTCATAATGTGTTGCTCCTCCTTTCTCTCCTTCAACTTCCTTCTGAGTTACACCTATATTCCCCCACCCAAGGAGTGCAAGAATGGGTTAATAATGATTGTTCCACATAGCTTCCCTGTACCTGCATGGATTTTTCTTGCCATTCCTGGTATAACATACTCACCATCAAAAACTAGAGGATAAGAACAAAATTAGCAAAATGTCTGCTACACTGAAGTTGCTTTCCTTGAAGTGGAATAGCTGTAAGTCCCCCTAACTTAATTAAATACCCAGTTAGAGGGCCTAAAATGTCAAAAGCTGGGATCCATAGATGTTTTAATTAATTTTTAGTACTAGCTTACTATCTTAGGTCTGTGCAGAAAAATATACTTTTCCGCAGCTCAAATACAATGGAGGGATAAGTGAGCCAAAGGATAAATCCAACATATTCAAGACAGTGGTTTAACCTCTAACAGAATTCAGAGACAAATTTGGCTCTGACTGATGAGGAGTCACTGCATGTAATGAAGTCATAAGCCTCAGCATCAGTTGTTTTGTTCACTCACAGTACCATGATTCGCCTGTATCTTCTATTGGCACTGGAGCATGAGAACTACTAAAGCAGGTGATCAAAAGCTAAAATAAAACTTTCTGCTATATTTCCACCACCATGATTAAAACACTGAATTAGAAACCTGAAAAAACACATGTGGCTTGCAGTATGTCAAGGAGAAAATTATTTCAGAGACTGGCATTGTAAAATTACCATTCCTGCCTTTCATATTCCAAATTCGTAAGAGTCTACAGTCACACTTCTGCCATTGCTAGACATACTCCAGTGAAGTGTCCAGATGGCCCTGTGTCTGGATTGCTTTGCATCCAGGAAAAGCAATTAGAACTACGCTTGTAAATGAGGGCATTGAGGGAGTCCAGGCAGGAAGGAGCAAAGGAAAACACTTGTGGACTACAGAGATTAATAGCTGCCTTTGTAACAGACACGTTACTGATGAACTAGAGGAGAATGCAACCAGAGTTTTCCAAGATGGAGCATACATTTTGATAATAAAGTCCAGGATTTCAGGAGTGCACATGCATTTTGAGTTAAAGAGTAGTCAGACAATATTTTTTGAAAGGATCAAAACATCTTTCCTGGCCATGCCTTATTGTTTCTACATAGTGAAACAGAACTTGTTCAGAAGCCTCTCCAGTGTGGTGGGAAATGTACTGTTTGAATCTCTGTACGCTTTATAAGTCACTGCACCAAGGACTGTTTTCCCAAGGAGCGCACATCAGCCTTAAACTGCTGGAGAGAAATGATCCCAAAGAGTAAAACATCTCAGCACTGACTGTGTTTTTAAAGACAGTTACTCTTGGTCTAAATAAAGTTTGATGGGAAAGACAAGCTGAAATGAAGACAGGCAGAGCATTTGCTGACTCTGGTGCATCCATGCCCAGCATGCCAGCTGCTGTATATTGTGCTCACAGGCTGCTCTTTTTGCCATGCTCCTCGTATAGAGACTACAGAGTTTCTGCAATTTGAGGATTCTTATAGTACCTGCATTCTTTAATTTCTCTTTTATAATAATTTACAAAAACCACATCTTCAGATCTAAAACAGAAGAACCGAAAGTGAAATTAAAATGCTCACCATATGAGGCTCTATGGATTTCTTGGTAGTAAGCACTAGAGTGTATCTAGATTTTTTGTTATTCTTACACTGTAAAGTTAATTTTTAGCCAAATATTATTTATTAGGATTATGAAGAAAAATACACTGTATGCAAATCTCTTTTGTTAGCATTTGGTTATATGTGTATCCATAAACAAAGTGTTAGCTAACTGCAAAATTCAGAACCGGGAGTGGGTTTTGTTTTAAATGACCCTTAAACTTCAGGACGCTCCAATTTGAAATGTACATTCAGGTGCATATCTGCTTAAAATAAACATCACATACATATCTACATACATAATCCTTTGCTGACCTACAACCACCCCTTTTTTAACCTTGTGCATTGAAGAATGACTCTCAGAAGCAGCTTTAAGGTGTGACGTGCAAAAGAACATATCACAAGCTGAGATTGTTTACATGCATTTGTTCTGGGTTTGTAAATCACTTTTCTAATCACTGATTTTTTATATTTCCTAGCCATTTTGTTTTGGTGGAAATGACTCAGCAAATTGTTAGGCTAAGGTCCGAACACTGAACTTTCAGCTCATAAATCTTGTGTAATTTTGGAGTATTACCATGAATGTGCAACAGTAGGTTGAATTTCACACCCTGTCCTGACAGCTCTGTCCAGAGACAGGATGCCAGCAGATGGCAGATGGATCACTGCATCGGACAGTTACTCTGTGCAAGTTGTTAATGGAACATAAAAGTATTTTTTTTAATTGTACCTTTGTTATACTAAACCCATCTACTTCTGGTGAGAATCTAAACACTTGTTCAAGGTTTGAATAAAGACTATCCTAATTAGCCTATATTTAACTCATGATGATGACAGCTGCTGTGTTCTGTAACAGTGTACTCTGCCTATGGAGTGCTTTCTATCTTTAGATTCTTGCACACTCTGTGTGTACAGAGCAAGCCAAAAGAATGGGGCTTTGTTATACTGTTTATTATGGAAACATTCACAGGTTGTTCATAAGATCCCTCGTGTACGTACGATAAAAATACTTCTATGGTTTTATGTCCCCTTGAAATTCATATTTCATGTCTGTTATGTCTGGAAAGTCTCACTGGGTGAAAAGCTATTTATAAGAATTATCAACTTTGAAATTAAATTTTTAGTGTGTATATGTTTTTCCCAGGTGGTCTGGGAGGACTGGTTCATCACCAGACCCAGAAAGTGGATGCTTCTGACCAGTATATATAGTGAATCTGGTGGCCCTGTACATATCCATTTTCTGAGAGTTCACACTTGCATGCATGTAAACAGACTGGGAGCCAGGTTTTGCCCTAGATTACTGAAAATGGAACATACAGCAATAACCAGGATCTGCGAAGGTAGGGCTTCTGTGGGGGAAGCTTTCGTTTACGTCTCTGACCTGATTGATGCTTATTTACTTGTACCAAGCATAATTATTCCAGTAGGACAGATGGCATAAACTGTCAATGCATGGTGTTTGGCATAGTATCATCCTGACAGTGCCTCCATTTCCTAAAATGGTACATGAAAATTCTAGTTTTTACAAAGCATTATTTTGCAATGAAATAATCTCCAGCCCTACCTAATCATAAATGAGTAGTTGTTTTCCTGGTTAGTTACACAATGAAATAATGGCAACATTTTGGTAACTTTTTGGATTACAAAATGAGTGGTGGCATGTGTCCATCTCCTCAGCTGAAATATTCTGTCAATACTGTTGGGACAGTGTGCCCTCAATAAGAGCAGATCTCTTTCTCACTTTATGTAGTTCAAAGTGTTCTTAAAATTCCCAAAAAATGCATGGTCTGATTACTGCAATTGCTCAATGTGGGATTCCTAGGCTCTTATCTGCGGTGTTAATTAAGGTAGGTTTGGTGGGCCTCTGCACAAGTCATGTCAGAGGCAGCAGAAGTGCACTACCACAATTCCTCTGGGAGGAATCCTCCTTTCATCTTTCCAGCTATGCCAAGGGATGCCAGAGGCAAGCTGTCCCCAGTGTGGCATGGGCTCCATGCTCACAGATACACTGCTGGATGGAGCAAGAGACCTGTTAAGAAAATGCTTTGGGTGAAAGGACTGCGGTGCCAACAGAAAATCCTTCCTCTCCTTCCCACCTGCCAGCGTGTGCATACAGCCTCTTATCTAGCTTCAAAAATGATCCTAACCACAACGCAAGATCAAGTTGCCTTCAAGTCCCTTCCACCTGTACAGACAGTGCCAAAGTTGCGAGGATTTCGGAACTCTTGCTGCCCTGATACCAGCCGTGCAACACTGCTAAGAGTGAAGGGGATAAACAGAGGCAACTGGATACATACAGAACCAGAGCACTGAGGCATATGAACAGGGAAATTTGTGTCACACACACAGCTAAGTTTCTTCCCATCCTTTCCACAAGAAACTGGACTGTGCCAAATAGCCCTTGAAGACAAATAATACAAGTAGCTAGCTGGTACCATCACTAGAGAATTGATGCACACTCAGTGACTTCTCAGCTACCTCCAGATTTGTCAGTCACACCACCCAACATCTTATTATGTTTTTCAGTGTCTTTTTAGCCTGTGTTTGTTCCTTTTAGAGTCTTGCTAACTATTCTCCTAATTTTTATGTCCTCTCTTTAAAGGTGGTAACAGGTTGTTTTACACTCACCAACATGCCGAATTTCGGTTCATTAAGGAGACAGTTACAATAAGAAACAAGAGTACACATTGAATTAAATTTCGTTCAGTGCTCAGGATTACATCAAGAACAGTTACTCTACTTGTAACTTCATCTGATTAGGTCCAAACATTCATGAAGCCTAACAGTGTAAACATCAGGTGATAATAAATTACAAAATTACTAAAATTATAATGTTATAAGGTTATTATATTCTGCACATCAAAAATGTTATGTAAATAATCACTTAAAGTGAAACCACTGGTATTAAGGCTAGTTACAAAGATGCATGTAAATTGTAAATTACACCCGAAATATTTCAAATAACTGAAACTCATTACTAAAAATAATGAAGGAAAATATGTATAGCCCTGTCCACCAAATCACAACAGAATAGACGAAATGAAATGGAATGTAATGTATTTATGGCAATCAAAAAAAAAAAAATCAAAGGAATTAACATACATCTTGGCTAAACAAGAAGACGAAAATCTCTAAATTCCTTTGGAAGCTGACAAAATACCAAGGAGGAAAACAACTCAGCAACAACTTCAGATGGCTATATGCAACAAGCAGCTGCATTAACTCAAGAAAATGAAGGAATACTTTTAACACAAAAAGAACTCACATTATGTGCAAAAAATTCACATATGCTATACGAAACATTAGTATCAGCATTTATTTGAGATACTTAAAATACTTCAAGGAGAGTATGTATTATGCTTTAACAGGGAGGCTGGACTAGATGATCTCAAGAAGTCCCTTCCTGTGATTCTCTAATTATTTTAATCATAAACTATCATATTGACAGTTTAATGGCCTTGTCCATGTCACTCGGAAATCCAATACTCAGCTGACAATTAATCAAAGATTTTTTGACTCTCAATTCATATAATGACTTCAAGATTGTAACTTTTCTTGGGCAGAAGCAGGCTGGAAAGCTCAGAGATTTCACTGAAGTGAAGCAGATATAATAAAAAGGAAGGCAAAAAAGAAACTACGGATCTTAGTTGTGTTTTTGCAGGACTAACCTGAGACACTTTTCAATAACACTATTTTCATTAAACGAAAATATAAGCCCTTTTGAAGTGCTCTCCAGACAGGCATGTACATGCTTACTCACCCATAATCACCAGTCACCTTTTTCCATATTTATTCTGAGATACTACTTATGTCCTGTCTGGGACACTTCAAAGTCATTTAATCAAAATGGAAAGTGCTCATACTTCAGTCTAACAATTAATTACTTCCTTTCAAAAACAGTTACAACTAATTTGCTCTCATCTGTGGGAATGTTTTAGAAATAGACATTTATGAAACTAACCAGCTTGGGCAGCTTCTCATCCACTCCATCCCTGGAAAGACTTACCTTCAGTTATGCCACCTCCAAGGGAAGCATCACACAGGTCACCTCTAGAAGCTCTGCCTCAAAGAGAGAATCCCTGAAGCGAACTATTAGCAAGTTAGCAAAACAGTGTTTGCCAGGTCTGTGGCACTGCTTGTGAAAGAACTGCTTACAGCAATTCAGACTCAGAAATAGGGGTACTGGCAACATAAAGGGAAATCACATATGAGAAAGTCTACACAAAAATTTAGGGTAGGATGTCTGCATGGTAGGCAGGGCAGGTAATGATCATGATTTCAGTCGGTGGCATTACAGCGGTTTTTGTAGTAGAGCTGCAGATCTACTCCAACACATCTGTCCCCTTGCAGTGAAGGCATATCACTCAATCATCTCTCTTCTCAGGTTCACACTCACAACAGCAACCCTGCTTTCCAAGTCTTACAGGCTTTATCATCCCTGTTCCTACAGCGAGCCATTACATTCTCTCTGTTTTCAGTGAGTGGTTGTACATGTCTAAAGCAACATGAGGTGTTTTGAAGACTGTTTTACAGCCATTCCTTGTAAGGAAAAAACTTAGGAGATACATTTCCCACCAACACCCTCAACAAGGAAATTCAGAGTCAGATCTATAACCCCTGCATCATCATCTAGAGAAGTCCGTGTCTCTCCACTGACTACAGAGACCCTTACAGACATTAACTACCATCTCAACTAAACATGTAAATCTTTCATGGTGTCCAACATCTGAAAACTACTGCAGGTAACAGCAACAAAACTAAGAGCAGGCTATACAACACAAGCAAAAAACTGCCAGTGAACTTACTCTGAAAACTGTTTCCACCTTTGCAATACCCTTCCCAAAGATGGTTCCAAGCTGGTCTCCAATCCCAGCCAGCAAGAAGCCGAACAGTGGAATCCCAAATATGGCATACAAGATGCAGAAAACCTTGCCACCAACAGTGCTTGGGGCCATCTTCCCATACCCTGAGGAGAAAAACAATTGTCAGACTCTCAGAACTTATACACGGCTTTTTAGAAAACAAACTAATGGGTTTTAAAAAAGCTGCTTTTCCCACAAGCATACCTTCGTACCACCTATAATTCCTATTTATAGACTTTCCATGTCATGATGTCATTTCCCAGGCAAGCTACCTTCTGTTACTCCATTTTTCTTTCAGCCTCAGTTACCCAAATTTTCTATAGATTCAGCCTACCTAATATTGCTGTTCACTTAATTAATCTAGCTGATATCATGGCACAAAAATCTCTCCATGCTGGCCTGGTGCCTACATGCTGCTGCTCCTCTTGGCCTGTGCCAATGGTTTCCTGACAGGAGTGTGATTCATCTGACAAGGCCCATTTTCAGTGGTTAGCTCAGACTGTCCTCAGCCCCTCATCATACTGACTAGCTACACTGCAGCCTCCAAACTGTACCCACACTATGCAAATCTGCCCTTGAACTCTTTACTCAGTAAAGCATTATTACTCCAGTAGCCATGGTATTTCTGTTAAAATGTTAAAGAGAAAAGAATTGTGACAGCAATATTTGCACCTTTTTATTTAAGATCAGGTATCTTAATTGAAATGTCATAGAGATTTTGATTTTAACTATACATAATTACTCAAATATTAAAAACTATCACACAATCACAAATAACGGATGCAATGAAGTATCCACAGAGGAGGAAATCTAAGAAAGTGTCAGGTCCTATTCCTGTTAGATTGGCAACACTGCCACTGGATATATCTCTCTGCCATGGGACGGTGAAAGAACAATAATGCATGTTCGATAACCTACTGTCCTTTTCACAGCTGCATCTATGATCCCAGATTTCTCCTGAAAGTCCAAGAAAGTCCAGGCTCCCCATGGGACACTGGACTGAGCTTGACCAGGTAATCTGCTGAGTTTCTGCCTAAAAGGAGCCCTAACAGGTCTTTGGTGGACAAACTAAAAGCATTTTTGTGCCCTGACACAATACACAGATTTTATGCAGCCTATAAAAATCTCATTCATGGAGAATTTAAAACAAATATGGGCAAAAATCCAAGGTCTTTTCAATAAGTTATTCAAATAGCAGATGCCAATGAATATGACTGCATAAACTATGCCTACATAGTAGCATTTATTTTAATGAGAAATTTAAAAGCTTGTCACTTGGGTCTATCAAGTAAACAAATATTAAGGGAAGGTTTTCTTACATATTAATCAGAAATGTTTTCTTTCTTGCCAATCGCTGGTTTTATGCTAACATTAAAAAAACATAATAATGCAGCTTAATATAGAGGAACATATTGTACACTATATACAATCACTCTTTCTCCCTCACTCTGACAACAAAGAAAAGGCAGGGCCAAAGGCACAGACTTCACTTTTAGAGATGATCACTGCAGCAAGTCCTTTAACTGCCACAGGATTCTTTTGTTGTTGTTGTTGTATTACCTATATAAAAAGCCTGCAGAATTCAGTCAGATTCTCACACTTTATTGAAGGGTTATGTGATTGTCAAGTTATTTGTCTGTACAGTCACCAGTGTGTGCATCACAGCTGTAATGTGGAGAAGCTCTTTATACAAAGCAGAACAATACTCAAAGACAATGCAAATAAAAATCAACAATTTACCAGTGATTTCCAAATAATTAGATCTCCTGATCTGACTACTATGACAGCACTGAAATCAAGCTTATAAAACTACCGAATAATTGTCAGCAAATTAATTTTATCAACAATGTTATTGGTTTCTTAATTTTTTCCGTTCAGACCATCTTCTGAAATCCCAGCTTGCTGAACATTCTTCAAGAGAGGAACTGGCTCAGAGAGGAGATTAAAAACCTTAGCATATCTAAGGCCAGCATTCAGGGATCAAGAGACTAAATACATTGGACATAATGCATGGGGAGGGAGATGATAAGGGTCTGCCTGAATGATATTATTAAAATTAGTGGTTAAAAAAAAGTGAATGGAGCAGCTCAGTATATCCTTCATTTAATACAGAGAAATGCATCAATAATTCAAGGCCATGAATTCAAGAAAGGAAACTCAAAGTGGGTATTTTACACAGTGTATCATTAGTGGAATTCCTTCAATTGTTAGTATGAATGTAAGAATTTTAAAAAGTGTGTACTAGTTACGAGAACATATTTCCAGTCTCAAGGAGCAGGGCAGGGTATGAGAAGAATTGCAACTATCAAACTTCAGAGCATAAGCCAAAATCAATTTATGTATTTAGGAATAAAGTTACACTTCTGGGCAAATTCATCTATAATATTAAAAGCCACACTCCTGACAACCATAAAATAGTTATTTCATTGGGTATGGCTTCTTGATCTTTTTAGTGAAAACTGAAACCATCTGCATCTACATCATGAACAGGGCTATGAAGACTGCATCAGTATTACCTGTTTCAGCTCAGCATTGCTATTCTACCGTAATTGTGTAAACAGCTTCTGACACTTGCCCAGAGACTCAGTGCCCTTGACACATGCTGAAGCCATGTCTTCAGCTAACACACAAATACACTGCAGCTACTTTATTTCCTTGTGGTCTACCTTCCTCAAATTTATTTCATTATCCATATCTCAGTGTGACTATGTATTTTAAAAAATAAACAGTAAACATACCTATAGTTGTGATGACTGTTCCAGCAAAGAAAAAGGCACCTCCAAGGTCCCAGTGACTGCTCCTGTTAAAGGAATTTCCAATGGGACTGACTCCTGCATTATCAGAATCAATGGCATGCTGCAAAGACAGAGACAACCAATCAGCCTTATGCATGCCTTACTGTATCCAATGCAAGTTGGTATAGGCTCCAAAGCAAAATTTCTGGGACCATGGAAACAGCTCAGATTTAAGCTTTTTTTTATTATGTGCTCATAGTATAGTAACATCTTCTGTACACATAAATTGAATAAACAACTGAACTGAATATCCGTTAAGGTGGAAGAACGTTACAACACATAAACAAATGACAAAAGATACAAAGCAATTGAGAAGTAGAGGACCAACACGTCAAATTAATCCATAAATACCATTCTTGAAGCAAATACTGCCAAAGGAAAAATTCATCAATGGGAACAGTTCATGTCAGAAGCAGCTAGAAAGGTGTTAAATACAAATAATGTTTGTGAAGTCAACTGAAGCTAGTCAGCTAAGGATTTCAGTTCTCGGACAATTAGTAATTGATTAAGTAATTTATATTCATGCTAACTAAAGAAAAAAATATGGCATATACATACCTCGATTTAAATGAAAAAATAAGATAGCAATGGAAACATCATGAAAAAACTTTGTGATCAGCTTGAACTTCCCAATTGCCACACTGCACATGATCTCATGTCCAGTGAGACCAAATACAAATACAGCATGATACAGCGAGTCCCTGACAGTGCTTGAATGAACTATATCCTGGATAGAAGCTGAGGTGGCTAAACTGCTTCCTTGTCACTGTCCTTTTTCTCACATAGCACTGAATCAAACCAGGCAGACATACCAGCCTCCTGAATGTTCATTGGGAATTTCTAAAAATGCACCACACTGTATCATGCGGACATACACATTTACATTGCATTGCAGCCTTACAGTCCAAAGGAACATAGAGCTAAATATATCAGCCTACAAAGCACAGAAATAAATCTCTCATCAGCATCTCGTATATTCACCTGAATTGCTCTAAGTTCACTTTTGAGATGCCCTTCAGCACATATTTTCAAGTTGCTTTTAGATGTCACACAAACTATTCTTCATCATAGAGAATTCAGACCTCACTGCAGAACAGCAGATAAAATGACTGCCTTCCTCCTTCCCAAATGTTCCCAGCTGAGTTTAATTTCCATAAAACCACTACAAAGGAACCAAGCTTCTCTCTTTCTACCTCTTAACATTTCCAGCTCTTTGCTTTTCTCCTGTTCTGCTCCAACCTCACTTCATGTTGCTGTTATCAGCTACTCAAATTACTACCAGATCTTCTCCTCTCTCACTCTAGTATTTGCTCTTCCTCCTAAATATTGCTACCAATCTTTAGCCTTGGTAGTTTCAGTGAACTTATTGCTGAGCTCAACAAATGAAGTAAAGTGCTGCCTCTTTTCATCCGTTTTTTCTTTGACTTTGTTCAACATGGAATTCCCACCTATCAATACAGGTTTGTTTTGACTTTTCTTATTCCATTTCTGTAACTGATTCTCCTTCCCCTCTGACTTATGATCTATGAATTGTCACTGTAGTTTTCTATTTCACCTTTTCCTATACAGTCCATCTGCAAAGCAAGGTTAGCCTTTCTATTTTACCATTGCCCCATTTCTTACCTGTTCATGAGTTCTCTCTTGATCTTCTCTATAACCTCACATTCTCTTGTGGATTTAGCACTGACTTTTAAATACATCCATTTAACACTGCTTCTCTTCCCAGCCTTCATGATACACTTTTTTCTGCATGAATTTCTTTCCACCAATGGATTGTTTACCATATTTTTCCTTTTCTTCCACTTCCATTTTGCACTTTTTCTCACTCATTTTTTGCCTATATTTCCAACTGACTTCATGGTCATAAATGTTCCTCTACTGCTTTTTTAGCTTGGGCTAGTTTCAGTAAATCTGCTTCCCAGCTTTTAGTTACTTATCACATTGCCTCACAAAAAGGGGAAGGAGTGGGAGGGGAAGCTCATGGGCAAGAACAGAGACAGCTCTATCTAAAGAGTTCAGTATGGGACAGCCTTTTTTAAAAGTAAAGCTGCTACATGCCAGGCTAAGCTGATGGTGGAACTATAGCATGAGCAAGCTCCAGGCTGGACTGGTTGCATTCCGTGAGGGCACAAAGCCAGGGCTCCTCAGCACATCTCCATACCTCAAGAAATAGGGATATAGGGAAGGGAAGCCCTTTGAAAGGGCTTCTGTACCAGTGGCTGGCATATTGCAGGTGGTGTGAAAGCAGAGATCATTTGTTGGTTTATGCAGAAGAGCATAAATCAGCGTAACAGACAGGTTGCCCATTTAAATAGGCCATGACACACCGTCAGCTACCCTGGCACATTACTTCTGCCAAGGAATGCTGTCTGCCCTCCCCTTGAGTGTGTGAATGTCAGCAAGCTAATTACACTTAAATCACACTTGAGTTTACACAGTTTAGCAAGTCTTTTAGGGCCAAGCAAAAACCCCTGACGTGGAGTGTCCTGCTGCCTTAGAGCATTTTGAGATTCTCAGGCTCCGTTCTCATCCACAGCAAATTTAACTTTTTCTTTAAAGCTTCACTGACATCATTCATTTATAAATATCCAACTATTCCAATGCTGTCTTTTAATACGTAGTATTGTGCCTACAGCGATGGAGGACAAAAAGAGAGCAGCAGGACAAAAGCTGCCAGCAGCCTGCAGCTAACAGCACTTAAATAATCAATTTCAGCTCATGCATGAGAAAAGGATGCCTTACTACTACGAGCACAAGTTCACCTACGCAGAAATATCCTGCGAGATGAAAACTTACACAAAACTCAAACAAGGACACTATCACTGGCAAGACTCTCCCAGTTCCCACAGACCACAAAATTTTACAAGTTTCCCATCTGAAACTTCAGATAGGCTTTGAAGCAATGACCTGAAGAGCCACAATCCTCAGATTATCTCTGTAGGGAAAAATCTAATTACCAGAGTGCTAAACACGCTGTTAAAAAACCTTACATATTTGACATTTAAAACTAGAAGTTTCCGTTACATTTATAGTTGAAGTATCATTGAAAATAACAGGTCATTAAAGTATCCAAAGCTGTTCCACACTTACTCCTTTCCTGATCCCTTCTTCCTTCTTAGGAGGAGCTATAAGCACAGTATACAAGTACACAATATTTTTTCAGTATACTTTATTAACAGAAAGAGCAATCTTCTTTAATGAATAACTACCAACCTAGGGAAATTTTTATTTTGAAATACCATCCATTCAGGGAAGACAACAACTTGAAATACCTCAAAGGGCTGAAATTGTCTTTTTTGATGTCCAAGTAATGTATGTATGCTAAAGCCAACATGCAGGTGGGAGTGAAGGGAATGACAAAACTACTAAAGTAAAGACAAGTACTCAATATTATTTTTTTTTCCTCTATTTCACTTGCTTATATTCAGGCTGCAAAACTTAAATACTATGAGGGATGGCCCCACTCTGGGCTGCCAAGTTGTTAATATACGGGACTCAAAGTCCTGAGAAAGGTACAACAATTTGTCTCACCAGGTGCCAAGGATTCTCCCCCATGTCCTAGGTTACAATACAGATATACTCAATATTCTATTACCACCAGCTGTGGGGCATTAGCTGTTATCTCCTGCTATGACTCACCCCTCAAAACAGACAAGGGGCCATCAAGATCCAACCACATGACTCATGGACTTATCTCATCCTAGTGTGAGATGCTCCGCCCAGGAGGGAGGAGCCAAGCATTCCCACCTGGATATAACCTGGCCTTGGAACTGCCCAAGTCAGCCCTGTCTACTGGGTTCCTCGAGGACCAGAGCTACCACTGGACCTTCAGCTGGAGACCAGACCTTCTACAGGATCACTGTTTCAGTAGAACTACTTCATTGGGACTGCTACCCCCACCCTAACAGGGTGTCAGGTTGTATCTCACTGTCAGTGCTTTTCCTTGTATTATTGCACTTATTTTTAATTTTTTCTATTAAATTTTAATCTTGACTTGTTATCTCCCACTGGTTTGTTTTCAAATACACCCCCCCCAAGAACTCAATAGTATATCTTCTCTGTGGATAGATACAATGATAATCTGTCCTTATGTCAAAACAGAAACTACATGTGTTTCACCACCCCTACCCCAGCAACACCGTACAAGTGTTGGGCTCCAGCTTGCCCCATCTCTGTCTTGCCTAGCCACAGGCTCTCTCAAGCTAGAGTCTGAGCTGTGAGCTGAAGTCACAGCCCAGCCTCAACTTGTCATCTGGACGACCCTGATAGTCTGGGCTAGACGATGCCCCTGGGCGCCCACAGCCAGCCATCCTCCCTGGCGGGCAGTGGTGAAGGCCACAGCTGCCAGTCCAGTCCCTGTCCCCTGGGGTGCAGGTGCTCCTCCCTGTGCCTGGATATTCACACACCTGATCCTCCTTGGGCTGTGAGGGAGTATATGCCAGTGTTCACCAGTGTATGGGGTACAGTCTTACATACTTATTTAGACCACTAAATAAGATGATTATAGCAAGAAAAAATCTAGAGTTATGCCCATAAGCAACAAGATAGCTGGGAGCCAGTGCAGCCGATGTGGACAGGAATAAAACAGACTGGTTTTGGCTTCTCTGTGAAGAAAGGTTTTTATCTGGTTCATTTGTTCATGTTTCTGTAATTTCTCCAGTAAGACCCCAAGCATGAAGAATACGAATCTTTCAAGGGCAAGTGTAATATCCCTCCAGAGTGCCGAGACAGTCAAAGATGTACCTAAGTGTACTCTAAGTGTAATCAAGGATAGGAATTTGGTAAGAAAATTCTTGTCATTTTTTTGCCTAGTTCTATTAATTCCTCTCCACAGATCATGCTAATCCAATAATTATTATCTCCCTCTACAATTCTTTTTCCAAGCAGATTCCTATCAAGCATACAAAAGCTGTTTCAATTGCCTTTTATGCTCTGATGTTTCTCTATTAGGATTATTAGGATGCTTCCCATTAGCAAGCAGTTTTTAATAAATAATTCTTTAATAACTTTTTTCTATACTCCCTACCTTTCTATTTATTTTCACCACCCTTTATACAGTCTTAAGGGATCCTCATTATAAATTCCCATTTATTCACTTTTCCACGACAGCATTTTCTAAGGGCCAAGGCCAGCAATTTTTTTTTCAGATTAAATCAAAGGTAACAATCTTTCAAAGTCCATTTCTTAAATATTTCTGCCTGTCCTATAAAGGACTTTAGATGACAATCAGCCAGAGAGTGATCTACCTACACTTAGAGTGATTTGATTGTCATGCATGCACCGTGTCTGAGGGTAGATTACAGCATTCAACAAGGGATATGCACAGAGATCTAAGTCCAAAAGTCTTAGCTCCCTGCAAGTATGCCAGCTAAGTTCTGGAAGCAGCATAGCTACAGGACAGCTGCAGACTTGTGCAGCATCCGAGGCTCAGTCTATCTCCTACACAACTAGAGTAGCTCTGGACTGAAGTTAAAACTAGGATGCATGCACCAACTAGGACAGGACTATCTGAATCCTTTTTTCGTACCCTTTATGAAGGAATAGGATAAAATAAAAATGGGGCAGAAGGTAAGTTGGGACAAGACAGCCTCCAGAGGCACAGGCAGAAAATAATCAGATACGCACCACTGTTTTTCTTCAGTCTTGTTTTCAGCAACATGTAAGTCTTCTCCATGGTTAATTCAAAGTACTATTTTTTTCCTGCTCTATCTAGCGTTTTCTTCTAGCACATGAAAATTCTTTTCATTTTATATGGAAACAGCCTGGAAAGAGAAGCTGACTTATGACACTAGTGAACCAAGCAAGCAGCAGCAAAATGAAACATCTCTACAGGATGTTCCCTTTCTGGCTTCCCTTCAGGGTAAAACTGGTTCAGAACACTAATCCAAAGTGCCTATCCAAAATATGAATTCTTACTAACATAATTAGACCATAAAGCCTGACTACCTTATTTCCAGCTCTGCTTCCTTTTCAGCTTGCAGTCTCACTCTAATGAGTTGCTGTAGTCATTAGTGGATATTGATAATATTACTTTGTTCCCAGGTGAGTGATTTTTTTTTTTTTAATATATATATATATACTATAATAACTCACGCCCCTAAATTAAACCCTGATGGACAAGGAAAAAGAAAGCAGCCCAACAATAAAGTAAGTAACTTCTTAAGGAGCAAGCTACTCCATCTTACATCATTTTGCAGGGTTCCTTATGAAAGCAGGACTCATTATGGAAGTTTTTACTCATATACAGTGCACAGGACATATAGAAGCAGAGTGTGAATGCCCTTATCAGGTTCATAGGAATTATTCTGCCAAAACACAAGGATGGTCTTCCCGCACCTCCTAATGATAGATAAAATCTGATCTTTCCCAGAGGTGTAACCTCCCCATTATACACTCTCTGTGGGCATTAATACAAAGGCAGGATGACTTGGTTTGGACCACAGCTACTAATAAGCTTATTTTATTATATATAAAAACAAAACAAAAAATACTTGTAGTATGTTAGCAGATGTATCTAGCAAAGTTATTTTTCTTTTCAACTCCTATGTCCAGCCACCTGCATCCTGCTATCTTCTGCTATTTGATCTAACAGGTACGATGCAGCTAAATGTACTTGAAGCACCTGAAGTTTCATTATCTTCTAACATGTTCTAGGTTTCATTTTTCTCGAACTCTGAAAACTCAAAAATGTTGAGATAGAACACACAATTTTGTCATTTTCTTATCTGGTGTTCACTATTTTGCCAAGCTGTAGCTCACCTATAACCTTAAATAGCGTACTAGCTTCACTGCAACGAGCATCTTCAGATGCAGAAATGGGCCTTAAAAACTTGCATTTAAGAACTTCCACTTCAGGTGGCTTTAGAAAATCCGGACTGCACTGTGAAACACTTGGAATTTCTATGAAAAAATTACCTGTCATTGTGTTAGTATTAGACAGACCTAAACCAAAATCTAAGAGACAAATACAATTTTAAAATACTTAGAATCTTCCTAAGAATCTGCTCTGTTTACATCACTGTATTACTTCTGCAAGTATAAAGGAACTTCCAAGGCTGAACTCAGCAATTCACATTTGTGCTACCAGTCTTAATATTTTGCAATTGGTTTTTGGAGATAAAGATGGAAAGGATATGTCATCCCCACTAAATTTTAACATCTTCCTCATGCAGCGCTGTACATCTTCCCTACAGGTTTTCCAAAGCATAATTCTTTGTAAGACTGGTATTTAGGGAAAGGTATAAATTTCTCCATCATTAGTCTTGTAAGGACCATGATACTTCTTTGCTCTTCTTAAAATATTGTTCCAGACCCAACCCCACAAGTAAAATAATACAAGTTAATTCTTAGGTCTTCCTTTTCATATTTTTCCATATTCTCCAAAGCACAGCAGTGAATCAACACTGTCATTCTGGTGAGTATGATCTGTGCTCATCTAAGGGCTTTCAGGTAGTCAAATAACATTAATTATGAATAGTTCCCTTAATGGTAGACTGCACACAGCACAGCAGTCAGGACCCATGGAGGGGCCACATCAGTCTGAACTCACAGCTGTAAAGACAGACACTGCATTTGGTACAATGCAGAAATGCATTGTGCCAGTCAGGGGGATGTCACTTCTGAGATTGTAGACGTGAAGTCCTGGAAGCACAACGTTAACTCTCTAAAATCACCTTCAAGCAAGCTCATTGTTCTCCTGTGCAAGTCAGTTACAATCACAGTTTTCTGTATCAGCATGCCCAACTACATTCCTGGAGCCAGTTTCACCCCTCAGACATACAGAAGCATCCACAGAAACTTGTTCTCTATTTAAAAATCTGTTTCAATATTTCACATCACTTGGCCTTACGACATTTGCATCCTAAGCTGCTAAACCCATTTTAATTTACTTTTGCACAACGACTTCCAGTTACCTATGCAATGGCTGAGGACATATTCAAATCTCAGAAGATGGTAAGGTCTGTCCAGAATATCTGTCTTCGAATGACACAGTATGTCTGTTCTTTATTTTAGTGCCATCACTTCTGAGGTGAAAGAAGGAAAAATATTCTGTAAAATAAAGAATCAGTGTTGCTACACAGCTTAGGCTAGAGAATAAGGTCTGTTTAGAAATCTTACTATTGCAGTTGGCATGCAGGACTTCACAATCTGCTGAGGTGCTTTGCTTGTTATACCTTGTATGAGTTCTGCTTTCTGCTTGGAAAGAATGCATCTTGCATATCTTTTACTGGTGACAATCTCACCAAGGGAATAAAAACTCCTTGCTTTTAGCATTTTCAAAACATCCTTCAATCATTATTTCTAAGGAGTAGAGGAAAATAGAGATCTCTGCAACAGTTCCTAGAGAAACCCATCTGAACCTATATCCCTGGACCCTGCCAACTTAACATGTTCACCTGTCTTTTGCAGACAGATCAAGGATGTGATCCAAGTCATCCCTGATCCAAAATCTGTGTAGTCACACCAGTGCAATACTACTTTGTGCTAAAGTAGATTTGGCTTCTTAGCTATAGCACCAGGCTGCCCAAAAGTACAGGTACAGCTACAAAGGTTTTGACTCAGAACTGACCTGTCTTATGTGAACACAGAGCACAAGCATGGAGAGACCGTATTTATTTGCAAAATTCAGGTTGAAGAGTAGGGGAAGGCCTTTTCTATCACATCAGTGAGATATTGGAACAACTTGTTAAAAGAAATAAGCTAATAAATTTGATTCACTTTTGGAAAGGTATTTTTGACATAGCTGAGTAGTTGGACACAAGAATGCAGGGGATAGCGCCGTGTTCTTTCAAATAACCTGAAATCATACCACAGCTCTGGTGTGACACCCGAGGGAAACACTGTGCTTTTGGAAGGCTGATACAAATTCAGATCCAAAATACGAGGCTGAAGTTTGACTTTAGAATACATCACTTAGGTATGTCACATTTCCTATATAATCTTTGTTTTGTCCAGGCTGATAGGCTTCTACATGGGATCCCAGAAGATACTCTACAGAAGACTTGTAAGATCTATGAAACTTTCCTTGTCTAGAGTTTTAATCAATGAAAGATAAATCTATCCTTGACAGACCTTTCTTTCATGTTATTACATTTTCTACTTATCCTTGCATAATTGATAGTCATTTCCTTCAAAATTGATTCTAAAACTCTGCATACTAGATCAGACTAAAAATGCCGAAGTTTCAAAATGACAATTACTTTCTATTTTTAATTGTATACCTCATCCTCCTTCATTTATTTAAAAATTACAACAACCTGTAAGTTAATAATCCAGTAAGTCCAGAATTCTTGGCAGAATATTTTAAAAATCCCACCTACCATGTTCTGTGTGCCCACCTGGTTGCTGGTTTTAATTTTGAGGAAAGAATTAAGAACTTAAAACCTCTTGAAAATTTGTAGAGATGAGAGCAAACTTGATGATCCTTATGGGTCCCTTCCAACTCAAGCTTATTCTATGATTCTATATTTACAGTATTTTGGAGACATAGTTTCTGCTACTTAGACCTTAAAAATGACTAGGAAAGAGCCTGCTCTTCACACTGCCCATTCCAAAGCCTTTGTGAACAATTTTGTTCCCCACCAACTCAGCTGATCAATGAACCACCAAGCTGTTTCTCCTAACTTCCAAGAAGTACTGTGTTCTTCACATGGCTTACCCGAATCAGTGTCTCCAGCTCTAGTTCAGTTACACAAACGTGGTCCCGAAGAAAGTCAGCCTTCTCCGATGCAATTGCGTCCTTCTGCCTGCTTTCAAAGGGCTGCTCCAGGGTACGGAAGATGAGTCCCCCTGTTACCAGGTAAACTACCACCACGAAAAAGATGGCCACCACTGCTCTCCAATTCATGACTTTCTGCAGGCCTTGAGAAGGGGCTTCCATGGCGGCAATAACAGTGGCTTGGGAGGAAACAGAGAGTCGTGGAGATGGGTAATGCCCGTTAGTTTTGGGCTCAGGCTCACAAGCTGGCACTGGTGAGGGAGCAGCCACTGAAACAAAGTAAAAAACCTTATTCAAAATCAAATCCCTTAGTGTATGACCTTGATTTTCATATAAAATTTTCCTAAATAACATTTTCAAGACCCTCACATAAACCACGTTCTTCACATAGATGTGATTCTTCTCCTGTGGAAGGTTCCATGTCTGCTTTGTCCATCCATGTACAATGGACACCTCAAGGGTTTGCTTTGCCCATTACCTATAAAAATTCACCCATTACCTCTAGAACTGGACAGGCCAGTTGCATGTGCAAAAATTTCAGAAATATGCAGAAAACCATTTATGCAAAATGAACATGGAAATTTTAACAAGTTAGGATATAAATTACACAGGGTGGCATTTGGTGAAGGACCCTGGCAATGATTTACATCCTTAAATCATAATACTTATAGTATTAATAGTGTTAAGACATTGAACTGCTAGTGATTCCTGATCACTATCTAACCTGGTAACAGAAAATGCTTTGCAAACCTAAGTGCTGTTTGGCATGCTCACATAAACTGGCCCATACTATTTACTTGGATTCACAAAACCGTAACTTGTGAAAACATTCTTAAGGCCTGGAAGCTTCACAAATTTTAGCATAAATCATGTGTCAGCCAGAGTACACTACATGTCTGAGGTCAAAGTTACATGCCAACTGCAACTACGGACCTCTCACCTCAGGACTGAGCCACTGTGTAGCCCAGATGACCTTAGCAATATATCAGAGCTATGAAGTCCTGACCTCCAGTTGGACTTAATAGCCCAACCACTGTGTCAAGCTACCAACACATCTACATCAAAGCCGGGTGACCTTCAAATAATTCAGGTGTCTCATCATCACACTTCCCCACTCTCTGTTACTAGTGTTACCAATAGCAGGATGAGGCTAGGTTCCACAGCATCCACTGGTATAATAGTACCACATGTAGGTTTTGAAGATGCTGGATTCATTTTAAACCAAATTCCTGTGTAATTTTAACCTGGTGCAGCTGTCGCTGGCCTGTAATTTCTTTGAAACCAGATTAATTTATTGCATATCAGATCTGAATTAGATTACAGTTAAAATACAGTGATTTTAGGTGCATTCTCTGAATTTATTTACAATGTGTCTTTGCTGTTTCACTTAGAAATTAAAGCAAAAAGATTTACAACATCCCATCAGAGGGGCATCTCAACCCCATTCTCTACAATTTAAACATACAATATGATTATATCTTGAGTCTGAAATGGGCTACAACTCTTTCCCAATATAAATGATTTTATGATACTGAATAATTCTAGAACTCAGGCCTTTACTACAGTCACGCTTTCCTACAAGTGACACATCTCTGGAGCATTGCATGGAGGATAGAGCTTCCAGCTTATTTGATAATCAACAAACTACCGAAATCCATAGCTGCTTTACACTTACAGTTAATATTTCATTTCATATATGATTTAGAGGTTCCAGATGCCAAATAGATTAGAAAGAATCCAGGATCAGAAGAAAAGCCTTTCTGGCTGATTCCTTTTTTGTATATCTCAGTTTTGAAACACCCTGTGGCACAGCTGCTCAATTTGACCATCAAAAGATCATTATGTTTCCCAATACTTTTTAGCCAGGATGGAGTGACATGAAATTTAAAAGAATATTTTCTCTTACCTCCAGATATATTTCATGGGAATATTAAGAACTTTAAGTGACAATAAGAAGAGTGACAGTATTAGAAAGAAATCACATTTTTTGTCAGATATGAGTATATTTATTCTCTAAGTCTCCTGAAAGTATTATTATTATAAATACAGTGAATTTTGACAGGAAACACCAGAAGAGTATTCAGAAGAAACATAAAATATGCAGGTTGTATGAAGCAGTTAGAACCTCCCTTTCTCGACAGGCAAGCATCTTAAACCTGAGTCACAACATCACCTTACTGAACTAAATTTGAGTACTCACAGAAGTGGCTCAGCTGATGTAACTCAGTGTAACATAACTTCCACGGATTCCATGGAATTCAATCAATTTGCATTAGTTAGAGCCCATAAATACTGTGTATATTGTAAGCCAACACAAAATCTGCAATCCTGAGAGCTGATTTTGCACACTTCTGATTACTCAGTATCAGGATGCAAGGCTCACATGGTAAGGGAGCAGAATTCATGTCACAGAATGCTACAGTTTTTTGAAAGAGGTATCCACCTTACCATAACTGGCATAGTCCAGTGTAGACTGGGTGAGCCTCTCAGTGGAAAGCAATGCCTGCCATGGCTATCCCACAAATGATAAGTCAAGAAGATGGAAGTTAAGAGCTGGTATCATTAAAACGTTTGTTCGTTTTCTTTTCCTCTGTGCTACTATAAATGATGTTTTCTGGTTTTTTTAATTCAAATAATGTTTCTGATGAAGTGTTAGTAACAGCCTTACAGTAAAATCATGGCCTGTTTGATTCTGTCTGCTAAGGAAAATGTGTTGTACTGATTTAAGAACAAGACGGGAAATTCACTGTAGAGAATGCAAAACATTCTTATAAATATTTTGTCACTTAAACAGCTTAGTGGATTACTGAGCTTAGCTTGCTTATGTCTAAAAAGAAAAGAAGAAGAACTGTCTTAGTCTTTGATTTTCTGCTATTAGTAAAAACTACCCTGAGTGACTGAAGAACTGTTGATCCTAAAGTATTTTATATTATATGTATAAATTCACAGGAAGACTGTACTAAAGCAGCTAGGTAAGCAACTTACGTAAAGCAGAAACGGTCTTCTTACAAAGCTGATGTACAAGGCACAACTGCAGTCCATACCACAGAGATTTTAAGCAGGGGCTAGGTATTGGAAGAACAGTGTAGATACTCCACATAGGAGCTATGCCACTCTTTACAAGACAGTGGGATTAGTGACTTAAAAGCATGTAGTAAGAAGTCAGAAATCCTGATTTCTAATCGGAACACTGTCTCTGTGAACCTGTACGCTCACAAAAGTGCTGCCATTTGCCTATAACCATGGTTTCATCAACTGCAAAAATAAAAAATAGTGCTTACTTTTCTAGCACTAGTGCCCTGGAAGAGTCCATGTCTGAACATAAGAGCTACATAAACTACCAGAAGTTTAACAAGTAGTTTTACTAAAATCAAACGATGGACTACATTGGCAATTCAAGAGTGTGAAGGGGTATACAGTTTAAAAAACTAAAGGACTACGTAAATTCTTGCATTTGTAGAGATGGTTTAGACTATAGTTTAAGACAAACACAGAGCAAAAGAGAAGATGACATGTTTTCAGTAACTGCAGAACAATGCCTACTTCATTTGTTCATGTTTTTTTCAAAACAAGCTGCTGTCAAACCAGGCTTTTCCCCAAACAGAGTATTTATGTTTGTTAAATCACATTGAAGAAGACAACCTGCCTCAGTGAAAGCAATGATAGATATCCATTCACATGCATGCACTATTAGCTGACAGCTAATCTCAGAGGTACAGGAACCCTCAAAGGCACACCCCAGTGTTTCAAAACAGGCCTTATCCCAGTACGAGGAGGCCAGAGAGCAAAGAAAGCTAAGTTTCTGATTGTCTGGATAACCTTCAAAATGAAGAAACTGAAGATATTAACGTTACAAGTGAAATTGCAATGTCAGGATCTGCACAGTGTTCCCATCTGAGATCACCACACTACCTGCGCTTGTACTGCTGAACAGCACAGCCAGGGCTCCCACTGATGTGTGAGGACCTTAAATACCACAGACTTCTGCTAATTTTGATGAGATTTAAGGAAGCAGAACTCTCTCTCACTGTAAAGATGACTGGGCAAAGCTTAACTTCTTATAGTTCTAGGCCATTCCCTCCTCCAGGGAGCAGAGGGCCCAGCGTGCTTACCAGGCCCAGCCCATAGCAGGAGCGCTGCCTCCTGGGGCCTGGGTCACGCGTGTCACCAGGACACCTCCCAGCCCAGCACGGCCCTCAGACCACTGCCCATTCCTGATCTGACACCTGAGGGGCTGAGGAACTGGCAGCACATAGTCCGAGGGCAGTCAAAAACGACCTTGGGGCCTTCAGATGTTTGGTAAGGGGAATCTGGGCCGTGGGTTACATTCACCTCTATAGTTACAGTTGAAGGTGGCAACATGGGAAGAAATGGACAGACTGAGGCTATGACTTCACAGCTGGTGTCACCATCAAAATTTTGAGGATTTGACAATGGAATGGTTCTACACAGCACCAGGCATGCTGGTATCAGACAGGATTCACCCTTCCCAGTGGTCGAAGAGAGTCTTTGCTCAGGAACTAGTGAGGCTCACTGGCAGAGCTCTGAACTAGATGTGAGGGGGTAGAGGGACAATATCAGGCTTGTCCCTGGCAAGATGTGAGAAGACATGAAAATAGACAGATAGAGGGACAGGGTGCTAGCGAGGGTTCTTTGCAGTGACTCTGAACTGTGCTAGCCACCCTGGACCTCACCTGCAGTCTTAGGAAGATGAGCCAGGGAGTCCTAACAGAAGCCACAGAAAAACACCAGGGAAATATCTGAAAGGAATAATGGGATGTCCCCCTAGGAAGCCAGCTTGGCAATCCCCAGGACCAAGGTATTGGAAAGGAAGGCAAGAGACTGGTATAGCTGAGGCTGAGTAGGGAACTGCTAGTCAAATTAAAGGTAAAAAATTTACAGACAGTGGAGACAAGGACAGGTAACCTGAGAAGAGTATAGAGATAAAGGAATGGGGTAAGGATGGCAAAGGCAAAGCTGGAACTGAACCTCAGAAGGGACACAAATAATAAGAAGAAGGGCTTCTACTGGACTGTTAAATGTATGAGAAATTGGTTGCGTCATACCCAGAGGGTAGTGGTCAACAGCTCAGAGTCCCAACTGATATCAGTGACAAGTGGTGTCCCTCAGGGGCTCATACTGGGACTTGTGTTATTTAATATCTTCATTAATGACACAGACAAAAGAATTGAGTGCAGTCTCAGCAGATTTGCAGATGACACCGCAGAGAGTGGTGTGGTTGATGCACATGAAGGACGTGATGCCATCCAGAGGGACCTGGACAAGGAGCGAGTGCATGGCAAACTCATAAAGTTTAGCAAGACCAAGAGCAAGGTGCTCTTGGTCAGGGTCAGGGTAACCCTTGGTATCAACACAGGCTGGAGGATGAACAGATCAAAGCAGCCCTGCTGAGCAGGACTTGGGGTGCTCGGGGATGAGTAACTGGACACTCACAGCTCAGTAAACCAAACATGTCCTGGGCTGCATCCAAAGCAGTGTGGGCAGCAGGGCCAGGGAGGGGATTCTGCCCCTCTGCTCTGCTCAGGTGAGATCCCACCTGCAATGCTGCATCCAGCTCTGGGGTCCTCAGCACAGGAAGGACATGCTGTTGGAGTGAGTCCAGAGAAGGGCCACCAAGATGATGAGTGATGGAGCACCTCTCCTATTAGGAAACACTGAGACAATCGGTTTGTTCAGTCTAGAAGAGAGAAGGCTTTAGAGTGACCTAATTGTGGCCTCTCAGTACCTGAAGGGGAGCTTACAAGAAAGATGGAGAGGGATATTTACAAGGACATGTAGTGACAGGACAAGGGGGAATGGCTTTAAACTGAAAGAGGGTAGGTTTAGATTAGATTTTAGGAAGAAAATTTTCCTGTGAGGATGCTGAGGCACCGAAACAGATTACCCAACGAAGAGGTGGATGTCCCATCCCTGGAAATTTTCAAGGCCAGTTTGGATGAGGCTTTGAGCAATCTTGTCTAGTGGAAGGTGTCCCTACCCACAACAGAAGGGTTGGAATTAGATGACCTTTAAGGTCCCTTCCAGCCCAAACTGTTCTATGATTCTATGATGATTAACCCAACTGAAGCAGTTGGCAGCTGGACTAGTTGTAGGTACCTTCCAACTGAAATATTCTACTCTAAAGCAAAACTATGCAGTAAAACACTGAACCTATTGAAATAATGCACCATAAGATACTGCTTCAGGCTAAACAATGCCCTTTATTACTGCAGGTATGCTCTTCTTTTGGAGACCAGTATTTACAAGAACAGGTTAGCTCATTTCTGCCAAAAATATTTCTTTATAGTTGACCCTGCCTAACAGCAGCCAGGTGAGCTACAAAACCTGTTATGAATTTGCAAAATAGTTCCAATTTAAAAAAAAAATCTCCAAACCGAGAGGTTCAAAGAACTGACACTTCAAGACAGTTCCAAGTAAGAACCAAAACGCAATGTTCAGCTGACTTTTGACTATGAAAATATCAAAATGTGGCTTTGCCACAGTGACCTGTATCCTGGCAACTATCTTTCCCAATATGCTGTGAATATAGGAGATACAAAGAAACCTGGTTTTGGAGGAGGGCTTCTTAAATGGTATAAACCAAATGCAATTCTTTAAAATAAACATACCCTTCTCTGTGTTACTGCTGTCACAATTTCTATCTGTGAAAAAAATATCACAGGTTTAATAGTGCCTTATTTAGTACTTCATTTTCTTCCACATTTCTGTGTTACATACAGGCACAAAGCAATGCATGTACATTTTAATGAGCGAATAATAGACACATTAATAAGAATGCTGTTTTCACAGGATTAAGCACAGAATTACATAGAGGCCATATGCATTTACACATTCATAACTCAGCAATGGGCTTTAAGTTTGAGACATTACTTGATCAAAAATGAAACTGGACATTTCATCTCCCGTTTTAGTGGCCCCATCCAAGGAAGCAAACAAAACACTTTCAGCTGAAGTAAAAAGGTTTGTTGATGTGCGTCTAAAGGTAAGTACCACTATTTTTTCCCAAATCCTCATAATGTAACAGGAGGTTTCTTTAAAACAAGGAAATTATTCTTCAAAAATGTTCATAGTTAAGCATCCAAAATTTCCCATGAGGTCTTTCTTATGTTCATATTAAACTAGAAGTTTAGTTAGAATTACAAAGTAATTTCATCATGTAGTCCAATTTCACTGAGAAAATTCAAGAGCAAATAGTCCTCCCTACAGCTTTTACAAGGCTCTTCATTGGGGTTACTGGCACTTCTACATCACTCCTGCAGCACTACCTAATAAGCCAGCATTCCTTCCTGAACTAATTTAGAAATACGGTATTTTGTCAAGTGTATGAAGTTGCAGGACAGAGCCCTCAAGCACCAAGGCTCAGAAATGTCCGTGAGGTGTTCAGAAGTTCACTAGAGCTTCCCCAAACTGACCACCAAGAGTAGGCGGATCCACCTTCTTTAGAATAGATCATAAAGGACTGGGGCATGAAGGGACTTTACTAGCTGTAATTGTTTTTAATTTATTTCAGTTTAACTGGATAGGCTTTTTTCTTCCCCCCCAGTCCCTCTTCTGAAATAGCCACACACTGAAGTTAACATAAAAAGGCTTAATGACTGAACAGTATGGAAAGAAGGAAAATGAGCCCACCAGCAGATAACATACAATCTTTCACTCCAAGGCTCTGGCTCATCTCCAGAACAGAAGTTTCTGGGGCAGGTGAGTATCTAGCATTTGCTTCCAATCTCAAATTCTTCCCACAAACTCCCAGGTTCTTTCAGATAATGGCTGCTTGAGTTAGGATAGCAGGGCTATGCCTGGAAGTCACAGCAGTATAAGAGATATGTTAGAGGAACAGTGGAGGTAATCAGTGTATTAAGCTGTCATCTATATGAACTTCTCATGAATATGTCACAAACAGAAAATGCATGCAGATCTATGAATGAAGGGAATTGGATGGTCTAGCAGGAAGCGGGCAGACGCAATGAAATGTTGAAATTTCTGTCCATGTGTAACCAAATAATCATTAAACCATCAAAATTTTGCTTTTTGAGGGTATGGCAAATAATCTCCACTACCTGATTTGCCTGCTGTTCAACGCCCCCTCACCCTCCATTCTTCATCTCTTTTTGTTGTGGTTTTTAACAGGTTTTGTAGAGAGCATCCATTTAACCAGCACAATGAATGTTGAATTTTTATAACTGGGCACTCAAAAATTTGATGCTGGTTTAGAAAGTCTGGCTTTCAGAACAAAATCCCAGTAGACAATGATCGTATTTGCCTTTGTGTTTGTGCAGCATCTTTGCATGATGTGGGCTAATTAACAGGTGACATTACAGCTGTGATCAAGAAATAGGAGAAAAATCCTGCCTGCAGGCTATGATTACAATGTGGGGCAGAACACTAGTATCCCTGTGGCGATTGTTCTGGATTGAGGAATAATAAGAATTGCTGTCTGGGGAGCACAGGATTCATACAGTCATAGATCAAGAAAACTGCTATCAGTGCTGACATGTTTTACACCAGTTTTGCCCTGGTCCCTTTGCCCATCCCCAAGGCATGCAAATGCAGTGAAAGTCATCACAAGCCTGCCACACAAGGGGAATTTCACACTACTCTTTGTACAGCGTTTTGCTGTGAACTGCCACTGAAGTGAGAAGCACTACTATCGTATTTACTGTTCATGAAAGCAAAGCTTGACATACTGTTTGTCAGGAAAACACAGAGTGCCTCTAAGCATAGAGCTTTTCACTACAGCAGCACCCCATGGGTTAAATCTAACAGTTTTCCCTGAAGTGGATTCTCTAATGCAGCATTAATGCTGCTGACTTCAGCAACATCTCAGCTGTCTGCTGGAAATGCAGTCATCAGCAGCAAGGCATTCCATGGAGTATGAGAGACAGGTAAAGGCAGAAAGGGCAATACACGTTAAACAAAATAGATTGGATGCACTGTTAGAACATAAGTAGCACTGATTTCTCCCAATTGCCCTTTTTGCTCAGTGGGGTGGCAAGGAAAGAGGAGTATGTTAGGTTAAAAACTGCATAAGGAATAAAGGCACTATTTGCTTCCTATTATAGGGTAATGTTAGTGAAACAGAGTAAAAGTTCATAATACTGAGTTCCCTCTGTTGCTGGAGAGAGAAATGTCAGCAACGTGTATCAGAGGGAATTATATCTGACCATTGTTTTGCCATCCCTGGCAGCAGCTTTGGAAGTATGTCATACCAAAGGGGTTCTGCAATTTCTATACCATTTGCCATATACTCCCATCCAGTGCTCAAAATAATGATCCTCATTAGGCTTCCACAAAAATCTACATAATTCTGCTGCATTAGTTATAATTGAAACATACTAATTAATAGCTCTTGGAATACCCCAACTACTTAATTGATCTGGAACACAGTTGTTACGAGAAAACAAAACGGCACTGTTTTATTGTGTCTTTCATTCTTTTTCACTAGAAAACTATAGTTTAGGCAAAAATTTAAAAATCTCAAACAGCCTAAATTGAAGCATGGTACAAATTAAGAAATTAGTATGGTCTGAGTTGAGGTGTCTCTTTAGAAAGAGCTTCCCAAAGATGAGAGTCTTCACACAGTGGTGATGCTGGTACCATTGTAGATCACCAGAACTAAGGAGAACCTACACCTCTTCTCTCTTCCCAAAGAGGTTCTTTAGTGGCAGACAATAACTTAGCTGTGCAGTAAGTAATTAGAAAGAATTTTACCTTCCACTGAAGGACAGTATCACTCCTATCTAAAAGAACAAATCTTGTGCGAATCTTCTCCAGTTTCTACTGTCCGTACTTCCAGAGTATTGCTGCACCCATTTACCTGTGCAGCATCTTCCTGACAGAATCAAGTACCTGGCTATCAGGTCTACATGACAGGGTATTTCGTCTGGGGGGCAAGGTGATGGTAGCAGGGTGGCTACAGTGGTGGTCTCTGTGGAAGGTCTGCGGCTGCCCCATTCTGGACACAGCCAGTTCTTGCTGATGTGACAGGGCACAGCTGAGCCCAACAGTGAAGCTGGCAGGACTTATGTGAACACATATTTTAGAAAGGGAAAATACCACACAGACTTTCTAGAATGAGGAAAAAAGTGTGAGAAACAGTCCTAAAAATGCCAAGGTCAGTGAAGGAGAAAGAGGTGCTTCAGGAGCTGTAGACTTCTACAGCCTGTGAGTTTTGGCAGAGATCACGATGGAGCTGGTATTTCCCTGGAGCTCATGGAGAGGATCACACCAAAGCAGATATTCTCACTGCAGCATGAATGTGGAGGACCCCAGTCCAGGACAGGTTGATATTTCCTGAAGTATTGCTAGCTGTGGAGACACCATGCTAAAGGAGGTTTATCCTAAAGGACTGCAGCCTATGGTATGGACTCATGCAGGAGGAAGGAAAAAGTATAAGGAGAAAGGTGCAGTCTAGATGAGCTAGAGCCACCAAAAACCCCCATTCCCCATCCTCCCTGCATCATGTGAGGTGGGGAGTAAGAAGAAGAGTCAGGAATCAAGCAACAAAGTTGGGCTAGGAAAAAGTAAAGCAGGAAAAGATACTTTAACCTTCATCTTTATTTCTTAACACCCATATCTATTTTAATTCCCTATAAATCAAATAAATTTCCCCCAAGTCAAGTCTTGTTTGCCTGTGATGTCAATCTCTAACAGATCTCCCTGGCTTTATCTCAACCTGCAAACTTTTCCAATCTTATTTTCTCCCCCTCTCCTGTTGAAGAGGAGGCGTGAGAATGGTTGGGTGGGCATTTGGTAGCCAGCCAAGGTCAACAGGGGCAATAGAGATGAGGACACAACTCAGCCTGTATTGTTCAGCATTGTTTTTCCTCCAAGTCTCACCAGCTACTTGTATATGGATTTGGTGAAAAAGTCATCAATCCATGCCCTAAGAATATCAATGTATAGATCAGGACTTAAACTAGAATGATGAACAGGAGCTAGCTACGGAGGCACCAAACATCATTTCAACAATAATGCATTTTTGTCACTCTCTACTAGAGCTGGATCAATTTGGAACAAAAACATTCATTTGTCTTGTTGAGTGGATTTGATTTTTTTCACTTTTTATCACCTTTCATTCTAATTTTCCCTTCTCGAACATAAGCATTTCATTTCACTCACTTTCTATGCACATTTAAGAAAAATGGATGCAAGTAGCATAGATTTTCACATAAAGCTAAATGTCAATTTGATTAAATATTTCATGCAGGCAGGAAGTGCATGCATACGTAACCAATGAAGTAGCAAAACAGTGGATGTCTATGACTATTCTAAAAAAGTATAAGAAAATCCCAATCTTCTTGTAGATACTAAATGGCTTGAAATTGGGTGCTGGGTAAACCTGACAGGTTGGATTACTTATTAATCCAGTTGTAATCAGTTTAACAAGTGTGTAAAAGATTAAAAAGTCTATGCAATTATCATTCCCCTGAGCTATGCCATGTCCCTTTGCTTTGGGAGGCTGTTGAAAAACTCTGCTATTCTATAATTTAACAATTCAGAACCTAGTGTCCCTAAAGAGATAGAAAAATGTATGTATCAGCTAATTTAATTTTACTCAAGAAAGTATAGTGAAAAAGAGAGGAGGGTCTGAATACCATTGTCATACCTATTTTATTTCTGAAAGACAGTGCCATTTTTAAGTGTAAATGTTTTAAAGTACAGAATAATGGCAGTTTAAGCATCTCACAGGAGATTTCAAAGCAGAGAAAAACGGACAATGGTGGCCAGTGAAAATAAAAAATCTGTAGGGCTAAAGTCTAAATGCCCCTTAACCATATAAACCCCAGAAAATCTCACTAGGCCAATAAATTCTTTCCTAAATCAGTTTTTGTATATGTCCTCATTAATAGTCAATGCAGTCATCTTTTCAACATCCCACATCAATTTCCATTGCAGCTTTCCAAAGTGTTCGCTTAATTTAAATGAAAATTCTGTTTGGATTCTATGTAAAAAGGTGAAGTGTCATCTCACAAATAAAAATAAGACACTGAGTAACTAAAGACAGTGATGAATTCTTTCCTAGGTCTCTTAAGAAATAACATGAAATAACTGATTAATCCGTACCAAGGAAGTCAGGGACTATACATTAGGAAAAAGTCTAGCTAAAAGGATGAGAACAGCCATCAATATATTGAAATGTCCTTTATTGAAAGTACCTAAGAACAGGGCATAAAATAATCTGCCAGAAATTATTTGTCAGTGTTATCCATGCCCTGCATACCGCTGTGAATCCAAGAAGAAAAGCTATCAGTGAAGGGCGACAGAGAAAAACAGCCTAATGTTGAAGTATTCAACATCCAATCCGTAAACAAACCTGATGAAATGTTAAGGGTATATTAAAAAAAACAAAACAAAACAAAACAAAAAAACAAAAAAAAAAAAACAAAAAAAAAAAAAAAAAAAAAAAACCTCACAAAACTTTTCATCTTGACATTCTAGTCTCAACTCCCAACATGAAAATGCTCTTGAAATCCTTTCCCTCCTCTTCAGTGTAAGACAGTCAATCACACCCCAACATTCCCTTTTGCATCAGTTGTGCCAAGTCTCAAAGCATTTCACAAATAATAGATAAATCCCTGTGACACTGAGGAAAAACAATACTGTATGTGTTCACAGTTTGTCTCATGTAAACACTGCCATAGAGATCCTAGCAAATTAATTAAATTCAAAAGTAATTACAAAAGCTGATTAAACAAGCTCTTTGTCATACATGCATCAAGCAGGTATAAATGATTTGTCATCAATGTATTAGAAAATTTTCAAGTTCTTCTAGGGGACATGCTTTTTTCCACTAAACATTACAAACTGCCAGTCTGTTAGAAGATTAATAGACAGCCATAAATCAGACTCCTTTCTTTCGTTGGTTTTAAAGGAAAAATATGACAACCGCGTGTAAGCTGCTCCTGATGATTATTGACAAGAACTTCCAGATTCTGACGCAGCCCTCCACTGTCAGAACTGCAGTCTGAGCGTGCCCATAAATTTAAAATGAACTGCCCAAGAGTTACTCTCTTGCAAACACAGCCGTAGAGCTCCTGCTACTGAGGCTATGCAAATGTCAGGGAAACAACATGAAGCCCAAGGCTGGCTTGAGCAGGTATCTGCCAGAACTTATCCACTGACATTAAAAAAAAAAATCTCTGCAAAAGTCACGGTCATGGGATGCTGGGATACTTTCCCCTCCGTCCTCCCTCTCCCAGGCACTGCACTGTTCTAATGCATACGTGACAGCTCACTGGTCAAAAGAATGGATGTGCTAAGGCAGGACATGAACTCCAGGAATAGCTGAAAGCATCAGGGTTTTTTTTTTTAGTTTGGCTTCAGGACAGCAGTCCTAAGGGGTACTCCTAGCTAACACTAACTAGCATTAGCATGAAGATGCAATGCTACTGACACCATTTGTAGCACTACTTACAGAGCTGCCAAGTCCAGATGAATACTTGATAGAGGTTTGTCTTGTGCTGGAGTGAGATTATACACTCACTGCTGGAGGGCAGTTTGAATTTTGTTTCCCTTGCTTTGCCTTCTCTCTCTCCTGACCTCTCTTCCACCCTGCCCTCCTCCAAATCCATCCATCTGCTCTTGTCCCTCACTTCTCTCCAACCGTACTGGCAGCGTGGGAGGTAGCACAACCGTGACTCCCTGCTCAGTTCCTCTTGGCACTACCCTTCCCATTGCCTCTGACACCTGAGCCCATGTTCATGTGTGACAGGGCTCATCAATGAACTCCAGGTATTGGGAGAATGAAAAATAGAGTAGAAGAGCATTACAGTGAGGAGCAGGAAGTATTGAGAGGAGATAAAAAGTGATTGACAGGGGCAACTCCCAAATAGGGAACCCTCCTGCTTCAAGATTGGTGACTGTGTTTGTTCCAACACACTCATTGGCAGCTATCATCAGCTTTATGAGCTATTTATAGCGAAACTGAATACAGAGAAACCCATGAAAAATTCTCACCCTTCTCCTCCTGAAATAAGACTAAAACAAATAGATCATGCTAAAACCTGTTTCACTAGAAAAATATTGGTAATTCTGTTCCTACTAAAATTGGGAGTTCTAGTTCAGGCAGGTCTCTGCTCTGTCAAGAGCCAAATAGGAAGCAAGTGCTTTTGGCTCAAGCGCTAGAGGTGTAGAGATGACTTATGAAAAAGACTTCCTGTTAGCAGAAATGAACATACCATTGGTTTTCCTCATTAGGTAACATATAGAAAAGCTGTATGTTGTCATATGTTGTCAGTATGGTATAAGCACCAAGCAATACACAGCTGCCTCTGGTTCTCTGCATATTTCACCCTTCAATGAACAACAGACAGGTTGAACACTGATGCTGCTACTTATCCATAATCTTCTTTTTACACATTAAACCAAATTTTTTCATTGCATCATATGCTTTGGATGAAACAAGTTGTTTAGTTTTCCTCAACAGGAAGTGTCCCATGATTCCAGCAACATTTAGGAAGAGTCTGAATCTCCCACCACAGCTTTTCAGTTATGTTCCCCTTCAAAGTACACACAGGATGATGTAGGGTGGGGTTTTTGCTGGGATCTTCCAAATGTCCTATGTCACTCATTCAGAAAAGAAATTTTCATTCAGAAAAGAAAAGAAAAATGGTATCATGGCCACACCAACTAGTCAAGGAAGCCTAACTCTTGCAATTTAGCATAAGAAGGCCTGTGTACAAAGGGAAGAACATTCTTACTGAAAGAAACCTAGTGGTAAAACAATCAAGCGGAAGAGACAACAAAGCAAAGATTCATGCTGGCCTTCCTAGAAGGAAGCTATCTAATCTACACTTGAAATGTGATTTATGCTGGCTGTCTGCCAGGAACACAGCCTGAAGTGAAGGAATTTCTTGATCACCTCAGTCATGAGAAGGGGACTTCACAGCACCACTGACTATAGGATAGACTGAACATCAGGCTAGTGGTGCCTTCCCCAATATCACTACTGATTAGGAGCTATAGCAAAACACTTGGAATTCAAGCAAATCTCATTAATGACCTACCGTATCAATTAAGTGATAATTTCTCAAATTTTTGGCACAACAGCAAAAAAAGCGTATTTTTCGTCATGTGGTATTGGTCAGGAATCTTGTAAGAAGCACATTGCTTGGGCTGTTTTTTTAGTTCACTGAAGCTATAGTATTTGCATAACCTGAGGATCCAATATATTTTGTGGTCTTGAGTCCTTGTACATATTAATACTCTTAGTTAAAGTGAATGAAAGCTTTCCAGTACTTTACAAACCTATTCTGGACCAGGATGAAGAATACATACAAGACAGGCAGGACAAAATTAATCTGTGAAGAAAAGATCTTTCACAAGAAAGATAAAGTTACTGTTTGAAATGCACTTTGTTCAGCATAGCCATGTTTATATTCTCTTATTCTAAATTCTTTACAATATGCACATTTTTCTTTTACACTTTCAGTGTGTAAGTAAGCAGGAACAACCCTTGCCTCATTTCTTTCCTTCACTGTAACTTGGAATACATCCCATTAATCTGTCAATACAGATGTAGTCAAATTGGTCAGTGCAGCCTAGAGAGTAATTGTGCTGACCCTAAACCAGATGTTTAGTTACAATTCTCCAGGCTCCACAAACCATATTTGACTGGATCTCCCCTAACCAGAGCAGGTCCTCAGAAACTTAGAATGCTTTAGAATTTCAGACACCTACTTATATTCAGCTCTTTTATTCTCCAACTAAGTCATACTGAAATGGTGTAATTCAGCTGCCCATCCATATTATACACTACCAAGTGAGAGGTTAGAGAATATCCTAATTGGCCTTAAACTGTTGCTCCAGAAGGGCAGAGGTCTCCCTTAATCCCATTATCATATATCCTAGGCCTATACAAATATCTCAGCTACCTTAAAGCCCCTTAAATGTCAGCAGATGCCTATTTTTAGAAAACTGAATCAACAAAAAAATGTCTGGTAGCAATGAGAAATTCAGGTCACAAAGTTCCATGTCAGTATATCATTGTAACCCAAAAAAAAGACTGTTTCTTGGGAAGACAAATCAGGCTGCAGCATCATGAAGAGGTAACCCTGGTGTTGTTTCTGCAGTTGTTATGACTACTACTCCTCAAGACCTCTCTGCCCAATGAGAGGTTTCTTGTGCAATCCAAACTTAGCAGTCTTAACATTCAAGTAATCAGTGATAGATCTGAGTAAACCTAGAAGAACGTCTTTGAGATGTGTGAGCTGCTTCCAGCATTTCAACTGGGAGCTTCTGCAGTACCATTTCTTTCATAATTCTTTCATCAATGAGGTTTCTCACTCCCAGTAGCTAGTGACAGTCTTTTGTTTCTCCCAGATGAAAAGCTGAAATTTGAGAGGTTAAAAGCCCTGGGCAAGCTGTCAGTATGTATTTTCTATTTTCAAATCATGCTGATATTATTATATTATAGTATCAAGTAAGAAATAATCCAAACAGCCTTCAACACATCCCTGAATCTTCAAAAACTCAGTGGCACAAGTTTAAGGTGCCAAAATCCAAAATGCTCATCCAGTAAAGTCAGTGGCATGTTGTTTTTTCTTCCCAGGGAAGAAAAGATGAGTCAGTCCTGCTGAGATATGAACATATGGCTCAAGCAAAGCTAGGTACTCAAAGCCTGTGACGCTTAAAGCACAATGATGATCCTGTAGGACAGTGATACCAAAATACCTTGTACTGCTTTCTAGGAAGATTTTTAGGGTGTTGTCTTTTGTTATCCCCTACTTGTTAAACAGCCTATTCTCTTCAGCAAAAAAGGGCCACACGGTCATGCATAATACATGGATTACCAGAAAAAGAATTGAAGCAATTTAAAGATCTATTAAATGCATCCATTTGGGGACAGAATAGAAGAACAAACTGAACAAACATTAAGCATGTTTCTCCAGTGAAAGACTAGCCAAATAAACAGATCATCATCTATGAAAGATACTTAATTCATGAGATAAAAATATTTTGTAATATGTCCATGAGATTATTTATACTGTGATTTAGTTTTGCTCACAGAGGAAGACCTTGATACATGCCGGAGGAACCAATAGAGAACACAAAGATATTTCCAGGCTTTTTAAAATATGAACTACGACACGTGGATACTTCTAAAAGGCAGAAAGAACATCATGTGCTTGAAAACAGTGAATACTAGTTGAAGGCAGCCAAACTCATCTTTATACATACTTCTTTTCTTTCCAGGGCATTTTCAGTTGCACCACAGGTACACTCTATTCATTCTGTGTTTTCTGCACTTCCAGCAGCAGATCTGACTCTGTCACACTTTGGACCCAGTCTTTTGTAATCCATATTTCCTGAAGCAATTTCTTTTTTCTCTCCTTGCTAGGTATTTATTTCTTTTCAAATGTTTTATAATATTTCAAACAGCAAACTCACACAAAATGCTAAACAGAAGTATGTCTGGTTTTAAAAAAAGAAAATGAACCACACCCAGACTTTGAAACTGATCACTACTCCTATTCAGGACTCCAGATCCTAAGTGCAACATGTTTCAAGCCCTTCTATATATTGTATCTCACACCCCTCATCACAATTCCAGTTTGCAGCAGGATGTTCCCTGTCCATTTTAAAAACAAAAAAAGAAAATTAGGCCAGGCTTGTGTATTCTCTTCCACCTTTTTATTCCTTCACACAGGTTTTGATAACAGATTCTATCATGCTACTAGCTTTCATTTCAATTTCCAACACCGTGATATGCTCACACTGAAATTTCTACCCTAACCTCAAAATTGCATGAATGTTCTCCTATGCTCATACTTTAGGACAACTGGATAACACATAATAACACATGCACTTGAGACACTTAGCCAATAGTAAGGTTTTTAACAGCATAAGAATTGTATTAGCAATTAAAGAAAAAGATGAAATCTGAATTCTTGGTTTCAGCATTCCCAAACCAAGGAAACAGTCCCTAAATTCTGTGACTCATTAGCATGGTAAGAGGTTCATAGTTCAATTTTAAAGTATAATTTTATTTAAATAATCTGAGTTGGTATTTGATTGTGAGAAAAGCAATGCAGAAAGTATGTTTGGAGAATAACAGTGGTCCATGGATTTGTATTACCACACTGAAGTACAAGGGTGTAGGGTATGTGCTGTTCTCACCTGTTGTTTTATCTAACTGGGGTAACCAGTGAGAACTGCAGGTCACATCATTTATGAAAGTCAGCAGGTTCATCTTAGAGCACGTTTCCCGTTATATTATAGACAAACAACAGAAGTATAACCAATGTCTCAGAAACTGTGATATAAGAAGCTTCTGTTTGACAAAGGCCAGGTGTCAGGATGTTTTTAATTCTTTACAGAAAACAAAGACCAGAGATATTCCTATGAAAAAAGTATTTTAAATGGTATTATTTAGCCTTTTGCTGAATGTCACTTCTTTTACATAAAACTTCTCTATAATAAACAGACAACTGTTCAGCATTCATAGTCTCAGTTTCGGCCTCTGCTATTACACTGAGATTAATGTAAAATAAAGGTTAGGCACCTGCATCACACTGAGTTCTGTCATACTCTGTCTGTTGAAAACTAGTGTGTGTTGCTCACCCCATTATTATATCGACCTCCTCATTTTTCCCTCCCCGTTTCACTCCAAGTGCTTACCCTATTTAGAGCACAAAATCTTGGCCCTCTGTTTTCCCAGTGATTCCAGGCACTCCCTTGCTTTTACCTCAGCCTGCAGCAACAACACAGTTCTTTTAAAATGAAGAATTGCACGTTGCTCACACTGAAGTGAGTGGTAAAAGTCCTAACTCTGGATTAAATCAAGAAGATAAGCATTAAACTGTATTGCCATCTTTATGCACTCGTCTGTCTGAAGCTGATACAGTCCACACAAATCCACATAAATCCACACAAATAGCTACATAAACCCACATAAATGCCAAAAGCTGAACCAAAACCTGCCCAATTACAACTGGTATCATGTATCTTTATCCTAAAAGCAAACTCCATCACTTCAGGGAGCATCAGTTTTTTCGTAAGTTGCCCAAGGGACTTTTCTGTCCAAAAGCCATTAACAGATTACTCTTGTACATACATGGCAAAAAAGAGCATTGGTATTCCTCACCGAAATCATAATCCTGTCCTAACCTCTCCCACTGCTGACAATTCTATTTCTCTTCCTATCTTAGACTTACAGCTTCCTATTGCCTTTGATTTTTTCATTCCCTTTTTCTCACCGTACAGATGACATCTTAATGATACCCTACCCTTCATCTTTCTTACCTTGACTAGAGTTCAGTCTTTCTTCACTATGATAACAGAGCTCCTGTTGAGTCTTTTGCTCTGCCCTGTTCTTACTACTAACTTTACTTTTCTGGAGCCTTAGTTTTTACCATTTCCAGGACATCCTAAAGACAATCATGACAAATCTCTCTGCTGTCTTTCTTCCTCTCCTCCTAATTCAATTTTATCTTCCTATCTCTTAGCACACTGGTGTCCATAGTACTCATCTGTCTTCCCTGAAGGCTCCACATAGCCTTTAGTAAAGTCCTGATTTTTTCATTCTCTTCTATTTGTTTTCTAAACTCTTCAAATTTTCCACCTTACTGTACTTGTCACTATTGTGTCTACACCACGCACTTCCAGGAGTGTCCTCCTGTTTGTCCAGTTTATATCCTCCTTCAAAAATCTCTTTTAAATACGCTCCCTGCAGTCTTCTACAACCCACACTTATTTGGCACAGCAGAGTCCCAGTCTATCAGGTGGGTGGAGGTGGGTGTGTAAGTAGCCAATATGACTATGTGACACAATTAGGATACGGTTGGTAGCCTCTGACCATGGGTCATTTGTGGGAATCAGAGCTACTTTTTCCACACATTACAGCTTCCAAGAACAGTCTTCATCTACTGAGCTACTAACAACTGACTTACTAGTGCAGAAAGATATTGTCTAGCTCACAGATGCATTCTACTTCTTTTCATCTATCTTCTTGAAACAGAGAACAGAAATGAACACCTTTCTTTCCACTCATCTATGCCTTTCTGATCAAATCCATCTTCTGCACTGGTCTCTTCGAACAAAAGAACAGAAAAAGCAAGTACTGCAGCAATTTGCAACACTTCACCATTAGTCAATTTGTACTGAGTAGCTGATGTTGAAGATTTTTCAGTCATCAAGGGATGATCCAATCCTGATACCTGCATGAAGGCATTTGAGACTCAGCTGGTTGTCCCACACATAAGTGTCCAGTGCTGCTTGAGGAGTCTTAGGTGAAGTGAGAAATCCCATGGCAGGTGACAAAGGACCTATGGAAGACTTGAGCCTCTCTGAAGCAGCAGCTGTAGAATATCAAAGGTGTTTAGATAATTCTAATGGGAAACTCAATTGAATGTTCACTGGCTGTAAAGAAGCATTAAGTGACACTAGTTTCCTATAGTTGTAAAGGGCAGAGACAACCTTATTTCTTAATTGATGTGATCTGTGTATGACGACAGGCTGTTTTGCTCCCTCCTAATTGTTTTAGCATTTAATTGCAATGCATATGCTCTTCTTCCAATAGCAGATCTTAGATTGCTCTAAACAAGTTAATTATATTTCACAACACCCTTGTGCATTAGGGAAGTATTAATATTCCTGTTTTGCAGTCTAGGAAAAAGGGAGGAAAATAAAGGGTAAGTGACTTCCTGAAGGTTAAACAGTAAGTCAGTAGCAAAATTTGAAGAGGAACGCCAGACTCTCAGACACAGTTTGAATTCCCCACAGACCATTAACTCCCACACTAAATGTAAGGATGGTAATAAATGCATGATTTTAGAGTTTCACACTGCAAACAATGCATTTCTGAAAGGATGCAAGAACCTGAATGAAAACTTCAGAGATCCAAAACATTAGCATAGAGGTAAACATTGACCTGGATATCCACCTGGATATCCAAAAGGCTTTGACAATCCATATCACTGCCATGACAGGAGAAACAGCAGGCACAAAGGAACAAACAAGACCGAATTCCATTTGCTTCCTACTGAGAGCATCACTAAGACAGACATTCTTTCCTTGAAAAAGACATTTCACCCTCACCCTGAAAGACAGTCATAGTTGGGGACAATTTCTAAGCATATTTGCAACTGTCTCGTCTATCTTTTTTTCTACAAAGAAACATCAATTTTAAGATGATTTTTAGGAGAAAGAGTTGACATTGGTTTAACATCCAGATGTCTCAGACAGGATGTGGGACACACTCAATTGCACATATATATTTTTATATAGTACCTATATCTATTTTTATAGTTGTAGGTGCTATATAAAAATATATGTGCAAAGACACTATAAGCCGATTCAAGCACAGACAACAGGTGGGTTTAAGAAACAGCAGGAGGATTGCAAGAAAGGAGAAATATGAACAACAATTATGAGAATTAGTGTCTTCATATGCTGCTATAAATCTAATCTTATATTCTGGAAAGTATAGATGAGAGGTTGTATGAGGTATGAAACTAAAAATCTGGTCTTTCACTAATTTCAGTTATTAATGCTTCACCTTCACATTTAATTGCATTAAATGTGAGAAGCAAAAATCAGAGACAGGCAGATCAAGTGTTTTTTAAGTGCATACATATTTATACCACCAGTAACACAAATAACAATCTTGTTTTTTGAAATGTAATGCCACATACTGTGATATCCTGTATCCCTACTCAACATGTGCAGTGCTACCTAAAACATTCTTGAAGAATCTGCTTGGGGCTTTTTTACTCATTTCTTACCCTATTCATTCACTGTATATAAACTGTATGGTTTTAAATCAATACATAGCAAATTCTAGGGCATATTTCACATTGTATTGTTGGGGCCAGGTCCCAATGACTTTTGTGATGAAGTTTGATCTGTTTGGTAATGGGTTTATATCATTTGATTGCCTGGTATAGTATGGGAACTTCACCATAGGAATATGGACCCTATACACTTCCAGATTTATGAAATATTTGGTTTATCTAGAAAACACACTCAGCATTTCGGTGTAACACAAAGATACACTTTATGCCCAAGACACATGAAGATAATACGCAACATGGTAAAATCACAGTTCAGTCTCCAAGCCCTGCTTGTACCAGTTTAATGGCTAAGAAATCAGTCTCCCATTAACTGTCTGTCAGACCATCCTTTATGTCAATTCTATTCTTTTAAATCTCTTCTCTCCGTAAGGTCTTTCTATGGTATATTGATCTTTGCTAATGTGAACTGAGAATACCAGTTTTATGCCAGATGAAAGGTAGCAGCAGCCTCTATTTATCTATGTAAATATTTATAGTTTAGTCATCATTATGGAGTTGAGCATTAATTCATTTCCATGACTATCATTCTGACCTGGGTTCAAACCAGCAACATCATCAATTCCAAGCCAGCCATATCTCCACACAAAGGGTCCTGGCTTTTTGAAATGTGGATAGTTTCTAGAAAATATTGCTTGGAATAATCAGATCTAAACGGTCTTTGAGATACACAGTTCTCGCTTATGTCCTTGGGCTTGCCAGGAGCATCAGTTGATCTATTCCAAGTACCATTAGCACAAGTTATCACAATTCCTACTACACAAAACTATGGAAATTGCATGTTCTCTGTCTGACAACCAGAACAAGGCACAATCATAAAATACACCCTGAAGTGAGCCTGGTATTAGAGTGTGAATACTAACTAGACATGAGCTGTGCTGCTAATATTTGACTCTTTGCATCCCTCCACCACTAACTTTCTATGAGTTGATCTTCGTATCTGAGAAAAACTACTTCAGCTCTTAACTCCAGAGATAACACATAGGATGCAAAACATAAGATCATTCTTCATAAGTACATTCAGAAAACAGACTGCATATGGGACTGTAAATCAAATTCATTTTAGAGATTTTAGTTATTTCATATAGATCATTGCTAACATTTTTATCTACAAAAATATTTTTTTGTTTCAAAAATAATAGAAGTCTGATCTACTTTGTCTTCAACACATACAGTTCTTCAGTGGGACTATGTGAGTACAATGTCACTTCACTATTCCTCTACTGGTTACAGGATTGGGCCTTAGACAGCTTTTCCTTGCCAAATTGCCCTTTTTTCCATTCCACTGAATTTTATCTATTTTCTGAGTCTCTTGGAGAATCAGAAAATAACATTTTTTGTTTTCTTCCTGGCTATGCATCAGCATCCTTTCTGCCTGCCTAACAAAGTCAGCACACTGAGGGAAATAACTGGTAGGATTCTGCAGTTTTTAGCAGGCGTTCAGCTTGGCGGAGAGGAAACCTGCTGGGTTGGAGGTCTTTTAACTGCTACAGTACTCTACGGTTTTGTCACATCAGTAAATTGTGGCCAACCACCTGTTGGATCCATATGCTTTAAAGCGATTGCCAAGCAAAGGAGATGCACACAGAATGTCATCTGTACATCCTCCTGTGTGCCTTGTCAGAGGAAAGAAGGAAAGAGCTTTTTGCAATAAAAGACATTTTGCAATACATAAAATGGATTAAAATTAAGCTGCAGCAAAGACACATTCAAAAAAGCACCTGGGTAGAGCAAGTTTTCACCACAAAGATTTTTGACCCTAGGATGAGGAATATACTGTTATTTAAATAATCAAATGTCTGTTAGCGCTACTATCCCTGTGTTCATTTGGAAGATGAGGGTGGAGGAGGCTGATGTGTCAATTTCAGCCGTCACCTAATTAAAGATGTAAAGCTTAAACTAAAGGCTTAAACTACAGCTGAATTGTGTATACAGCAGATTGTTCTGCTGTATTCCTTCTATACCATGAGAAACTATTTCTAGTGTTTCATTTTGTAAATGTGAGGGCATGGATGATGACAGGTAAATTGACCACTAAAACCAAAGCCGCAGAATAAAAAGGAATAATCAAAGCCCATGCTATCACTTCATACTTCCTGCAAGCACTGCTGTACAGCAAGTGGCTGCCAGCAGTTCTGCTGCAAACCTGAGCAACGGCTTCGAGTTGTTCTGCTCCTGTAGCAATGCACAGAAATATGACACACTAGTATACAAATTACCAATAGGGTTTTTTCAGTCACTTCTGTAGGATGCAGATGAACCTCCTCCCCATGTCAGGCAAGGAGAGTATTTGATTATGCCTCAATTTTAAATACCACTTGGATTACTTTATTGAAAACCACTGCACTGGCGTAAATCTCCTTCCACCATCACACAAACATATTCCCCAAGACTGACTCCAAACGTACCTATATAGTTAATCAAACTATCCACTTTGGCTGATCAGTTGTTAACAGGACAGAGTAAAGAGTGTAAAGGTCCCTTTGGGCTCCATTATTTAATGTGTCTTTTTATGCCATCCACACTAATGGTCCGTCCACACTAAAGGTTATATTGCAGCAGCATTTTGCTCCTGCCAACAAATGTGCCATCGAGGAGCCCTGAACAAGCAGTCACATCTGTGTCTACTCCTGTACCACCCATTTAGCGCAGACAATGATCACTAGAAACAACAAAGGAGCCACTGATAAAACAAACAATGCTGTAAGCCAGAGATCACTGCCATCCCAGCTAAGTTTGCCATGAAAATACTCAAGAAAAAGGGAAGGAGGGGAAGGAAGAGCAATATCAAATACAGAACTGTAAAACTTACACCTAGAAGAGGTTTTACCCACAGAGCCACCCAACCCCGTATCTGGGTAGCATTTTCTAATGCACTGCTAGGATTGAGGAAAAAAGACTGAGCAGTGCACATGGGAAGCAGACAAACATCCAATGCCTCCTCCCATCTGGAGTCACATAGTCTCTTACAAGTCAATAGACACAAGGAATAATAATAATTATTACCATAGTAATGATAGTAATACAGAATCACCTACCTTGAGGATCCCAGTTCACCTGTTTTCTTGGAGTCTCAATTGGAAATTTCATCGCTTCCTTTTTGCAAAGGGAGTAAAAAGAATTAAATAAATTCCCAACCTTTCTGTCTCGATGCTGCAGTCAAACAAATTAATTTCAAATTATAGGGAGCCTGCGCTGTTTGACAGAGGGGAACTGGTGGTTGCCAAGGAAAGAAATACACAAATAAATCGAAGAAGGTGGGGAGGGGCGGGCAGGGGAGTGGAGTGAAGGGGTTTGCAGGCACCGCAGCACAGAGAGGGGTATAAGGGATGGACGGAGAACCAGAGAGAATCTGGGGGAGCTGGCATGGAGCAGACTGAGATGGGCAGCGGGTCCAGGGTGCTGCTGGCTCCTGGGGAGGCTCCCGCAGCTGTCTCGCCCCGTCCACCTGCAGATGTCAGGGTGGCGAGGTCCCCGCTGCAGCGCGGCCCCTCTTGCTGCACCCACCCGAGGGGCACCCGGGCTGGCGAGAACGCGGGATCGCAAGCTTCGGGGAGCCGGCCAGCCCCCCGCGGCCCCAGAGACACCTCCCACACATGCACACGCTCCCTAGCCTCAGCCACCCCCCCAAAAATGAGCCCACCTCAGTTCAGCCCCGGGCACTAGAGGAGTAGCAAAAGTCAGCCATGAGGCATGAGCCGCAGCAGCATGGCTGGGACGAGGCAGGGGCGAGGCTGGGGACTACCCCGGCTCAATGCAGCAGCAGCCTGGCTCGCCCAGGAGAGCCGGAGCAGGAAGAAGAGAAGAAGGAGGAGGAGGAGGAGGAGGAGGAGGGAGCCACCCTATAGCTTTGGAGGGAATTTACGGAGCCCCTCTCTGCACTGGCTTAAAAAGGGGGTGGGGAGAGCCTGCGAGTCCCTTTGTAAGAGGCAGCGGCGGGGTGCCTAGGGAGGGGGCAGGCTCCGGCTGGTACTCACTGGGTATCCTTCCCGAGAGGGGGATGCAGGCTTGTTTGGCGGAGTTTGCAGCCGGAGACACGCTCGACTAAGCTACGAGCAGCGGTAGCGGCGGCGGCAGCACATGGCAGAAGTACGGCAGCATCGAGAGGCTCTGCAGAGCAGGGGGAGGGGAAGGGCAGGGGATTGCCCGAGCCCCCGCAGGCTCTGGGGACCAGGACCGCGTACCCCGAAAGCCAGCGGACCTCTGCTCCCCTTTCTGTCCCCGATCCGCACTGTGGCAGGGACAGACACTTCGCGTCAAGGCAATGCCTGGCACGGCAGGGCTGTCAGATGTGGCTAAACTGCGGGGAGGGGGCAGGAGGCTGGAGAGCCCTCGAAGCCCCCTTAAGCTCTCAGGGGCCTTCGGGGAAAGGGAGTACACTTTTGCAATTACGAGGCACTTGCCGCTTTCCAAGTCTGCATTCTTCCTCCTCTTCCTCGTTCTCCAGGCTTTATCTCAAACCCACAACAGGCTAGTAACACCAGAAACGTCTCCAGTTCCAGTTACAAGACATGCCCCAGCTCCCCTCCCTCAGCCAGGAAAACAAAACCCCAGCCCCTCTGGGGGCCTGAAGAAAAACTGTGTGAGGTTAACCCTGTCCTGACTACTCTCTTCCACAGTGGAAATCAACTCTTTGTGTGAAGGGGATCGTTCACGTGGAATGGTTTACTAGAGACATCCACAAATACTCGTATGTCATGGTCAGAGACCCATAGCAGAATCAGTCAAGAGATCCGTAGACCTGAATTTTCAGGAAACATAGTTGTGATATACACCTCGTGCCTGTAATAATTTGTGCCCTGCTTTTTGCCCCATACTTCTTTTTTCTCAACTGCCCTTTTTCTGTCTTGCTTTCTTATCTGTTGCCCAAATGTTAGCTAACGTTGTAAGACCAAAAGGAGAAATCTGCCGTGATGAAGGAAAAAAAACAGAACCAAAGCAGTCAAAAACGTGTGGCTCTTCTCAGGAAACTCTCACGGTGGAGGTTGGCAGACTCTTTCCACATCCACATTCTGAAACTGAATCCATGATTTTTCCCAGTCTTTGTTCAACCCTAAACAGGAAGAGGAAATCAGTACTGGGGAATTCACACTTCCATTTAGTGGTGGTGTGCAAGGTCCTGTAAAGCAGCATGTAGTTTGAAGAAACTAGATGGAACTAATGCAGCAGGTTTTCTTGGGGGAGGTGCTGGGAGTCTCTCCTTCGCCTAATCCAAGCACCCCTGTGGCTCTTGTTTTGTGCTGTACAGGAGGAGGCGGGAGAGGCTGCTCTAAGGAAAGACATGGTGAGAATGATAATGAGCCTGCTCAGTCAGTCTTGAATTTGAGATGATTGCAATGATGACATCAGGAGCACAAAGTATTTCCTTTGCAAGCAAACCATGATGCATTCTGAACACGCTTCGGGATTTCTGTTGACATTACTTCTGCAAACTGAGTGGGAACAAAAGTGAGGGCAGGCTTTGCTAATTGTGCTGTGTAATTGCTTGAATCATGGTTACAGTAATCTAAAAGGCTTCAAAGAAGCCTCTTCAACCCCCAACAAGATCAGCCATCAAATATGTATCAATAAAGAACTATTCATGTATTTATACATACACACATAAAATATACATGTGTGTAAACAACTTTTCCATAGTATTCAAAAGTTTCCAGCTTACTGGCACCTTCCTTGCACATGATTAGGGAAAACCTAACATTTAGACAATATTACTCAATCGTGTCACCCTAACCCAAGCACTATCTTGGTCACTCTGCCATAACTATCAGCAGTTAGCTGATGAAGGATATATTCTGCCACAGACTCCAATCCACTGAGATCTCACCTAAGATAATCAAAATTATTCAGTCCACTGGAAATCCAAGAGCATTAAATTCTTGCTAAGATATGCAGGAAGTCTATAGTCTGGAGATGTATCCTTCAGGTAGTTCATTACCAGAAACACTTCCTGGCTGTTACTGTCTAAAGAAGAGGAATTTTCATGAGAATGACTTTTTAGAGATATCATATTTGTTTGACTAACTGTAACACTAAATAGATAATAACACAATGTCATATTCATGTTTCTTGTGCCCCCTTAATGTTCCCATATTCCCAAAAAGTGTCTGTAATCTCTACATACTTGCTCTAGCTACATGACTGAAAAACCTTGTGGCAAATCAATTGGGATCTGTCAGGTACATAAATTCATGACATCATGTAATTGTTTTGCAATTTTTTTTACCATGTTAGGATCATGGAAAACTTGCTCAATTATTTCAATGCCTCAAACCTGCAGTTTTATTGAGTGGGCCAATTTATTCCCAAAGTAACTCATTTAAAATCAATGGGGTTACTCCAGAGATAGATTTGGCACAATGAGTGCATCTTTCACTGACAGCACAGCTGCTGCATAAAAATGTAGCTATTATCCTATGCAAATAAAAGGCCTTTCACCCCTCAGTGATGTCATATTCTTATGACAGGGAGAACTGGTGCCTTAAGCTATAGCTTTTCAAGCTGTTACTCTGTCAACTTTTATAAGCTAAGTGGATTCAGTAATGTTTAATTAAATGAAAGATCACCAAGAAAAAAAATCTAAATGTAGCATGTTCAATCTATTTTAGTAACTGGGTAAGAATTTTTAGGATTTGACTGGTCTTCCTGAATTCCTTCTTCTTATTTAGGGCTTACTGTTCAGACTTAAAGTCCTCAGAGCTGGAGTTAGCTGAGAATCAGTGCCTTACAGGACAGAGCATGTGACAGTCACAACACAATAGAAAAGAGGCTTTCTATTACAAGCCATCTAATAAAAAACAAATAAAATGCTAAGTGCCCTTGTACTGTTCACTAGTAATACGGAATGAGTGATTTAAAAGTGAATTTGATGTAATTCAAAGGAAGCCATAGAAAACCAGATTAATAAATACCTCTTACACCTACTTAAATCTAGTGAGCAGGAGTGGAAAAATTATTTGAGTCTTGATAGTAGATAGCAGAAATCATCTGTAACTTGTGTGTTCCATTTCTTAGATGCTCTGAAGAAATGAGACATGTTTAGATGGAAGTCTATACAGTCTCTGCGCATTCACTTAATGATATACTCATTTGTGTATATAACTATTCAGATTATGGTTAACTCTATAGTTGTTTGAAATCTTGTATTTCTAATTGTGAAGATTATTCTTCACTCATTTTATTGCCACAGGAGTGCTGTTATTTATAGTGGGACTAAGAAAGCAACCCAAGTGAATTGCATCCTGTTCTTTATAGTCTATTGACCCATTCTGCTGTAGTATTAATTTGGACATGATCCAGTGAAGAATCCTTTTATAATTTCTTTATTGTCTAGGAAGCTTTCTGTCGAGGAGAATATTTAAAGCCTTCTCTTTAGTATAACCTGAAGACTTTTTCCATACTTTTTCAGAAGGCTTAGTGTTGTTTGGAATCAGAGAGTTAACTAAGAATCAGGACTGTGCAAGGAAAAGCAACCTGTTATTTTTATTGTCTTCTATTGCATGAAATTTCTTAACACTTTTTAAGTTATAGCATGCAGTGACATTTTTTCATTATTTCATGGATTAATCCACAGAACAGAAAATTTACTGATTGGCAGAAATGGTTCCAGTGAAAACAGTGAATCTACCTGAGGCAACTACACACCAGTAATAACCTTTGCTGGGATAGTACCACAGCCTTTCTGCAGTTTCTTTGGCCAGTGACAGTAAACAGAATAACCTGTGATCCTGCCTCTCATATCCTAACACATCAATCGTCTAAGTGCCAGAAGAGGAATAAGGGTGTCTGATTCACAGTTTGTAATAACATTTATCATTCTTGCTTCTTTGCTGATACCCATTCCTCATTAGCCAGACTCCAGCTTTCAGATACCTGTTATATCAGTCCCTTTGTATGACTAGCAGGGACAAGTGTAGTACTTACCTCACTTTTTTGTTCTATCTGCAAAAATACATGCACACCATTAGTGTATCGGCATATTGTAGATTTTTTTTTTTTTTGCCATGTAAGAAAATATTAACTAAAGTTGCAGAGCACTGAGTCTGTCTGAACCCACTTACATCTGTTTCACATTAGTTTAATTTTATTTCAGTTCAATTACTCCTGAATCATACTCGTGAGAGAATTACAATCTGGCTCTCAGTTTTTCCATGATGTCCCTGAAGAGTCCTTGTAAGATCAAAGGCTGATATCCGACAAAAATAGCAAGCCTGATTAATAAAAATGAGCCACCAAGTTCATTTTATAGCAGTATATTCTCTTCCCTCCTGTCATTTTTCCAAGATTTCTTGCTTGAAAGACGCATGAAACTCTACCTTAGCCAGTTGATAACTTTCCTCCATATTAAAGAGGAAATTTGGGAGTTAGCTTTCAGAGATACCTTTCAGAGTTTCTTTGCCATTCACACCAGCAGCAGAGCCACGAAAGGAAGGGCGGAGGCAGGAGCTAGCCCAGCCTGCTGGCAGCTTTCAGGACCCTGGACAGGGACACCCTCTGCCACCCCAGGCGTCTGCTGTCCAGCGGGGCTGGGAATCCGGGCTTTGAGCCCCAGTGGGGCATGAGCGTCCTGATCCCGTGTGAGAGTCCGGCCTGCCAAGGCAATGCAGTGCCAGTGCAGTGGCATTGCAGGCTTTGTACAAGAACGCAGCTGCAGGCACGGAGGAAAAGTAGCACACAAAATATCCAGAAAGGGAAAAGAAGAGGCGGTAGATGAAGAGCGATCAATATCAGGAGCATAGTGACAGAAGCATGGGCAACCATGTTAGTGACGAGGTCAAAAGAGAACAGGAAAACTCCAACGCTTGAAATGCAAATGAAAGATTGAAGAATAGATGGCTTTGACATGAGAAGGTAAGGATAAATGGGTGGGACAGACTCCTTAGCCTGAAGACAAAAGAGGGACAAATGAGTGGAAGGTTTTAATGCACTACAGAATTACATTAAACCACACCTGCATGAGTCATTTAAGGAATAGTATAAAATTGCACTGCTTGAGTAGAAAGGAAAGGAAAATAGAGCCAAAACCCCCATAGTTTTATGTATGTGCGTATTGTTCTAATGTTCCTTTGTTTAAAGCCTCCAGATACAAGAAATAAACTTACAAAGCTTTGCACTTAGGAGACACAGGCATCCTGGGCAAGAGTTCAGATTATTTCCTGTAGTGCTGCCTAGCCTACGTATTTTCTTGTTACTCAGCAGGACCAGTAGAACTAATACAGCTACATGGAAGAATGCTAATCCTGCGCTCTGACCTTACCTCCCACAGACATGACAGCAGCCTCATCAGCCAGTGAGGCAGGGTCAGGGGCCATACACAACAAAGACGTTAATACTGGTCTCAGAAGCATTGTCTTACCACCCATTTTGACTGAAAACTTCCACATTTCTTAGAATCGAGTATTCTACTAACAGCAGCTGTTCCTTTTAGTGTTTTGCAAGGCAGTTTATCATATCAGCAGCCTATTAAATGTGGGGATTAATGCAGCTATAGAACAGTTAAAGAATGGAAGAACAGTCTGCACAAACACCATTCACTGTGACCAGTCCTCCTATAGCTTTTAGTCATGCCTGCTTCTTTTCTACTCTTCTACATTTCTACTGAACAGCAAGGAATAAAAGAAGCTGTACTGAGCATTTGAAGCACTGACTACAACTCTTGCATTAATCATCATCACTTTTCCAGTACTCAGAAGAGCTTTACTACTTTCTAAATTTGGTAACATATTTCTCACATGGCTCGAGTAGTAAGAAGCAGTTCCCAAAATGTGAAAGCAATGGAATTGAGATTGGAGCTGTGGAATAAGGAATGATATGAGACTTTCTATTGAGTTTCACTCCCTGTACTGCCCCACATTTTCCCTCAACCTTGTAACCCAGGACAGGCATTTTTTCAGCCAGATGTAGAACTTGTGCAATCACTAGTTTAGCCATTGTTTGGAAGGTTAACACTTCTTTAATTGCCTGTGTCTCTGTATCCGCACACCATTGGCACCTTCAGTGCAGGAACTCTCGGGGGAAAATTACTTTGAAACAGGATGATATTTGAAGCAAAATCGAATCAATAAATTATTATTCTGTTGTAGGAAGAGTGAGGGCTGTGTTCTGAGTGTAAGTTAGAAATCATTAATATCAATTGGAGGAACAGTGTGTCAGGCAGTGTAACAATAATGAAAACGGCTCATGACTGAATGTCTTAATGTACTTGCAAGGAAAAAGCTATTGCTGCATTTCTGAAGATGTGTAGTAGCTGCATCCCAATTTGAGTTTTTAAACAAATTGTACATACACATGCATCTAGAGTCAAAAAAAAAAACCAAACAAAAAACCCCACACAAAAAACCCCAAAAACCAAAACCAACCAACCAAACAAAAAAACCCCAACACAAAGCCATGAGGGGAATCTAGTGGATTTGGTAAAAAGAGAGCACTGAAAAGATTAGATTCATCCTGATGTAAAACGTCACCTTCTAGGACAACTGTGATTCTCCATTTCATTAACTGTTTCATAGTATTTTGTGGGACAAGATGTGGTGGAATTACAACAGTTTAGATGCAACATGGCGAGAGAATGGAGTGTTATTCACACATGGCATATTCTCAGCAAAGTGAGAACCTCACTGTGAATCAACCCATAGGCAGTGACTTCTCACAGTCAGCAGATCTGCTACAGCCTACAGACCAACAGGTGATACGCATTTCATTCAGCTACCCATCAAAAGAAATATGTCACTGTATATAATTATAATAAGGTTCTGGACCGTTGGTATTCTGGTAATATAAAGGCAAAAAATAGTTTATGTGAGTTGGGAATGATACTAAGATAACATATTTTCATGTTGAAGAATGGAAAAATGTAAGGTACATTAACTTCCTAACCTAACAGTTGCAGGTTGTCCGTAGCCAGCCTCCTTTATAAATTTACATTTTGAATGAACACTTCCTTTAAGCCTCTTACGGAGTAATTCAGGAACGCATCCCTACTGCTCTAAAACATCTGAAGTTACATCTGTATGTAATGCATAGAAAAGCCTTGAGAGCTCCTGTTAAAAGGAACAAATAAACCACCATGCATTTTTACGTATTTACATTGTATTTGTCTCTAAAGATCCCATTTAGCAATTCTAATCTGCCTTCTTACTATACAAAATAATGTGATACAGGTAATATCTAGATCCCAGAGACTTAACATTATTGAACAGTCAGATCAAAATTGCTTGTATTATAAAAGGCATATGCAACTTAGATAAGCTGACTGAAAGCACTCCAGATATTATTTTCTTCTTCTTTTTTCATTGTCTCAAATAAATAGTTTCACAAGTTTCCAAAGGTATTTAGGCAAGCAACTCAGTCAATGACAGTTAGGTGCCTACATATCTGGCAGATCTCTTAAGCACACACCACAAAATCTACCAGTACTGTAAACATGCTAATGGAATTAAAGGAAAGAATTTAGCACAGAACTCTATTGGCCAGCATTTTGAGTAACGAAAGATGATGGAATGAATGAATGGTAGATTACGCAACCATCATAATTATCTGCCTGCACAAAGTTGTAATAGTGGACTCCATTGTCAGTGAGTTCAAAAGTAGTGCACAGGTGTACATTTATGGCACAAGTTTTCTGAATACCGAATTGGAAGTCAGAGCAGATGTGGTTATAAAACTGCATAAATTGGACTCAACGGACATTAGATGCTGCTAAATATATAAAGAGGCATGGAAATTTGCTATTACAGGTCCTTGATAGATAGATCAATAATTTGCCTTTGCCAATGCCTGTACATGATATTTCAAGGGGAAAAATAATATAGCTAATTCTATTTTCTTTAGCGTCTCCCAGCTGAGTATCTGAAAACATTCCACTAGCTAAACTGCATCATGAAAACCCTCTAGAATAAACATTATTATAGCCATTTACAGATGAGGTAATTGCTATATAGAATGGTCTAGCCCCTCATCTAATTTCATGAAAATTCTGAATACAGTGAAAAGGGAAAATGAGATTTTTCAAAACCCAACCACTTAATCAGAAAAAAGGGGTAATTTTATGACCTAAGAACCCAGACTTGTAGACAGAAAAATATTGTCATTAAAGAAATAATGTAATAATCAAGACATACACATAACTGTAATTATAATTTTGCTTGATAATAGTATACCTGTTATTCCAGAAGTTTTATTCAATATCAAATCTTTGCATAAAATCACCATCTCCCTCAATTACCACAAACCTCTATAAATTATACATGCTGGCAATTTCATATTACTTTCTAGCATTATAGCAGCATCTTTTAATTATAATAAATACCTCATTCTTGATTTTGCAACAGTCAAAAAAAATAAATCACAAAGGCTCTTTAATTTTTCATTTTCTTTCTGTGCAATCACAGAAATCTATACTTGTCAATTTATACGCATACATTAACATCCTTTCTCTGACTCCCATGGCAATGCTCTTTGTCTTTTTGATCTTCATTCCACTGTCTTGAGAAGCAGTGATCAAAACTGTGTTAAACACAGGTATGTTTGTTAAAGGCCCATTTGAATTGTATCTAATTAGAAAGCAAAGTATTTTTGCATTATGCTCAGTACTTTTAAACATCATAATGCTTTTCATTTCTCTCATAACTGGGTGAAGACATTCACTCAAGGAAAACTACTGAAATGCTGGGAACCTATTGGTTCCCCACCTCTTGTAGGAAATTCTCGAATTCAGGAAATTACTGAAAGCAGTAATCACTTCAGCTGTGACAAGCTCTAAAACAAACGAGGTGATATTTAGTATTTGTCTTTTCAACATATTTTTTTCTTCTTCAGAGTTATGGCATGTTCATGGCACATAGTACTTGGTTCTGCTTCACTCTGACTCAGGATGGATATTTAAACAAGTGGGTTTTTTCTTTGTTAATGCAATGAATAAAAAAACCAACAGGTCTTGACATACAATGACTAGGTTCTTTGGGCATGAATATTCTCTAAGATTGGAGCTGTTTGTCATGAAGTTTTCCAAAATGAGTATTGTTTCAGTTTTGGCTTTAGGGATGATGTCATTAAAAGAAACACACATAGTGGTAGGAGGAAATCCAGCTGTTGCAACCATTGGATACATAACAGTCTGACAGCTGATACCATCTTTAGAGCTGGAGAGGCTGCCATGGGAACTGACAAGAGTAAACCAATATAGCCATATATTTCATTATATGAGAAATCAGTAACACTGCAGCAGTCATAACACAGCAAACATGAGCTAGTTACCAGTAATCTATTCCTCAAAATCTTCTGGGATTCAAAAGAAATAGCCAGTAAAATCTTCAAATGAAAATTACCACTAGCACCCCACCCCAACCCCAAGAAAGGCAGTCTTACTCTACTTCCAGTAAGTTAAACATTTTTTAATAGACTCTAAAATCTTTCAAGGAGCCTGGGATTCACTTCCATTTTATTTTGATCATGAGTGCTTTTTTTTATATGTCATCTTCCTTCTCAGACATTTTATTCCACCTCAAAAATTGCTAATGTCCCTAAGACCAAGAACAACTAAGGCTACTTAACACTTAAGCTGTTAAGCAACTTGTGTCTTAAATTGTTATCTCCTAAACCCCTATACTTATGAGATGTGATTAGAGCACACTGTTAAGTATCAAATTACTACACCTGCAGTAAAGCAAATGGAAATTCTTTTCCCATAACTTCCAATGAGGTGGAAAGAACCTCCTAATATTTTCTAATTCATGGTATTAATGTATAGTCCACTGGGTACTTACTGAATAGTGTGTTGCCTTATGGTTGTCAGGTGTCTTAGCCCTTCACAGATGAAGGATCTTATCTGTCAGACATAGCAAGATCATGAAGTTTCATAACACAATGAAGGTTCTCCAGAAATCCTTCCATAGTTCTGAGCAAACTGAAAACAGAAAACTTGGGAAAGGAACATGACTTGCCCTAACCAAGCTCAAGGTGATACTAAATAGCTGGAAAACTGTGAATGTGTTATAGTCTAGCAAGGAGGAAAACTACCCAGGTAAGGACAGGCCTGATGGTTTCACCTTAGCACGCTCCAAGGATCTGTTTTAAAGAAAGCAAAAACAAAGGATTTGCAGAAGTATATGCAATAAAACCTAATAGGTTTATTAACCAAATAGAACTTGAGGGGTTTTGAGATGCACTTGGCTAAAAGGGAGACAAAGCAGGTTTTCCTGATAGGTAAATTACAAGGATTGGAGAGAAGTTATTGGTGATGATTCTGGAAGACCATTATTGAAAAACTTTTGACACTTTCACGGTACATTCTGTAAAATAGCTAAATGGGCAAACATATGGGGTGCAGAAATGACAGAAATTGAAAGGTATTGCCAATACATATTATAATTTGAAGAGAATTTATTACTAGTGCAGATTTGTGTGGTACAGTAGAACACAATTAGTACTAACAGCACCATGTGCAAAGGCATGCCTTGGAAGAGAAAGAAGAATTGTTGTTTAATATTAAAAATCACAAGCCCTACCATCTTCTGTGAAATTACCTCAGGGATAAGTATTTTTCTACGTTTACCTCTCATCCATATAATGTAATCTGCAGTTCTGATATTTATTACTCAAAGGATAGATGTCATTTCTGCTCCTATTGATGATAAGCACAGTGCAAGAAGACTCATCTCAAAAATGCAGACAAATGCACTAACTAAATGCCTTCATTTTTACTACCAAATATGAATTAAGGTGATTCAGACTGCAACCTACCAAGGCACCCAAATTGCTGTGCACAAGGTCACAAGTGTTACTGACAAAGCCATAAATAGACCCTGAGCATCCTGGCCCTTGGGCCTATGAAACATCCATCAAACTGAAGCTCCTTTCTTTTCTGATACGTGTAACACAGTAATGAGGGGGCGGGGGGTTTAAGGGCTTATATCAAATTTTAAACCTGTAGATTTCAGGTTCTGTCTACATCAGAACATTGGATATTTCTGAAGTCTTATGATGTCAGTAAAAACATGCAAAATTTAGTGTGTAGTAGGTATTTTCCTTGGAACATAACTTTTAGATGAAAGGAAGTCCTAAAGAATATAATTGAAAGTACTTATAGCAATTCTTCCTAAGATTTTTTTTTTCTAACTATTAATGAAATGATTCCACAGAAAAATTACTCTTGAAGGATTTTATTGCAATAGTTATACTTCAGACACTTTGATTCTGGCCATTTTCTTGCCTATTGCTTTCTTTCACACATTCTTAGAAGTGGTTAATGTAACCAAAATTGCTATTACTTATGAAACTTGGCATGCCAGCTATTTTCTCAATCTGTTTTCTTCATCTTCCAGTTTGTATAAACACACAGGCTTTTATAAAGTTAATGTATAGACATTATGGTACCCTTTTAAAGATAAATAATAGCCCCAAACTCTTCCCATTAAAAATTTAAGCCCATTTCTAGTAAAATTGTATTCTACATTCATGCAGATATTGAAAATGTACCGAAGTGCTTTGGGAAATCATAGGATATCTATGTCTTCTTTTGTAGGCAATTCTAAAGATATGCTTGAAAATTTCTCTTCTTGACCTTGAAAAAGCGGAAAGAACTCTCTTTAGTGCATAGGATCCCATTTGTTCAAGCATGTGCATGGATTAATACATTGCCAGGCAAGTCTGAGCATGCTGTAATAGCTATGGAGAAAGTGGATGTGCCACACAAAATGCCACACTGACATTCATTCTTCTGCCTGCCTGACATGGGCTGGGTAGACGTAGATGATCCATCCAGCCTAAGCAGCAATGACTTCACTGAATTTACTGGAGTTGTATCACTTATTTATGTCTAATCTGAGTCATAAGTTTCTGATCTTCTCCGAAATATTAAAAAGAAAAATTTTGTTTCTCATTAATTACTGTAAGTAAGCATTCCCTTTTATCACAGTAGGTAAATCAGTTAGAAAATGAGGAATTTCTTATGGTCTAGACAACAGTTATGACATTTACATGCATTTCTTTCCCTTTAAAATTCCAACATATTTCATTAGTTATGCCAGTCTACATTCTTTAATACCTAATAGTTCAGTTAAGGTAATGAGAAAAGAACAGCCTTCAGCAATCAACCCTACTAAAGGAAAAGGTTTTCACCTACAAGCCTTGTGTCCACCAACATTCATGGGAACAGTAGATAAATAGAAGATGACATGATATAAGGAGAAATATAAGCAGACCTTGAGTCACCCCAGCTACAAGATCTTACATTACAGCTGATAATAACATCTCATACAATTTGTACAGGTTTCTTCCTTGACACAGCTAAAAATAGTCTTGTATCACAGGATAAAAGCATAATAAAACTCTGTACAGATCTAAATAGAAAGAATAGTTTTATAGTGTACATCTGCACAGCAGCTTCCTGAAGGGATTTTTGTAGTAGTTATTCTATATACGCTGCAGGGGAGACTTTTTCTTCTAAGCAAATAAACGGTATGGAAGTTTAACACTGTGTTCATAGAAACTTTATATCATCACGTATTCCTATAGCTGTCCTCATCTTCCTTATCAATTTCCCTCTTATATTAGGTTAGCTCCTTTATTGCATTCTAAATTAAAGGGTATTAAAAAAGACAGTTTTTAAGATATGGATAATCTCTGAATTTTTTCTGCATCATCTTTCCCACTGGAGCCCTAGCTTCACAAAATCTATGATTACTGCTGCCATACAGACAATAAAAAAACAACTAAATGCATTGCCATGAAAAAAGCGAAGGAGTCTGCAGCCCTGCCAGAACACATAACTCTCCATCATTTTGAAAGCTGCAATGATATTTCAAGACTATACCTGATTTAAATAACTTGAAGAACCATATGACCAAAGAACATGCAGCAAACACAAGGCAGAAAAAAAAATCTGCCATCCCTCCTGGAAAAGTAATCCTTTAAAAAAAAAAAACCAAAAACACACACACAAAAATACAGCAAGCGAACAACATCTTTCGATTCCTATTAAGTCTTTTATTTTTTTTTCCCTCACACCAGCTCTGTGAGAGCTACCTCAGCTGTTGAACACAAGAATTTCCTAAGTAGGTAGCAAAAAAACCTGCTCAGCCAGCCTGTTTAAATGCATTTAGGAGGTACTGTGTCCTCTAATCTTTCAGGTAAATGTTTTTATTTCCTGATAATTTTAGGGGAACAGAGTGCAAGGTTGCTGGTTTGAACGTGCAAGGTGGGAATTGCTGCAACTCAGTGACAACCCTCTTCATGCAGCAACGAGGGATTTGGAACACTGACGCACAGAACCACAGGCAGGTGATGACCTGCAATGAGATAGGGCACTTGTGCCAAATAAATACTTAGGTAAATCTAGGAGACTTATTTCCATGATCAAGTATATATTGTGATGAATTTAGGACTCTTCTAGAATACTCTGTGAATAGGGTGTGCAGATCTGGTTGTTGGGCTGTTTTGTGCCTGCATTCATCAGCTCACTTGACTGCTGTAAGGGAAAGCAAGCATGAAAAAAAATCAATGGCTTGAAAGAGGCAAAGATTCTCCAAAGAACTGCAGATTTGAATTTTCAAGGGTACATGCAAACTATTTTTCCAAGAAAGCCAAATCCTACAAAAGCAAAGTTCTGATGTTATGAGCAGATCTCCGTTCCAAGTGAGCAGGTAACTGTTTGAGGTCCTGCCAGACACACAGTCTTTTTCAGAGGAATAGAAACTTGTCCTGTCTGGGCTAAGCATGCAAAAGAAAGTGGACATCTTATTGGGTATTCCCTTTTTTTGGAAATATTTTTCTCTGTGTTGGCTTGTTACTGAGGACTATGAACTGTACATTTTCAGGTGTCCACCCTGTATGATTCACAGGGCAGACATAGTAGACAAAAAGGCAATTGTTCCCTAAGCTCATGCCAGGGTGGGGACAGATGCCCACCTACACTTGCAAATGTGACTCTTATATTCCTACTGCTTTCATTCCCTCCCAGTGAAGGTGTGTTTTAAAAACATGTTCTGTTGTAATGCATTCCAATGAAAAGGGGAAAATGCCTGCTGAAAAGGACAGAAAGCAACACCGCTGTTTTTCCTCTTTTCAAACTGGGAAAGGACAAATCTTACAGGTTTTGATAGGGTATTGCTTCTTCAACCATGGTAGGATCCTGGCAGTGATCTGTGTAATTTATTTTTCTGTACCTGTTTGAATGGGTCAAAGTTCAGGACTGATTCAGTTTTTGTTAAGGCTTTTTAAAAAAATTTAGTTATGGGCCCTAATTTGCACACCATTATATGTCTGGTATATCACATAATTATACTCAAAATATATATACTCTCACAGAACAAAGGAAACCAAAGGCCTAAGGTCCATAAGTTAGATAAATTAGAAATACATAAAGCTTTGGTATATGTTGCCATTGGAGGTCAAAAATTTCAGAGACGGGACATCTCTATGATGCTGCAACTGCTGAGAGGAAACTACTGGAAATCTCTACATTCCTTCAGTGTTGCCTAGAAACCAGGGGAATAGTTGTGATATATTTCTAAAAATTCTTACTTATATTTGTGTGTTTTAATTATCTATATGGTGGAAAGAAGTATAGGAGCAATTAAGAAGAGACTACGAGAAATCTGTCATATGGATTGGACAGAACAGACTAACACTGCATGTTGAGTACTACGAACTGAGAATTTGGGAAGCTGATATTCAGAATTCAGATAAGGAAACAAAAAAAAGTCTTTAAGAAGTATAGAAAGGTTATTATGAGCAGCTTTTTTTTTTTTTTAAGGAAAAACCAAGCAGAGACGAGTGTTGTCTGTGACATGCAGCAGAGAGTATTACGGCCAACCATGCAGAGGTGAGAATCTTGTTCATTTGTTTTCATTCTTTCCAGTATCTTCAAGTATCTGAAATTGAAACTGTTTAAAGACTATCTCTAATTCTAAAATCTACCAATTTAACGATCTGAATTATATCAAAGTATAAACCAGAGACCCTGAAACACAAGAACTATGGTAACTAATTTCCTGAAGCCCTTTTCTGAAATCTCTAATTTCACACACAATCAAATACCTGCTTCAGAGAAAAAACAACAAAACCAACAAAAACAAACAAAACACACACCCCAAAAACCCCAAATAAAAAAACAAACAAACAAAGCAAAACAAAAAAAAAAAAACCAAACCAAAAAAGCCCCCCAAACCAACCAAACAAAAAAAAAGAAAAAAAAGCAAAACACACCCAAACTGTTGGACTGTGGTTTCCTGGCTTTGTAGGTTTTTCCTAGAAGATACTTCCAAGACATTGACCTCAGAGCAAAGAGACATAAGAGAAAATGACAAAATGCTATAAAATTACTTTGCTTTGACGAAAAGGTAAGGTGTTTGTGACTTTATGGTTGACATCAGTTGAAATGCCATGGCAACTGATGCTTTTATATAAAAAGCAGTCAGAAAAACAGAGGACCACCAGAGGATGGAGTATGATTTTACAGAAAACAGAATTAAACTGCCAAAATGATCACTATAACATGAAGCACAAAAACTAAGGCCACATCCAAGGGGTACTTCGTATAGCTAATGGGTATTTCTAAAATTAAAAGGGACATCACAGCATTCAGTAGTCAGAATACTACTGAAAAGCTTTTTGAAATATTTGGTAGAATCTACACAAAGTACTGGGGCAGTTAAACTACAGGTTTCATCCAGCATATATGTTTGTGTGACCAAGTGAGAGCTTTGCCTGAGGCAGAAATAAGGAAGAAAAGTTGTTTTCAAATAACATCACCTTGATTTTGCTATGATTTTGAGCTACATTCAAATTATTTTTCCTAGCGTGTAAGGAAGTGTAGCAAATCACAGAAAACACTGTGTTTAGGCTGTAATTAATACTCATTTCTAGATAGTGAAGGGGAATGTCCCTCCATCTGGGACATCTACCCTTCAGTGACCTGTCTGGCTATGGAGAGAACTGCAGTACCCCTGGCCAGTCAGTGAGAAAAAATTTTCACACCAAAAGTACAGAAGCCCTCAGAGACTTCATGTTAAGGAAAATAGCAACCTGCCAGACAAAATGTAAATACAACCCCTCTGCTTCTTCAGAAAGTTCAAATCCAGCACATCGGCATGCATACATTAATAAGTAATGGAATCAAAGGCTACTTTTCATAAGTTTATTTTGTGGTTCATTTCTAAGGTGCTGTACATTTTCAAAGACATTGAGAATTAATTTATTCAGTGAAACGCACTGGGAATGCTCTAGGTTCTCGCTTTGTCACTCGTTCCCTTAAATAGGAGCAGTTTGCCGCAAATTTCTCCGGGCATTCATTATTCTTCAACTTCCTGTCAAGTTACAAGAAAAACGCTTGGATAATGAGAGACAAAGCCTTCCCGGGGCTGCAATGCACCGCTGCAAGCGGCGTTGCGGGGCCGAGGCCCTGCGGCGGCTCCCCTCCGCCAGCGCGGGCAGGGCTGAGGGGGCTGCGGGGGCGGAACGGCCCGCGGCGTGGCCTCCGCGCTCCCGCCGCCATGGCAACGC
>VZRM01003958.1:0-15284 GCA_013397955.1 Grantiella picta
CTCTGGGCATTTGCTGGGCTCCTCGTCCTCCTTCTGGCTCTATGGTTTATCTGGAAGGAAAGGAGACTAAGAAGAGAGGAGCAAGGAGTAGAGAATGATGGAGGAAATGCATTCGGAATTGTGGATGGAAATGAAGAAGGTCATGCTGGAGAACAAGTAGACCGTGTTCTTAACGATAACATAGGAAGGAGGATAATGGAGCGCATACAGTGGCCTGTACAGAACCTGCAGAAAGGCTGCCAGTGGACAACTGACCTGATGGATAATTTCACGATTTTCTTTGGACATCTCTCATCGAATAGTTTCTACCCAGTGCTGCAACGAGCCATTGGGGTGGGAAATGCCTTCGAAGGTTGGACTGCCCGAGAGAAGGATGTTGTTTATCGCTTTCTTGTACCCATGACTCCTCCCCAAGGGCATTCCTTCCACCTGGAAATGTTCACTGCAAGGCAGAACCACGTGAGGAACTTCCGTGTCCGTGTGGAGCTGGAGTGCACCTGCACAAGGGAGCAGCAGGCTGAGAACATGCTGTGCTTCCTCCACCACCCGGAGGAGGAGCTGAGGAGGAATCAGGATCCCAGCCTCCTTCACACCCTCTGCACCGGCTCCTACCTCGATGTGCAGAAAACAGCCCGCTGGTTCTACGTCCTGCTGAGANAATTGTCATGCACCTTCTGAATGCTTTACCGGTGTCAGGGTGGCAAAGGATGCATTTCCTGAGGCGACTTTCGGATATCATTGAGGCCCTGCGCTTAAGTGTGGAAGACAAATGCCTCAACCACTTCATTGTGGGCAACCAGAGGCTTCCTGAGGAGATCACTTTGCCCCCAGATGTCCAACTGGCTGAGTCACTCAATCTTTTCCATCACATGGCGATGGATCCGGTTGCCTGCTCCCAGGTGAGAAGTCAGTACCTGGATCTGCAACATCGTCTCCTAGAAATCCTTGAAGTTGACATTTGATAGAGGTTCTCCTGCACAGAGCTGTGCTTATGACGCTTGCAGCTGGCAGCAGAGAAGCAGCTCATAGTACAAATCTGCTCCTTAAAGGAGAGGAGGATGCGTGCAAAGACTCTGGCAAAGGTCCCACAGCCTCTCCTGCTGCCTCAGCAGCTAGAGGGCCATGGGAGAGTATTTTCTACCTGCTTCTATCATTCTATTTTCCAAAAGAAGTCACCCAGATCCACATGAACACCTACTTGCATATGAACTTTCCCACTCCTAAGAATGCAAATGAAGAGAGCACGTCTTACACGCATGGCCAAAGTCACCAAACCCCACAAGTAACAGGCAATTGTTCCAGCCCTTTGGGAAGGGCCAAAAAATGACAGTATGAAGGAAGTGGGAATGTGGAGCAGACAAAGACAAACAGGGAAAAAAGACCTAGAGGACAAACTAGCTCTGCTAGCCGTGGATTAGACAATGGACTGTGTCTCTCCTTGTCCCCAAAAGGGACATCTTTAGGTCAGCATTGTACCAACTGTGTTGGAGCTGACTTTGGAATTTCGTATATATAAGTATCTAGATTTTTTTATTTCCTGGATAAATGTATATAATGTATACCTATTATAACTAAATGATAAAGTTAATAAAACTATTTAAAATAGCTTATTAGTTATCATAAATAATATCAAAATTCAATCAAAGAAAACCATAGACTAAAAGATTTAATATCAAAAGTAAGAAATAGGTACTTAATATATCATGATAAATAATAATTATAAATATTTGAAAACGTAATTATGATTAAACAATAACAATATAGCACATATTTAGTGTTGTTGTCACTATCTATTGTGACACTTACAAACTCTCTTAGTGCATTTATGTCTGGAAAGATCTTGATAAAAGATATATTTATTCCATAGATCACATATCTAGAATATATTAAATATATGTTATTATTTTTTATACAAGTAAAGCCATATAGAGTGTCACTATCTGTTGAGACACATAGTCATGCTCTATAGTTTGTGCATTTATGACTGGCAAGCCTCAAACTGTTTTGCTCTTTCTTCAATAAACTACAATAATGCAGAATCTGGACTGTGTAAGATTTTATTGATCTCAGCCTGACCTCTAGTATTAGTAAATCTCACCAGTTGTGAATCTGGCCTGGTGAACAATCTCCTTGAACTCAACCAAACCTGCAGTGCTGAACTCGCAGGGGGGACCCTGGCTGTGGGGCCAGGCCAGGCCGCAGCAGGGAGCACCACATGGCACTGTGCCTGGGGACGGAACGGCTCTGCCCGGGGACAGGGCTCAGGGAGCAGGGCAGCAGGGCCAGGAGTGCTGGGCACAGTGAGAGGGGAGCACATGGCTGCAGTCACAGCCTGGCTGCCCTGGGCAGGCCCGGCAGCAAACAGGACACAGGGCAGGCAGGAGCCCTCATCCGCTCTGTGCCCATGGGCCAGACCCCTCCTGGATGGATCCTGGGTCTTGCCCTGACCAAGGTGCATCACCTTGTGCTTGGTCTTGTTAAACCACATGGAATTGCCATGAGCCTGCTTCTCGAGCTTGTCCGTGTCTGTCTGGGTGGCATCCCATCCTTCAGGTGTTGCAACTGCGCCACTCCGCTTGGTGATATCAGCAAATCTGCTGAGGGTGCCCTCAGTCCCTTTGTCTATGACATTAATGAAGATACTAAGAAACACTTGTCCCAGGACAGACCCCTGAGGGACACCACTGGTCACCCATGTCCATCCTTACTCTGAATCATTGACCTTTGGATGCAGCCCTGCATGCAATTTCTTATCAATCCCACAGTCCAGGCACCAAATCCGTCCCTCTCCAATTTAGAGAGGATGTTGTGGGGACCATGTCAAAGCCTTTACAGATGTCCAGATTAATGACGCCTGTAGCCCTTCCTTTTTCCCTTCATGTACTTGCTCCATCATAGAAGCCCACTGGGTAGATCAGGCAGGACTCACCCTTGGCTGTCCCAAATCACCATCCTGTTCTCCATGTGCCTTAGCGTAGCTTCAAGGAGGTTGTGTTCCGTGATCTTCCCAGGCACAGAGGTGAGGCTGATGTGTTGGTCCTTTCCAGAGTGCTCCTTTCTACCCTTTTTTAAAATGGGTGTAGTGGGTTGACCTTGGCTGAATGCCAGGTGCTCGCTACCACAGGAGCCACTCTATCACTCCCATTCCTAGTGGGACAGGGGAGAGAAAATAAGATGGAAAACAAGTACTAAGTGGAGATAAAGCTGTTGACTAAAGCAAAAAACCCAAGAGTTTGTGCATGCATAAGTAAAGGAGAAAAACCTTTAGTCTCTACTTCCCATCGAAGAGTGATGTTCAGCCACTTCTTGCGAAGCAAGCAATTTCTCTGTTCTCTGCTCTTCTCATTCCCTCTGAGATGTTGGGCCTATTGCACCGCACACCTTAACACAGCAGAGTGACACTTTCTAAGGAGAGCTCTGTTCAGCTTAGAAACTGAGCCGTGAATGGCCTCTAGCTGGAGCCAGAGGTTTATGTATTCCACCCTGGTCCTGGAGAAGTGAATGGCTGCAGATGTGCTTGCCCTCTCCAGAACATCAATCTTCCCTTGTTTCTAGTTGGTTCCTAGTCTTGTTAAAGCACCCGGAGCAGGGGAAGAGGGGAATAACCATTTCCAAGAGTTTGGCTAGTGCAAATCACACCTACTGGTGTGAAATTGCCCACAAAGTACTTGATAAGTTTCTTTACTCCACTCTAGCAGCAGTTGCTTTTGTATGGTGATCCTTTCTCTTGTGGGGGTGATGCAAAATTGAAGAAAACAAGCAGAGCCAGCAATCAGACTCCAAGTCAGGTCACTGCAAAGAAAAGGAGCTAATCTCTTACTCCGTTGCAACCTCCGTTGCAGGGGTGAAATGAAAACATGCCTGTGTAGGGTGTGGAATGCTGCAACAGGTCACAGCAGTAGTGATAGCAAAGGCCTGAGCACAGAGAAGGGAAGGGAGCTGGGGAAGAGTCTGGAGAACAAGTTTGATGAGGAGCAGCTGAGGGAGTTGGATGAGCTCAGCCTGGAGAAGAGGAGGTTCAGGGAGGACTTTCTCACTCTTTGCAACTCCCTGACAGGAGGGTGCAGCCAAGTGGGGCTCAGCCTCTGCTCTCAGGGAACAAGGGACAGGACAAGAGGAATGGCCTCAAGTTGTGCCAGGACTGGTTTAGATCGGGTATTAGGGAAAAATTTCTGCACTGAAAGGGTTGTCAAGCACTGGCACTGGCTGCCCATGGACTCAGTGGAATTGCCATGCCTGGAGGCATGCAAAACGTGTGTATGTGGCACGTGGGGTTGCGAGGTGGACTTGTCAGTGTCAGGTTTGTGGCCTCCGACTTGATGGCAGCATGAATGTGGGGCAGGACACAGCCCAGATGCTGGCAGCTGGGAGCTGACTCAAGCCATACAGATGAGCCTTCCACACAGGCTAGCACTGGTGCTGGCAGCTGAGCCGCCAGCAACATGCCCTGTTCCCCTATTGCAGAACCCTTCCAGGTTCAAGCTGGGGCAGGGAAGGAGGGGTCTGCAGCTCTCCCAGCTCCTGAGCACAAGGTGAGAAAGAGAAAGGGTGTTTGCCATCAATCCCTTCAAATGGCATACGGTAACAGGGGAAAGAGAGGGGTAAAGGCACATTTTTGGCACTGAGCCAGGCAGCATTGAGAGTGGAGCACTCAAACCCAGGTGTGCAATTGGAAAATGCCACAAGTCTTCCAGTGGGGGAAAAAGCTGCAAACAAATTACAACACAACCACCAAACCAAACTTTAATGTTTGAATTTTCTGCTCCAGAGATACAAGGGCAGAAAGCTGGAGCCCAAGCTGTACTGCACTAGCACCTTGTTGAGCTTGTCTTGTCCTCTGTCATCCTTCAGTGTGAATCTGACCTGCTTTCACAGGGAATTCAGGGTTTGCCCAACCTGGGGCCTTGCTGAAGGCAAAGGCCAAGGAAGGGCTCTCACTTGTGCTGCCAGTCCCGTGGAAGGCCCCAGAGCAAGACGGCATTTCTTGGCTGCAGGTATCCCATCTTCAAAGTCTGGCCTTGCAGGTCAGTAAAATCCACATGCACATCCTGGCACATTCCAGCACTGACTTGCATTCCAAAACTTTAAATTTTGTACCAGGAAAATTGAGATTTTTCCTTCTGCTTTGAAAGGGGATGGATTCCCCTGGTTGATGTATGTGGCACAAAGGTTCTCCTAACATGGAAACACTTCCTGGCAGCCTGAATCTCTGCTGCCCACTGACAACGCACGTTGCCCCACTGGATCAGGGGAACTACAGTGCAAAAACATCACCTTTCTCTCCTCTAGGAGGAGCTAGCTTCACAGCCCAAACCTCTTTCCCCTCCATGCTGTAAAAATCAGGCAGTTCCCACATAGCCAAAATGTGTTCCTATCCAAGTTTTGCAGTGGGATGCTTCAAGGACATGCAGTCTTCCAAAGTGTCCTGCCCCTAGGAATGAGTTGGACTCTGCAAGGCGGCTATGGAAGTCAGATGAGGAAATGCTGTCAGATGATCTTAAGCTCGTTTAAAAGGAAATGTGTGATGTTCAACGGCATTTTCTATTTTAGAGCTAAGTGACCAAGTGAAACAGCTAAATGGGAATCTCCCTAACAGAGATGAGAAATATTTTTGCAGAAGAACGATTTTTGGTTTTGAGAACTATGTCTTCAAGAGAGAGCTGCTTTCATGGCATATCCCTTGCTCAATTCCAATTTGCTGTGATTTTTTTCTCCCTCTCCCCCTTCTGTACCATGATGGCAGTTTAGCTGCTGGCTTTGGATGGAAATTGCTTTTTAGCAGCAGTGTTCCTGGTGAAATGCTTCAGGGTGGAAGGATCTTTGCACTACTGCAGTGGTCCAGAACATTAGCACCTGAGTTCAGCATTCTGCTCTGGCTGTGGCTTTTGTAAAAAATCTCACTCCTGAGCATTGGAGGTTCCTTCTCTGCCAGCCTGAGCTGGTGGCTTCTGAGGGTGGCTGCCCAGCTCTGCTACCTGGCAATTCGGTTCTCTGAGCCTACATGTTTCTCCATGTCTCAGAGGCAGGAGTGTTTCCAGACACACTCTAAAAGCAGCTGTGAGTCGGACACAGAGCCTACAGTATTCACCACCAAGCAAACGCTGAATGAAGAGCTGTACCTTCCTTTCAGTCAGACACACATAAGGCTTATGAAATCTGGGCTGTGAAAACACTAGTGGTTTTCTAACAAAATGTAATGTTCATTGCCCAAGACTCCACCTTCTAAATCAGGATCTCGGCAGACTCACTCCCCACTTTCCCACTGCCTCCACATGCAGAAGTTTTGAACAAATGCAGCCTCTTCCCCAGAGTGGTGAGATAGGAGCTCCCCTCCTCCTTTCAGCTAAATTCCCACTGCCAGACAGGTTTTCACCCCCCTCATTTAGCCCAAAGCATCCACGTGTATTTGTGTTTTGTGACTTTGAAGAGAATGTAAAAGGACTTATTTCATTAACAGCCAACAGACACTTCAAAGCAAAAATGTAGTTGAGAAATTAATCATTCTGCACCTCCAAAGTGAGATTTATTATGACTCCTAAAATAAGTTTAAAATGAACCAAAAGCTAAGTGCATGAATCACTCTTTTAAAATAAAGTCAGGACTGCAATGGAAGGTATGTGTCTACTGGTAAAATTAAATGCAAGGGCATCTAATTTTCTTCGTTTAAGATAATATTAAAGTAATGTGTTGGCCTTAGCATCTCAATGGCTATGGGAAAGTGTTTCTCTTTACTAAAAAAAAGATTTTGTTTGATAATACTTTTCCAGATTATTGAAAAGGTTTTGTTTCCCACTCTTCCTTTTTGTTTTTTTTTTTTTTTCTCTGAGTGTGTGTGTATGTGGAGGGGGTGTCTAAAAAGCCAAATTAACTTCCTCTGAGGAAATGCCCACTTTCTGTGTTTACCAGGGCAAAGAAGGCCATTGTCTGGGGGAAATGGCTCTGATGGGAATTTGAATTCAGGGGCAGGGCATTAACATTTGCTGATTTGGGTAACAAGTGGGATAGAGTTTCACCTGAGGGGTTATATTGACAGATTCCCGGTGGATTTTTTTTCCATAATTTTTACAAGTACACAATTTGCTGAAAATTGGCAGGAAAATGTGGTCAGTTCCAGGTGCAGCTTCAAGAGTGTATTTTTTAATAACCATCACTGCCAGTTGCTGCTTTGGGGGCTGGTTCCTAGAAACTCCTAGGAAGAGGGTGAGATGCTGTCCTGCGATCACAGGCTGTGAGCAAAGAGAGCCCATTTCACAGCCACAACTGCGACCAGAGGAGCTCCCACAAAAACCCTACCATGTTTTCTCAGCCCATTTTCTTGCTTGAGTGCCTGGCTGAGCAAGGATGCTGCTTTCCCAACTGTGGCCACGCAGTCTGCATTGACCTCGGACCCCTTCAGTTCCTTTTAAGTTATTCTCACTGTGTTATAACTCTGTTTCTACTGATGAGTACATTCTGTGTTTTTCTCAAACTGTATAGAACCAAAAATCTCAGTAGGCAGAACAGCTTTGCCTTTTTCTGAATTATTTGTAAGCAAGATATGCTTCGCCCCAAGGGCTGGAAAGAATCAGCTTCCCCTAATTAGCACTTGTCTAATGCACTAAAGTCTCTTGGAATACTTTTACTTTCTGTCCGCCTTGGCTTTAATTTCAAAAGCACAAAATCTCTGACTACAAATAAATGACAGCTTTGCACTGCAGGGATAAAGCGCCTGGACAAAAATGCTACAGCGATATGAAAGGGAAATTCAAACGTCAACATCAAATCCTTAGACACCTTTGAAAGAGCTTCCTGTTTCGCCAATCCTTTAGGGCCAGGCGGTGAGTTCATGCAGAGCTTGCTCAGAGCTTACTAACACGAGCAGGACAGCTCGTGATGGGGAAAGCACACATGCCGGTGGCAACTCACTGCTGCAGACAACCAGCTGAATTTACAGCAGAAACCCACCCCAAAACTGGCTTCTTGCTTCAAAATTGGGCAAGAGCTTCAAACAGCTCAGCTTCCAGAAGATGGGGCTGTCCTTCCTCTCAGTATCATCCTGCCTGATGGGACGCTTATCTCACGCATTCTCACTCCTCATGCTCAGCAAAAAACTTAGAATTGCATTATGGTTTTGGTTGGAAAAGACCTCTGAGGTCATTGAGTCCACTGTTATTCCAGCACTGTTAAATCCACCACTAAACCATGTCCCAAAATGCCACACCCACATGCCTTTTGAGCACCTCCAGGGATCGTTCCCCAGTCACTGCCCTGGACAGCCTGCTTCAATGCCTGACTACCCTTTCCATGAAGAATTTTTACCTAATACCCAATCTAAACCTTCCATGATACAAATTGAGGCTGTTTCCTCTAGTCCTGTTATTTGGTCCCTGAGAGAAGACACTGACTCCACCTGGCTCCACCCTCCTGTCAGGGAGTTAAGGAGAGTGAGAAGGTTCCCCTTGAACACCTTTTCTTCAGGCTGAATCCCCCAGTTCCCTCAGCTACTCCTCATCAGGTCTGTTCTCCAGGCCCTTCCCCAGCTCCACTGCCCTTCCCTGGACCCACTGCAGCTCCTCATTGTCTTTCTTGTCGTGAGAGGCTCAAAACTGAGCACAAGATGTGGGGGTACTTCGGTACAGAGATTGTTTTCACGCGACAGTCCTTCCCTAGCCCACAAATCACTGTGTTGTGTTTGCGTGTGTTGCTGCTCTGGAGCTGGGCTGAGCAAAGATGGTGGTGTCAGCCCAAAGAGAGATTAAGTGATTGTGAAGGAATTTCTTTATCACCATCCTGTGTAAATAGAGATTAGAGACAGAACATTTTCCTTACAGCTGTGCTTCTGCAAACAGGAGGGAATACAGGGCCAGGCAGTATTACAGAGCCAGCTTAAGTGTGTTGTTGCAAGTCCAAGAAGACATGGACTCATTGTAGTATTACAATAGTAGGTAAAGTGAGAATGGCAGTGCCACGCTGCCTGTAGTGCTTTCCTCCATTGGCAATGCCTTGTGGAATGGCAAAGCACCGAGTCCACATCGCCAGGTTTGTGTTAGTCCCAGCCAAGCCGAGCCTCAGTGACCTGCTTCTTGAAGGGCACTGTTTGTCCTCCAGGGGAAGGTCTCCGTAAGCAGTGGAGTTGCAGGACCCCTGAGGAGGTGCTTGTAACACTTCTATCCCTGAAGTGCTCCAGGCCAGGCTGGATGGAGCTCTGAGCCTCCTGGTCTAGTGGAAGGTATCCCAGCTCATGGCAGGAGAGTTTGAACGAAATGGTCTTGATGGTCCCTTCCAACACAAACCATTCTATGATTCTATTATACAGACGAGATCAAGCAAGACCTCAAGCTGGAAATTCAGTATTAGAAGTGTTAGTTGTGATTGCTTTCTGAGATAAATTGGCTTTGGGGTGGGAGGCTAATTCTGTTCACAAAGCCCTGAATTCTGATCAGAAGAGGTGAGCTGTGTGTGATATAGGAGAGTATATAATGTAGCTTTCTATGTATCAGTGGCTGCCTCCTTGATTGCAAGCTGGCCTTGGAAAGCATACAGAGCAGAGTAAAAATAAAATAGTATTCATCACTGGTAATGAAAAGTACTCCTACACCAAAAGGGAGAGGAGTAACATTTTTCACAGACTGAGGTGCAGGCATTCGACAGAGCAGGTCCTGCTGCGTGCTTGGATGGCACCCAGCCCGTGTCTCAATGCTGTTTACTCTGTAAATATTGATTTCCCAATGGGAACAACTGTTGTACAGTACAGCCAGAGTTAAACAACAGCTCTGAAAAAAAAAGCCAGCCACACGCGTGCCTCACTTCTGCAGCATTCCTGAGACAAGGCTGTATTTTTATCATCTGCAAAACCAGCTACATCTGCTGTGCCGAGCTATAACCGGAATCCTGACTCCCTCATTATGACCTCTGTCAGAGAAGCAAGCCAGCTTCTCTGGGGTATAATTTAAATTCTGTCCTGTTCCATGGCTTTCCCAAGAAAAAGATAACACCCTGCGGCATGAAATCGGATGAGAGACTAGCACGGCTCAGCTGCTGCAAGAGGACATGCTGCATGCACAACTTTATCTTTCTTAAAAGTCATTCCAGGCCACAGGTGTCCGTTGCTGCTATGGATGAACCTTATCCAACACCATCTCCCACATTTTAGCCTCCTCCTGCACACAGCAGCGCTGAAGTGTTGAGCTTTCTCCCTCTACCTGCCTCCAGTGGCCTTGGGTTTGCTGCTCTCTTGGGTGCTGAGCAAACACTGCTCCACTGCAGCACTGCAGCAACCCAGGCAAAGTGGCATCTCCTGCAGAGCTCCCAGCTGCCTGCAGGCCAGTCAGAAATGCCTGAATTCCTCTCTTGCATCTGCTGGAGCTCTTGTGTTGCAGAGCTGCTCCCAAAACACCTCACAGGCCAGGGCTGGATGCCCTTGCTGTCACAGTTATCTGAGGTTTTGCCCAACTGATCTGAAAAGCTTCAAAATGCCCAAGAGGAGGGCAAGGCTCCAAGCTGGACTTAAGCCTAAGTCTTCTGCATGCTGAATGAAGGATCCACACTTCATGTATTACTCCACAGTGGAAAACTGCAGCAACTTTCCAAGGGTCCCTTCTTACCACCCATCATGGGAGGTTGTTCTCCTGCCAAGGTGTCCTAAAATCAAATATGAAGACAATATACTCCTTTGGTGGTATATTCCTTTTAGGAAGAACATTTCTGCACCCTCTGACTTCAAAGAAGCATACCTGAAAACAGGGAAATAATGCCTACACTATCTTTGCTGGTCCAATGAGGGCTCCTAGGAGGAGAAATGTTTCTCAGTTTTGTTGCATCTGTTAACGGGATTCAATTAAGCTGCCAGAAATGATAAGCATTTAGAGGGACATCAGCCATCACTCCTCAGTACCAGACAAAATCTATGTCATGTCAGCGGTTATAAATCACTGTGATTGTACCTGGGAAGTGTTAGACACTGTAACTCATCAACAGGGCTTAATTCAGCTTCCCTCAGGGCACTGTTGTACCTGGTCTGCCAAGGTAAATGTCTTGCATCGTTGGTGAACAAGAAAGGAGTATTTGGGTGGTATAGAAATTGTGTCTGTTTTCACTGAGAAAGAAAATAAAATTAGGTTAAAAAAAGGTTCCTTCTAAAATAGATTTAAAATTGCGAGTGGTAGGTTGGTTGAAAATCAAATTTTCCACTCCTAGACAAAAGTAAGTTTTTAAAAACACTTTGGTTTGATACCAAATCAGGGCAAGAAAAGGGAAAATACTCCTATTTTTCACAGACAGTATTTGTTGCCAAGTTCTGGAACATTTAAACTTCCCATTCCTGCTCCGTTTGCAGCATACAGGCTGATCACTGCAATGCTGGTCCCAAGGGGCTTTGGCCCATATTCCACCCAGGCTTAGGCAGTATCTCTCATAATGCACCCAGGACAGCATCGTAAGTGATGACAGATGACAGACCAAAGGGGCATCGCTCTCCACCCAGAGTGTCTGGGGATTTAAGAGCAGAGGCAATAGTGGATGGAGATGAACAGAGAGGAAAACACAAGAATTCAGGGGAGTCTGCTCCCCCGAGGGTACAGCCTCAAAGCCTTGGGTGCATATCCCAGCTTTGATGTCTGCAACCATCACCACGCAGGACTCAAAAAGGGTGATGAGGTGTTAATGGGAAGAGCAAAAAGCAGCACAGAAGGAAAAATGAAGGTGGTGGGAAGAAAGTGTAGCAAGAGTGTTACTATTGACCAAATCTATCGTGGCCAGGATAGCATCTACCAGGCTGTGGAGACGAAGCTGTGGAGAGGCAGTAGACAGCTGCAGAGAGATAAGATGGGTGGGTTAAGTGGTGGGGTGGGAAGCATCATCTCTTCATGCTGCTTTTGAGAAGATGTGCTCATGAGGAGGATGACCCAGGCTCAGGTGGTGGCTTTGCTGCAAATAGTGGCGAATTGTGGCAAATAGATGCTGAGAGGAGGGGAGAGGGTGGCATGGGAAACCTCACCGAGAGCTCTCTGGTGTGGCAAGCCTCAGATTTCCTCAGCATCCTCCTGGTGGGACTTGTCCACCACCTCCTGAATCTTCCAAACTGCCAGACGCTTTTCAAACCTCTGTCAGGAGAGGCCAAGCTATGACCCACTCACAGGTGCTTTTTCTCCCCTTAGTCTCATAAGGGGTTGGTTGCAAATTGCTTCCTGAAATCAGGCTCCTTCCTTGCACACTGGCAGGCCAAAACAGCCCCTGGAGCTGATGGAGGCTCTGGAAAATGTTGTTTCACGCTTGGCTCTTTCAGCGCCCTGCACCAGGCGCAGGAGGCAGTTCGGTCCTTGTGCTTCATTTCAACACCACCAATATTGACCTTTTCTTTACTTGATGAGAAGGGATTCAGGGAGGTAGGGGAGACAGGAAAGGAGGTTTGTTCTTTGCTTCTGCTTTGTGAGCTGAGCAGAGGAAAGAGACACTCAGGCCTCACTTGGGGACCTTTCACCTTGACGTTGCTTGAAAACAGAAGTGCTGGACAGGAGGATTTTACTGCTTTCTGCACTCGGGGAACAGGTCTTGCCACAAGGCAGACGAGAGGCCATGTTGAAAATCAGCTGCTCTTTGGGGTTTTTTTCCTCCTCATTCTGCAGATCAAATAATGGGTGCTTAGCAATGGCAGTTTTAGAGACCAATTCTCAGAGCAATTAGATCAGAGAAGGAAGATCTTGGTCTCTGAGTACAGAAATATCTGCACCTACCCACACTGCCCACATCCAAAGGTTTGAGTTGGGGCTTTAGAAAGGGGATGTCTTTCTAAATTCCTGTTTCTGAGGTCAGGCTATTGTGATAGAGGTTTTATTTTCTGCAGAAGGGGTTGTTACTGCTGCTACATGTGGAGGGAAAAAAAGCCATGTCATGTCCTGAAAGCAAAAAAACCCCAATAAAAAGACACAGCTTCTCTTACTTAAAAATAAACAAATAAAAATGTCATGATTTCAGGAAGCTTAATTTACAATTACAATGATTAACAGCACTGCACATCCATGAGACTTGAACAGCAGTAAGTGATTTCCCTGGATTAATTCAGCCCCAAAAAAGTAACAAGACCTAAAAAAAAAAAAAAACAAAAACTATTTGGCTTCCTGCTCACGTAAGTTCAGTCTAAGGAGGAATTCCCAGTGAGGATTTCTAGAGGAATTCCCAGTGAGGCAGGTGGGAAAGCCAAAGCACACATTCAGCCTTGAGCCAGTGATTTCCAACCTGTCTCACCAGTTGTGTGAGCCACAGGCAGTGCAGGATCAGGCTCTCAGCAGGTTCTGGCCACTGCCCCGTGGCAGCCAGTGGCTCTGGTGCCATCCTTGCATCCTGCTCCTAATGGAAGTGATGACTCAGGCTAAATGAAGGAGCACACCCTCCTCAGTGTGCAGGCAAGCTCCGTGTCATCTTTGCTTTACCATGGCTGGTGATGCATCAACCTCCAGGCTCAACCAATAATCTCAATGCTCTTATTTTGTAAACAGAATATAAAAAATAATTTGCTTGGAAGTCACTGACAGATTAACAACCTCCAGCAGTAACTCTGATGACTAATTTGGTCTGATCTAGGTCGGCTGTGCCAAAGTTCTCATTTGTATAATTTGACATTTTCCGACAGGTTCTCCACAAGGAGGATGGAGAGGAGATGGGTTTTCAGATGGAGCTGAGGTTTGTTTGAGGTTTGTTTTGAAAGTGTGCACTCGATGGGGTGTAAAGATTGTGCAGATCATGTTAGGATAACCTGCTGCAGACCTGTCTGGAAGGAGAAGTGAAAAGGGCTGATCTAGAAATTGGAGAGACATTTTTGCAAAGCTGGAGGCCTGGTTTTGTGAAGCACAGAATTCAGTTCCACGCTCACAAAAAGAAGTCTCCAAGTTAAATACTTTTAATATCTAAGTCAATTTCAGCCTGTTTTCAGCACAAAGGCATGTCTAAGCTTTTGTATCAGAAAAAAAGCAGGATAAAAAAATTGAAATGCAGATCTGTATTTCTCATGGCCTTCAGATTCTTTGTTTCTCTTCCAGGCTGATTTGCTGTGTTACTGTGGATTTATCCAAACTAAAAGGGCCAGCACATCAGGAGGAAGAGATAGATAAGCCAAAAATGCCCAATCCAGTGCCATCCATTCTCAGCATTAGCTCTGAGCAGCTTGCAGGTTGGGCATTAGTGAGTAGATCCTGGTTGAAGTTAAAAGCAGCTAATTCACCGTGTGAGCTCTGGGTACCTTTTACCATGCTCCCCTTTGCATCACCAAAAGCTGTAATATTCAGGAAAATATGCCCTCTGCCTTTCCCATGGCTGAGTTCATATCTAAGATCAAGTTGTAAAGATACTTTTTGACCATGCAGAGTGTGTCTTTTTGCAGGAAGGGAGAGAGGAGGCTGAGGAACAGCCCAGACATGAACAAAGGGAACAATAGGAACTATTCTGCAGGCAGAGGCTGCTGCATTCTTGAACACATTCACATGGAAAAAGGAGATCAAATAAGAGCTTCCAAAGCTGCACGATGATAAGAGAAAAATATTACAGTGCTGTTCTGCAGGCTGGACTGTGCAGTGATTATACAGCAGTTTGTCTAACACAGCTCCCCAGGGCCAAAATGCAATCAGTAACCCTTCCCTTAGAATCCTGGCTTCTCTGCAGAGCCACAAGAGCATCTGATAACTCCCTGGCAGCCCCAGCCGTGGCCGGCCTTTTGCAAAAATGTGGTGAGTTGAACGGCCGGTTTGTGTGCTTTTCACATACTGTGGGGCTGGGCTGCAGGCACAGCACAGGGAGGGATGTCCACATCCCTCCTCTGACGCGGACCCACTCTTTGGGCTTGGACAAGTCATCTAGCTGCAGTGCAAGTCCCAGGAGCTGCAGCTGCAGGAGGCATAAAGGGAACCAGGACTCCCTGTGCTGTGGTGCAGCCTTCCTGGACATCTGCACCGAGGGAAGGCATGGCCCAAAGGACAGGGATGGACGTGGGAGAGGTGGAGCAGATGGAGCTGGGCTGGGTGGGGGCAGTGGCTGCTGAGTAGTAGACCCTGAGGTGGGATGTAGGCAGGTGTACCACAGGTGGGGAAAAGGATGGACACTCCCCTCCTGTGGTTCAAAAGAAGGGACAAATTCATCCCTTCCTGGCTGACTAGAGTGTTGAGGTTCGTCCGCCCGGGAAATCTGCCCTGCAGCACAGGTTCTCCCTTAAGTTCTCCTTTATTAGGGGGAACTGACCGGGGATCCCGGAAAGAAAGCAATCAGGGAGAGAACCCTGACAGCTCGGGGGTTACAAGGGGTTTTAAGGGAGGGGAAAA